>CM056506.1:1691761-2049047 GCA_029783415.1 Anisodus acutangulus | reverse complement strand
GTCTCATCCGACGAACTACTTTAGGTCTTTATTCTGTGTCCTATCCTTCCTTGCGGATTCCCGCTTTCTGAAGGAGAATTTGACTCTATAGGTAGGTATCGGCGGGGCTTGCATAATGTAGTTGTAGTTAAGGTTGTGATCAAGAAGTCTGCAGCAAATTCGAGTTTCGGGGTCGCCAAAGCATTGAGAGATGGAAGGAATGCTCTGTCTAACCGCAATGCTTGTCTGGCCTCTCCAGCCAAATTGAGTTCCAAAAAAAAATCCCAATTGTGTCGAACTTTCCATTTTTGGAATAGTTACGGAATCTCAGGTGTATACATATGAAAGAAAAACGAAAAGATTTCTTTTGCGCGAATTTCCTTCCAACGCACGTCTTTAATTTTTTACTCTGTTATTAATTTTATGATAATATCTAGGTCTACTTCGCAATGCATAGATTCTGTAACATTTTATCTTCGAAAATTGAAATTTTGTCTTGCTCGGCATTAATTATGTAGGAATTAAGTTATGCCGCATAGTTTTGTAGTGTAGTGTTTTTCAAATTATGTTGACTGTTGAAAATTAAGCCTTATACATCATAATTTATATGGATGTTATGTACATATGTTGAAGTTAAACGCTAATTATGCTCGCCGAAATATGAAATTATGCATTTTTTTCAGATTATGTTAAGTGTTGAAAGTTATGCCTTGTCCGGCATAATTTATGAATTGTTATGACACATATGTCAAATCTAAACAATAATTATGTCTTGAAAAATTCTAATTATGCTGCGTCAAAAAATAAGGAAGGACAAAAATTAAAGATCACCCGAAATAGGGAGGCCATTTGTGCGAATGACCCGAATGAAAAGATGGAAATTGGGTAAATTAAGAGGCCCACCCATCACAAGAAGGGCTAGGGTTTTAGATACCAATATATATAAAGGAAATGTACCACACTTGCGAGCTTAAGCTATCAGCATCCTCCTCTTCACGCCGTCTAAGCAAAACCCTAGGTCCGTTTACTGTGTGGAAATGACAACAGTTCCAGGGCAATTAGTATGGGAGATCGTGAAGAAAAACAACTCCTTTTTGGTTAAGGAGTTCGGTAATGGTACTGCTGGTGTTGTGTTCAGCAAAGAACCTAACAATCTCTACAACCTTCACTCGTATAAACATTCCGGTTAGTCACTATACGATCGACCTTCCGATTTCGCTCTATCCTGCGTTTTGTTGACTTAGAGATCGAGATTTTGTGTCATTGATATCATCATTTAAAGTTATCTATTGCTTTACGTGATAAGATTTATTTTAGGTCTAATTTCGATAGCTTATATTCAGTTATCATGTAGAATTGTAATGTGTGATTTACGTGATTAGATTTTTATTGTTTAATTGTGAAGGTTCATTTCGGTTTTGCTCTATCCTGTGTTTTGTTAATAGAACTTTCAGATCGGGAATTTGTTCCGTTGATATCATCAGTTAAAATTATCTATCGCTTAACGCCTAAGATTTTTTTAGGTCTAATTTTGATAGCTTTTTATGCAAGTTGTCATGTAGGATTGCAATGTTTTCTTTATGCGATAGGATTTTTATTGTTCAGTTGTGAAGGTTTACATGCAACTTTCCTGTAGGGTTTTTATGTCGTATGTGGTTTTGTAAGTGTATACATACAATTGTTCTATTGAAGTTGAGTTTTCTTATGTTTGGTGAGGTGGTGTTTTCAAATTGTAGAAGGTTTGTGTAGCATAGTTTACTGATTTGGTTTTGTTGTTTTAGACACATCAATTTATCACGGGTTAAACTTTAATTTGACATGGAATTTGTTCCATTGATATCATCAATTGAAGTTGTCATTTGCTTTAATTGATCAGATAATTTTTCTGTTTATTTTTCATAGCCTACATGCTATTGTCATGTAGGATTCTAATGCTTGCTTTACGTGATAATATTTTTGTTGATTAAATTGTGAATGTTTACAAGCAATTTTCATGTAGGATTCTAATGTCGTATGGGATTTTGTAAGTGTATACATGTGATTTTTCTATTGAAGTTGAGTTTTGTTATGTTTGAGGTGTTGTTTTGAATTGTTGAAGGTTTCCATAGCTTTGTTAACTTATTTGGTTTTGTTGTTTGAAACTTTAATTTGGTATGGGTTATATTATGGTGAAGTCGATCAGTTTTATGCTTTTATGATTCCTTAGGTCTAGCAAACAAGAAGACCGTGACTATCCAGGCTGAAGGAAAAGAAAAATCTGTTTTGCTTGCTACATCAAAGACCAAGAAGCAAAACAAGCCTTCTACTTTACTGAACAAATCTGTGATGAAGAAGGAATTTAACAGGATGGCCAAGGCTGTAACAAACCAGGTTGAGTTTTGATTCACCTTTGTTGACTACTTTACTGGAGTATTTTCTATGCAATTGTTCATCTTACCAGCTCAATGCTGACTTTGTATCTTGGCAATGTTTGTCATGAAATTATAGTGGGTAGCTATCGGTTGTGTTCTTCCTATCTAATGATTATAATAGTTGCTCATACTAAGTAACCAATTCTTTGATTACACAGATTATCAAGATTTCTCAGTTGTAATCTCAAGTTTAAAACTTGTTGTTAATCTGCCATTGTCCGTTTTTATTCATGCTAGGCTTTTTTATTGTTTTGGATTGTGTAATCTTGTGAAATAATACAAGCAATTGATAATAGTTAGACTTTTGTTGAAGTGGTTGGTTGGTTGTTAGCCTTGAGAATTAGCTCTTTTTATAGTGCTAAAATTTCTATTTTGGTTAATTGAAGTGATTAGTTGAGTAGTCCAAACCAATTTTACTGATCTGTATGTGCAAAAAAGTTAGTACTTGATTTATAAAATCACACTGGATTATTGACTGATTTGCTGTTTTCCTTAATTACCTTTATTTTTTCCATTGGAGATACTTGAAAATTTTGGTCTGTCTGCTTTTCTCATTGGTTGATACTTGATGATTGTGGTTCCTTCCCCGAATTCCGCACACAACCAGAGCTTAGTGCACAGGGCTGCCCTTTTTATTCTTGATGATTGTCTTTACTAATTTGCTAGTTGGTAATTCTCACTCCTAACTGTATTGTGCGGGTTATTAAGCTTTTCATTAGAGTATTCCGACACTTGTATGTATGTATCTTAACTACTTCTCTGTACAGGTTGCAGACAACTATTACAGGCCAGATTTGAAGAAGGCCGCCCTTGCAAGGTTGAGTGCTGTAAACAGGAGTCTCAAGGTCACCAAGTCAGGTGCCAAGAAGAGGAACAGACAGGCTTAAGAGTTCATGCTAGGAAATGCTACAGTGTATGACTTGCAATGCATGGGTTCTTTTCAGTACTAAAATTTTGAGTTTGACGTTATCCTTGTTTCTTTCTCAAGTTGCTATTGGCAAGGGCAATGACAATTTTTATCAGAGTTTTAAAAGATTATCTACATTTATTTATGGTGTCTTAGTCATAGGGCTTTATAAATGCATGTCTCTTTATTCCATCATTTTAATCCTTTGCTTTTGCATCAAAAATTGCAAAAAAATCAGGTGTTTATAACTAGTGTTTCTGTATGTGGAAAATTACTCGATTGCAAATGTGAGTTGTTATTCTGTGTTTGATTTGGGTTGAAGAGCCTAAAGTTCTGGTGCCTTTGATAAAATGGATCTTATCACACACTGATTTTTCTTTCTCTCCTCGGCTTGAGCCGGTGGATGATATGTAGCATGATATACCTGATCGTTTCTTTAACAAGACATACGTAAGTCCGACATAGCTCCATGTATATGTTCTTTGTAGCTAGAACCAAAATGAAATAATGGTAAGCGGCGATCAACATGGCTCAAAGTGTGTCTGAATCTTGTGATAGTTACGTGTACTGGGTTCAGTACTCTCTGTATGAGGAGGGGGCTTGGTATCGTTTAAATGAATACAGCATAGCTTTATTTTGAAAATTACTTTGTTGGCAAACGGAGTAACAAGAGAAGTTCCATTGGGTTGTGTCTGGCCAAATTGTTTGAAGCCAAATCATTTGAGGGTCGTTGTTTGCATTATAGGAATATTATTGTTGGTTCAATTTCCTTTTAGAAGCTTTAGAGCATCAAATTATAACCTCCTTCAATTAGCATTGTTCTAAAATATTAGTTAAGGATGAAAATTGCCCTTAACCTATTAGAAATGGCTCAAATGCCCTTTTTCTACCTATTGGATCAAATTTGCTCCTCCTTCCACCTATTGGGATAAAAAATGTCCTTCACCTATTAGAAATGGCTCAAAACCCCTCCTTCCACCTATTTGATTAAATTGTCCCTAATATTATTTTCAAACTTAAAGTTGTCCTCCATTAGTAATGCAGTTATATGTCATTTTAATTAAATGCATGAACTTTATTTATCGATCCATATAAAATTTTGACTTTATATGTCATTTTAATTAAATGCATGAACTTTATTTATCGATCCATATAAAATTTTGACTTAATTCCAAAAGAATCCGACCCATCCATGACCCACGTAATACAAAATTCATTTTGATTTAACGTAGCAAAGCGATAAATATATTTCCTTTCGTATTATAGTCCCTCTAAACTACGTGATTCTCAACTACAAACCCTCAAAACGATCTCATTCTAGGATCAGCGGATGGCAGAGGATTCAATCTCCAAAGAGGCAGCTGCTTCATGCAGCAAAGGGAGGCAAATTATGAAGAGCGATAAAGCTACAGCAAAGCGTGGACGCTTCAACAGCTGCTTTTCCTTCATGGATATCTCAATTGATCCTGGAATGAAGTCGTTGAAACATCTTGATTCTAACAAGTTCAAGGAAGAAATCAAGAAATGCGCTAAAAGTGTCGCCTCTTACGCCCGCCAAGTCAGTGACCGTTTTGGGAGCTCATACAGTTGAATAGTTGTGTCTTTATGAATGGACATTATTCAAAAGTCGCGATCATATGAAATGATACCTCTTCAAGAAGACTTGTGTCCATTATGAAAAGAGACTTAAAAGTCTATAAGTAATCCAGATTTTACTACAGATTTTGATATAGATCAATATAGATTTATAATTAGTTCTAGAAACACCATCTTATTTGCTTGAGATAGTATTTAGGATTTGTTGTATCTCTGGGGTAATTTGTCATAAACTCTTAGCAAACCTTGTGTTGGTGAGGGCAAATAAAACCTTAAAGGAAAGTGTTTATAACACGCCTCAAATCCTGATTTGTCATTTCTCTTCTTCAAAATCTTAGTTAAAAGAATCAAAATTTCTGAAGTAAAAGAATCAAAACTTCGAAAGTAAAAGAATCAAAACTTGTGTCTTCTTTTGTCTCCTTATTCATTTTACACCAACAATCTTTAAGGTTTTATCTGCAATGGAGGCTTCTAAAGATATGACTTCGTTCCTCAATTCAAATATTCAACTTGATCGTTTTGACGACACCAACTTCACTCGCTGGAAAGGGAAATTATTCTTTCTTCTCACTGTGCTCAAGATTGCTTATGTGCTTGATCCAAAGTTGTCACCACTTCCGGAGCCAAAGTAAGATGACACAGAAGTGGTCAAGGCCGCTAGAAAAAAACGTGAAGATGATGAAGTGATATGTAGAGGTCACATTCTCAACACTCTTTCCGATAGGCACTATGATCTCTATAACTTGATGGAATCTCCGGTTGAATTTTGGAATGCTCTCGAGTATAAATATAAGACGGAGAAAGAAGGTACGGATAAATTTCTTGTATCTAAATATCTTGAATTTACCATGATTGACACAAAGTCCGTTCTTGATCAAATACATGAATTGCAAGTCATTGTTACTAAGCTTCAAGAATTGAAAGTTGAAATTTCTGAACTATTCCTAGTGGGGACCATTATTGCTAAATTTCCTCAAAGTTGGAATGGTTATAGAAATAAACTTATGTTGGTGTTTACAATGGATTGCAGGAAACGGAAATTACAAGTAACTGCAAAGTAATTCAAGAACTGAAAATTACAATAGAACAACAAAACTGAAATTACAATTTTGTTGAAGAAGAAAACTGGAAACTGTTTTTGTTGAGTCGAGTGTGGCATTCTGTCCTTAAGATAATATTGCCCCGTATGTATCATTTATACGTCCTGGACAATTCGTCTCCCAAGATAAAACAGCAATGGAACAATTGAGCAAATGAAACTCAAGAGCTACCGTGAAGAATATTGAGTAACGAAATGATGCTTGGAAGTTGTAGGAAGAAACTGTTTTTCTGGTTGTGTATTTTCGTGTATATCAAGTGTTGCTCAACAATGGTGCAAGGGGTGTTTATATAGGTGAGGGAGGGTTGTTTGACTGCCTCCATAACAACCATTATTGGCCAAATAATGACCATTATGGAGGTAGTAAAGCCACCAAATAAATGGTGAGAAAGACCAACGGATTGACCATTATAGAAGGAGTAATTCAGCCAAAATAAATGGCTGAATTGAGTCTGAGCGTTTCATTACATTGCCCAAATTCGACTTCACGGAAACTTGAGGGACCAAAGCGTACATTTGAAAGAATTACGATCCAAGCGTACATCCAAATCGAGATCAAAGCGTATTTCGGCAAAGTTCTACGGCCCAAAAGATAATATCATAAGACCCACACGTGGCATGAACCGGAATCGGACGGACGGCGGGCGGAGCGCGCGTGTGGGCTTTCCTAGAACCGAAGCACATCTAGGTCCTCCCTCCTTTAAACACATGGGATACCCCTTGGGGTCCCAAACCCCAAACCAATTTCGAGTCTTATATACACAACAATTATTTCTTCCTCTACCGATGAGGGAGAATTGATCACACACCACACTTTTTCATGCTTCAAACACCTTACTTCGTGAACCAATATCTCTTTCATTTCTCAATAAAATTCGACGATTCTTGGCCTTACGGTTATCTACGTACTTAGTAGATCATGCATGTGTGAAGAACCGGATTCTCCAATATGTGTAACACTAGTGTTTAAGCCGTTAAAGTTGGTCGGTCGCAACTCCCGCCAAAGGCTAATTTCCAACAACTTATTCATAAGAGAGAGGACATACCTTTGGAAGAATTAGAAAAGCATTTGAGAATCGAAGAAGAGACTAGATCTCGTGATTCTAAGAACAAATTTGATCCTTCCAAAGTTAATGTCGCTAAAGCTAGTAAGTTCTCAAAGAATTTCAAAGTCAAGAACAATCAGAAATTCAAGAAGTCCGGTAATGGCCCACAAAAGTTTTCCGGAAATTATTTTAATTGTGGAAAAAAGGGCCATCGCAAAAGTGACTGCAGATTCAAGAAGAAGGAAGAAGAAAATTCCAACAAGGCCAATGTCATTGAAGAAATTTGTGCTATGGTTTCCGAAATGCAAATTGGCGTGATTACCCAAATCAATATGCCTGAAACAAAGTCTTCAAATTGGTGGCTCGACTCGGGCGCAACCATTCATGTTTGTAATGACAAAAATCTATTTAAGTCTTACAAAATGGAGAATGATGGACAAAATGTTCTTACGAGGAACAATGATTCAGCCATGGTTGCTGGAAAAGGTACGGTGGAAATTAACTTCACTTCCGGAAAGAAAGTCACATAAAACAATGTCTTCCATGTGCCTTCAATTAGGAAGAATCTTGTTTCTGCTAGTTGCTTGTGTAAGAATGGGCTTAAGATTGTTCTTGAGGGCAATAATTGTATTGTATCAAAGAATGCAATGTTTGTGGGAAAGGGATATTCTTGTGATGGAATGTATAGGTTAAGCATTAATAATAATAATTTCAATTCTGCTTATATTGTCGAGTCTTGAGATATTTGGCATGCTAGATTAGCACATTTAAATTTTCGATCTTTGAAGTACATGTCCAAGCATGGTTTGATTATTTGCAAAGATATAAAATATGATAAATGTGAAATATGCATCCAAGTAAAATTGACTAAGAAACCTTTTCTAAGTGCTGAACGTAATACTCAAATATTAGATTTGATTCATACCGATATTTGTGAATATAACGGTGTTTTGACTAGAGGAGGGAAAAGATA
This sequence comes from Anisodus acutangulus, assembly GCA_029783415.1. Classification (NCBI taxonomy): domain Eukaryota; kingdom Viridiplantae; phylum Streptophyta; class Magnoliopsida; order Solanales; family Solanaceae; genus Anisodus; species Anisodus acutangulus. The sequence continues at coordinate 2,041,036 of CM056506.1, read as the reverse complement.
CTTTATCACTTTCATTGATGATTGTTCAAGATACACTCATGTGTACTTACTTAGAACAAAAGATGAAACTTTTGAGAAATTTAAAATTTTCAAGGTTGAACTTGAGAATCAAAATGGTTCTAAGTGATAGAGGGGGTGAATGCTTTTCTAATGAATTTGATAATTTATGTGAAGAACATGGAATTAGTCACCAAAAAACACCTTTTACTCCTCAACAAAACGGTATGGCTAAAAGAAAGATTTTTTTTTACAGATATGATAAATTCCACGATTCTTAATTCTAAGTTACCAAAAAACTTATGGAGGGAAGCATTACTTACTGCATGTCATGTTAATAATAGAATTACCTCTCTAAAAGTTCATGTATCTCCCTATGAAATTTGGAAAGGAAGAAAATCAAACTTGATGTATTTAAGGGTGTGGGGTTGTTTAGCTTTTTATAGAAAACATGACTCAAAATCATCTAAGTTAGATGCTAGAGGTATTAAAAGTGTTCTTGTGGGATATGCTAAGAGTTCCAAGGCTTATAGATTATTAAATTTAGATTATAATGTCATTGTTGAATCAAGAGATGTTGAATTTATTGAAAATAAGTTTAATCATGATTCTGTAACTCAATTAGAATCTATCATTAATCAACCATGTGATGATTTTCTTGGTGTTTTTACTGATTATAAAATGAAAGAGTCTATGACATCTTTCGAATCAAGGAGAAGTCAACGTGAAAGAAAAGAAAAAGACTTGCCACCGGATTTTATTTATCACAAGCATTACTCTTCTTGGTTGAAGGGGATTGAAATAATGTACTAAATAAAGTATCATTATTGCTAAATGTTGAAGCAGATCCAAAGACATTTAATGAAGCTACGACTTCAAGAGATGCTTCCTTTTGGAGAGAGGCTGTAAATGATGAAATGGGTTCAATTATGTCAAATCAAACATGAATTTTTGGTTGATCTTCCACCGGATCTAAACCAATTACAAATAAATGAGTTTTCATAGAAAGTATAATATCGATGGCTCTTTGCAAACTTTCAAGGCTAGATTGGTAGCCAAAGGGTTTAAACAAAGACACGGTATTGACTATTTTGACACATATGCTCCGATAGAAAGATTAACATCTATCAGAGTGCTATTTGCAATTGCTTCCTTGAACAATTTGCATGTGCATCAAATGGATGTGAAAACGACTTTTCTTAATGGTGATCTTGATGAAGAAATATTTATGGATCAACCCGAGGGATTTGTTTTGCCTGGAAATGAGAAAAAAGGTATGCAAGTTAGTCAAATCTCTTTATGGTTTAAAGCAAGCACCAAAACAATGGCATGACAAATTCGATAAAGTCATTTTATCTTATGGTTTTGAGCATAATAATGCAGATACGTGCATATATTCCAAATTTATAAGTAATTTTGGTGTGATTGTATGCTTATATGTTGATAACATGCTTATCTTTGGAACGAACATGCAAGGGGTAAACGACACTAAGAATTATCTAGCTTCACAATTTAAGATGAAAGATCTTAGTGAAGTAAATACTATCTTAGGTGTAAAAGTGAGAAAAAATAGCGGGGGTTACTCGTTGTGCCAATCTCACTATATTGAAATGGTACTTCTTAAATTTAATCACTTAAAATTTAAAGAAGTTAATATCCCATTTGATTCTAGTATTAAATTACTAGAGAACTCAGGCCGAGTTGTAGCACAGCTTGAATACGCTAGTGCGATTGGTAGCTTGATGTATGCTATGCATTGTACAAGGCATGATATAGCTTTTGCGGTATGCAAAATGTCTAGATTCACGAGTAACCTGGGCGTTGAGCACTGGAAAGCAATTGGACGAATACTTGGTTATCTTAAAAGGACCATGAATTTGGGCTTGCATTATAACAATTATCTTGAAGTACTTGAAGGGTATTCAGATGCTAGTTGGATAACCAATATAAGTGATAATAAATTCACATCTGGATGGATCTTTACAATTGTTAGAGGAGTCGTCTCTTAGGCATCCAAGAAACAAACGTGCATAACTCACTCTACAATGGAAAGTGTGTTTATAGCACTTGTAGCAGCGGGCAAAGAAGCAGAATGACTGAGAAATTTGTTATTTGATATAAAGTTATGGCCACAACCGATGCCGTCTATTTCTGTGTACTGCGATAGTGAATCTACATTGTCTAGGGCTTATAATAAAGTGTATAATGGAAAGTCTAGACACATTAGCTTGAGACATGAGTATGTGAAACAATTAATAATCGATGGTGTTATTAATGTGATTTACGTTAGGACAAATAAAAACCTAGCGGATCCTTTAACAAAAGGTCTTTCAAGAGACTTAGTTAAGGATACATCTAGTGGAATGAGGCTAAAACCTTTTAGTTTTACAGTCACCAATGATGATAACCCAACTATGTAACAGTTATACCGCTATTCCATAGTTAAATGGGTAAGAACAAGTCATTGTTTAGTGACGGGTTTGGCACCGAAAATATATATATATAACTAGTCCCTTCCAAGATGTTCGGTGCAAATAGATACGAAGTAGAGGTTGAGTACTAACTCTTAATGAAGTTCAAGTCTCATAGTAGGTAGAGATTTTTTTTTTGAAACTTCACCTAAGTGAGCATAAGAAATGGTGCCGTTTCTAACAAGATCGTGGTTTAATCTTGTAAATGCTTATGAATCCAAGTTAGAGCACAAGGCCAGAATAGTGCTAAATAAATTAGAACATAATTTAAAATCTGAGATGGCTTATATGTGATGTATCTCTGGTATTTGCTTAAGAGACAAAGTTCAATGCTAAGCACTATTGTCTTGTAGATACTTTGAAATGCATTCACTTTAAAGGTTAAAATCGAAAGATACCTCTTTGTACGTATAAGTTTATCATTGTAAATCTGAAATAATATTACAATCTAGTGGGGGATTGTAAGTGATATTATAATATTATTCATATAGTTGAATAGTTGTGTCTTTATGAATGGACATCATTCAAAGGTTGTGACCTTATGAAATGATACCTCTTCAAGAATGATTGTGTCCATTATGAAAAGAGACTTAAAAGTCTATAAATAATTCAGATTTTACTACAGATTTTGATATAGATCAATATAGATTTATAATTAGTTCTAGAAACACTATCTTATTTGCTTGAGATAGTGTTTAGGATTTGTTGTATCTTGGGGGTAATTTGCCATAAACTCTTAGCAAACCTTGTATTGGTGAGGGCAAATAAAACCTTAAAGGAAAGTGTTTATACACGCCTCAAGTCCTGATTTGTTATTTCTCTTCTTCAAAATCTTAGTTAAAAGAATCAAAACTTGAAAAAAAAGCATCAAAACTTCTGAAGTAAAAGAATCAAAACTTTTGAAGTAAAGAATCAAAACTTTTGCCTCCTTATTCATTTTACCAGGAAGAAATCAAGAAATGGGCTAAAAGTGTCGCCTCTTAGGCCCGCCAAGTCAGTGGCCGTTTTGGGAGCTCTCGTCATTGATTCAACAGGGAGATATCAACAAGATCAACATCTCTTAGCAAATTGGCAGAGTTGTTTGAGGGGACTTACAAAATAGAAGCGCACATATAGAAAGAGGAAACAGTTCTGCCATAAATGCAAACTAGAGAGCAGTACTGTCTGCAAACAAACAAACAAAGCACAGAGTGCTAAACATCATGGATGCTCAATACAGACAGTGACTCGATTCTGCTTTGAGTTTGATAGTTCGGACCGTCCATTTCGAGTACATAATTTGCTCAATACAAACATGGACTCAATTCTGCAGCATCTTTTTTCGAATTTTCCTTTCTGAGATAGTAGACTGGTACTGAAGAAATGTCACAGGCATGCGTTTGGGAGGTTGTGTTTGTTTTTGTTTCTTCTGTTTGTTGTCTTCTTATTATTTCATTTTTCATCTTTCGGGCAGAGACTCAAACATGTGAATATGTAATTAAAAAATACGTTCTGTTTACAGTGATCGACTGATGTTGTCCTCGTGTCATTGAGCATGATTAACCATGTACCCCTATACCTTAGACAAGAAATCCAAAGTTAATATCGACATATACGTTTTGAGAAATGGTTTCTAGTCTAGCTGCTCAATCAAAAACTAAACTTTTAACTTCCAAAGGAGAAAGCGCACTTTACACTGGCTTGCCAAACAAGCACACTGGAACCTAAGGGTCCACTAAGAAGTAATTCACTCGTCGCACAGTTATACACAGCTCAAAATCTTAATAATATATGCTCCGACATCTATCTTCAAATTTTGCTTTCAAAGCAATGAAGGTGACACCGTGGTGCAGATATGAACATGCCACTTGTACGTCCTCAACGTATCACTATTCATCCTTTTTTAATTCAGGATGTATCCTTTCTCCAGATATGCTCCTTAAAAGTTGCCTGGAGCACATATCATGTACATGAGTTGCGTTCTTCATCCTATTAGCTCTTATCCAGGCCGGCTCCTATACAATTCAAGATGCACGAAATGTGCAACGCCCGTTAGTCAAAATGGTATATGTATTTTCTGAGATTAGTATAGCTACTAGAAATCATACCTCTGGAACAATACGCGAGAATACAAATTTTATGAGCAAAAGTACATGTTCCATAATGAGAATTGCAGCAAGTCCAGGTGATATTTTCCATTTCCCCTCATGATCGTATAGGCATACGAGGAGAATGCAGTTCGTACATATTGACATGACGATTAGAAACTGAATTCCAAGACATCAAGCCATTGCAAGAACAAGCTGTTAGCAAGAATGGCGAGAATTGATAAAATTGGGTTTGTCAAAAGAAAAGGGCAGCACATACCTGAAATATGTTAAGCCAAGCTCCAATTGTTGCATCAGGACGTGGAATGGGCCTTCTTAACATGGCAAGCAATTTCAGTGCATCTGTTCGTATCTCTGTGATGTTGTTCTGCAAAAGCAAAATTCAACTAGGCTCCTTTTTACTCATTAAAAACAAAATAGTGAACTGTATCAGGCCAGGTGCATTATGTACCAAAGTAGCAAATGCAAAACCAAGTGGAAATGCACAAGCAAACATCATAATCATGCCAAATTGCAATGCCAATTCCAGAAAATCTGCAATTATTAAGAGTTTCAATTAGCTATGGTATAGCGGGAGCTTAGTACATCGGGCTGCCCTTTTTTTCCAATTAGCTACGGTATGTTAAACAGTTGCAGTTGCAATAATTCAAACAGAGACATGTTATTAGAAGTTTCTAAAATTCATGTAGGATCTTTAAGACTTTAACAAGAATAGGAAGCATAGATTACCATCGAACAGTCCGTCTTCAAGCTCCTCCCCAATACTAGCAGAATAATCAGGTTTAAGGTACTCCTTTTCTACTCTAGACATGTATTGGGTCTTTTCAGAGGACGTTCCTTTATCACGTTTTCTCTTGTTTCTTCACATAAAGGGAAATATTAGATGGACCAGAAAGTAGAAAACAAATAATAAACCAGAGTAAATTAGCACTCCAATTAAATCCTGTGCAGACCAGCCAAAATGAAGAGAGTGTCTTACCCCACAGCTCTATATTTCTTAATGCTGTATTTTAAGTAAGGTAGGGAGTTCTCCAACATATTCTCCAGCACCTGGGAAGAAACAACACACATTAATATACTGATGGCATATGTGAAAGAAATCAGAAACGATCACATCTACCTCTGATATAATTAGACGCTGAATAAGAACTTGACGAAGTGTCATTATATTGCGGTGCAACAATGCATGATAGAAGATTCCAATGTAGGATTGCATGAAGTAAAGGCCAAAGACCTGCAGAAAGACAGCAAATTCACAATTAGGGGCTTTTCTGGACAAATGAGAAAGAAACAAAGCTTCTCATAACCACCTTGTAAACCCAACTGTCAGCTTTCCGCTCTATGTTTTTGTTGTTCTCATATTTTACAAGCTTCACTGATATCTTTCCACCAATTTTGTTGAAGTACTGAATAGTAAAGAGGTATACAGCTATCAGACAAAACCTGAAAGAAGCAGAAAGCATATTATTTTTGTATGTGGCAGGCTAAAGTGAATTAAGAGCAGAAAAGGCTACGTTAATATAAAATGTGATGTCTGCAAAGATTTTGCATAGGATAAGCAAGAAAATTGGAACTATTTGGAAGACAACTACATTCTTGGGGTTGAGACCAGCATTTTGAAATGCAATCTGAACACCAGGAAATCTAAACCCTGGAATATGAACATAATAGAAAGTTAAACAAAATATTGGCAGGTTGTTTTATGAAATAAAAATGCATGTTGGCAGGAAAGAAGAATTTCAATGTCAAAGAAAAAGTACTTGTTGGACATTCCAAAGCTGGTAGAGTTCTTGGCCCTAATAGAACATGAACTAAAAAGTAGGACATCAAATAGATGAAGTAGAGGTAACAATCAATTTTTTTAGCAATATTGGTATCTCATCAATAGTATCAAGAACTAGGTAATACATCAATTATCATGATGTGAACTCTTAAGTCATCCTACACTGCTGAACTGGATACTTAAAAGTAATGCACCCTAGCTTGTTTACATTAAGATGAACTCCAAAGAGAGGATCTTGACATGGAATCTTAACAATCAACTTGAAGATATCTCAGACACCAGGATGATATTGGGACTTCAGACATAAGATGGTACGTTTTTGTTTTCTTATTTTATAAATAAAAAATGATATAAGTTGGTAAATATAGATAAAACATGTAGTTATGGACATAAGTATTCTAATGTCATGGGTAGAAGATTATAAAGTTGCTTACTTTGATATGTCAGACCTCAAAACCTCATAGACATGAGCAAAAGCCAATTCAAAAGGCAATTGGAGACATATGATGCTCAGTATAATCATGGCATCATTTCTGAATCTCATGAAATGACCAAGCCATTCCTCTCTTTGGAATGCTTCTTTTTCTCTTGGTTTATCAGGTTTGTCAGCTCCTTGTTTCTTCATGAGCTCCACAGGATTGTGAAAATGATACCATTCACCCTCCGAGAATCTAGATCCATTGTCAGCACCAGCCGGATAATTCATCTGCCATCTGCACTCCAGGCAGTGAAATACAAACGAAAAGACGTGAATCCCAAATAACTTCAATAGCAGATAGAAAATACTGACAGAAATGAATGGAAAAATCATGTAGGATGTGTCACCTGACAAGAAGTGCCGAATTTTTACGTTTCCAGAATTGGAAAAATAACACAGACCAAGAAATTATGCCTATGAAGAAAGCAGAAAGGGCAAACAACTGCAATGACCTGGAGAATATATAAGAGCTTGTTCAGAATCAAAATTAAACAAACTTTACAGTTAAAGGGCACAGAAAGTGGATTGACCTACCCAAAATCCACTAATTGCACTGTAAGTCCAAATGCAGCTGGGAAGAGCATCCATCTTGTGTACATCCCAAGAAATGCGAAATAGGAAGCTATCTATTGTTGACATAATGTATTGAGCGTTAAGCAAGTAGAAAATGTGCATTGGAGAGAATATGGACACAAATAGCTGTGGAATATAACATGATTAGAGAATGGAAAAAGACCCATCCAAAATCTTCACCTTCGTTCCATAATAGTTACAAATATCATCTATAGGCTGTGCAGTGAAGTCCCACCAATTCAATGCCCAACTTCTTAGAAGCTGCTTCCTCTTTTTTTCATCTGCAAATTAAATTTTAATCTTCTTTGGGTGCTTCTAGACCACTGTTAACTTGATCATGACAGAGAAAAATGTACCATGCACAGGGAATACTTCTTTAACAATGCCCACTGACTCCAATTTTCGCAGAAGAGGCTCTCCTGGCTCCCAGTTCACCTTATTTCCATCAGACGTTAATATAACTGTTGAGGTGCTTGTGTTCACCTGCAATTTTGGACTCAGCGAACATGAACTTAGAGTATGGGGAGGAATACATTGAGAGATATTACATGACAAAAGAATTTTTATATTCCAGTTTAGATTGCAGTTAAGACACAGAAGACTCCTTTTTGGAATAAATTAAGACACATAAGATGTTTTGTGATAAAGGGAAAGGTATTAATAGTTGCAAAGATGGGACAAGTGAAGAGCAGTACTGGAAAAGACTAGATTTAGACTTGCCTAATCTAATCTAGACAACCAAATGAAGGCGTGAATAAACTTATGCATCCATTAGGACAAGTAACCACAAGATCTAGAGCAGGTTAGGATTCCAGTTAACTCACAATCCCATATATTATGTGACGGTAGCAACAGTAGCGTTCAGACCAACTAAACAAAGAGCCATCTGGCTGCCTTTCATATGCTTCAACTTCATCCCAGTGAAATTGCAAATCCACTCCTGAAACCAAAATTGTGTGCTCAGAAATAAGCAAAAGCCTGCAATTTTTTTGGATAGGTGAATCAGCCAGTAATTGCATCAGATCATACATAACAATGAGAAACTAGAGAAAATTTTAATGAGGATACTGAAGAGAATTTAATGATTATCACCGATACGAGTCCGTTTCTTCAACTGCAACTCTGCTGCAGCCTGACCAAGAGTTTTTAATGGCGCTCCCAACTGGAAATAAAGAGCTTAAGATCATGTAATTTCATATGCAGAATTCAGAATAAGCGAGAAAGAAGAACATATCTTTACAGTGACCATACCTATTTTGTTACATGAATCAATTATATATTTCACGCCCATATTGGTATTTTCTATTTAAGGAAAATTAGAAACATAACAAAAGGGATACATAAACATTGGCAGCTTATCTGTTTCCGTGTGTGACTCTTCAATGCATTACCTATCTTGCTAGTATTTTCTCTTTTTTAAGTGAAAGAACCTAATATGTTATCGCTGATGTTCAAACTCTTACATACTCCTATACTAGCTCTTAGTTTGTAGCGAGTAACAAATAAGAGTGCTTTTTCTCAGTCTCAAGGATCCAAAATTCAGTTCTAAACTTTTGTATCCTCTATACCCCACAAAGAAGTACCAAAGCCTACCACCCTAATCTATGTGAGCCAATCTTAATACTATGGTCTATGCTGTTCTTACGAGCTTGTTTGTACAGTACTGCAAAATTCGTACTAAAATTCTCCGTCCCAATATAAATTGATATAATTTGACTGAGCACGAAGTTTAAGAAATAAATGGAGACTTTGGAATCTTGTGGTCGAGAATAAACCAAACATATTTGTGTAGTTAAACATATCTCATTATGTATATAAAATTTAAAGTTTAAAGTTAAATTGTTACAAAATAAGAAAATGTGTCATTCTTTTTTTCACTTTTTTGTAGACTAAAAAGGAAAAGAAAAGTGAGTGATATAAATTGGAGACAAAGGGATTAATTGCTACACAATAGAAATGTTAAATAATCGGAAATGCAGAAAGATTGTTTTTGTCAAGAGTCGTGAAAATGTAATGTGAACATGGACTATTTATATGGACTTGGACAATACTCACCCTAAAAACTAGTTTTTTGAGGTTGATTTAGGCCTGAGATCTATTCTTTATCCTATGAGACAAATGTACATTAACAAATTAGGATTGTCTCTATCAGTAAATTCAAGCAACCGTAAGTACGATGTTATATTAAACAAATTTACTAATGGAGATCTCCTATAGAGAGCAACCGTAACGTAAACCATAGTAATACAGCTTAATTTAGAATAGAAGAAGGTAGCAGACCCTGATGAATTCATTCTGAAGGCCAACAACTGTATCGACGATTAATCCCGCTTTTCGAAACTCGTTAACGAGAAGCCCAATGCAATCATTATAATAATCTCCATTTCCTGAACAACTCTTCGGAACCACTACACCTATTTCAAAGGCCGTTTCTTCCTCCCCGTTCATTTCCCAATAAATTGCCCCAACGATGTGAAGCTAACAAAACATGCAATCGAATAACGTCGCTCAAATTAAGGCCAACAAATTGTGGTAAGTGTTATGTAGCAGAGAGAAAATGGCGGAGAAATACACGAGGGCAGTGTGCAAACGAAAGCTGGGGGCGAAAGGTGACACATAAGCTGAAAGGAGTGGGCACACAACACGTGGATTGGCACATGTGTAACCGTTTTTAGGTCCCTTTCAGCAACAAACAAAGGCACAATAGCCTAGGCTTCATCGATCTCTGTGAATTTTTTCCGTTGTACTATCACTTAATCTTAAATCGTGATATATGTCTGTATGATTAGAGTTTAATAATAAAGCAACTAACATCTATAAAATCCTACCAAAAAAAAAGATCAAATTGCACAAAGTAACTAACATCTACGAGGTCCTACCCAAAAAAGATTAAATTTCACAAAGCAACTGACATCTACAAGTTCCTACAAAAAAAGAGCAAATCGATCTCAACAGAATTCTAACCTACGCTACATGCCTTCAGGTAGATTTTAAATTTCCTCCTTTGCCGTTCAGCTATGCCCGAGACAATTCCGTCGTTTTTTTCTGTTCCGTCCGTAGATGAGCATTTGCTTTAATTTGTTTTAACCCGTTAGCCTTTATAAGTAATGACTCAAGTAATTAGTTTTTTTGGAGCAAATAACGTATATTTATTGTTCTTTTTTAAAATTTAAATTATATGAATTTTGATAAATTTTTAAATATAGTTATGCATAGGAAAAGAGTTGTCACAAAACTTTAGTACAGTTTCTTCATATCAAAATATTATTAATAGGCAAAAGCGTTGAAAAATTATTCAATTGACTCTGGAAATGAAAAAAAGCATAGCTTCTTTGTCACGCAGGCAGTAAATTCGAAATAATATGAACAATAAAACTCTCTTGTCTAGAAAAATACCACTCTAGGTCTCAAATACGTAGTTATTTAGATAGATTGAATTTGTTTGAAAATATTCTTAAAAGTCATTCATAAGTGTTTTCTTTTTAGATATATTTTTGCCGTTCTAATTAGTGAATAATTATTCCATTTTTTTGTAACTAATGGAGTATTTAGTGAGATATTTAACGAGAAATAAAAAGTAATTTAGACAATACACGTATGATTAAGACTATTACACGATTTTGTTAAATTGTGTGCAAAAACTTTCAAAAGAAACATATTATATGAATTAAATGGATTAGAGTTTTATTATTCGGTAATCCAAGTATTCAACCAGGTTTTCCACATGTAAGAATTTGCTAGATCAAATAATTCATATTAAAACTGATTAAGTATCTTCTTCTTTTTTAATGAAAGGGTGTTATCATCTCTTTTTTTTTCCGGGCATAGCTGGATGGCAGAGGAGATGAACTTAAAATCCAGCTGGAGACGTGCAGCGTGGGTTTGAACTCTGATGAGAGCAATTTGCTCTCTTTTGGGGTAGGATCTTATAGATGATATCCGTTGTTCTGTTCTCAAACTCTAGTCATTCAGGCAAATTCCGCGATTTACTAGTAGTAGTGTTGAGGGACCGAAACTATTATCTACAGAAATAGTCTGATATAAGCCGGGTAGCTGGATATAAAAAAAAACAGTGTTATAATACAAATCGTGAGCTCCATGCTTTCTCTCTTATCTCCAGTGTCCAGAACAAGTTGCTATTGGGAATAATGATATCTGTGATATTTGCAGAGAAAAAGATGTTACCACCGGATATTTTTGTTGTTGGCAGAAAGAATATATGTCTGGCCTTTGGGATGTACTTGGATTTGGAGGGTGACAAATTTAAGGTGCTGCTGCTCCTTAAATTTTTCTGTACTAACATTTAAGGAGCGTATTGATTTCCCTTGCAGAGGATTTTTCATTTAATGCAAATGGAATTCAGTCTTGCTTTTCCTTTATCTGTAGAAGATTCTTTTTCTTTAGTGAATTTGATTGATAAAATTTTTGTCGTATATAATAATCCATAGAAAAATGGTTGATCGAACTCCTAATTATACTTTTAAAACGGTCATGAAGACATTAGGAATTAAGAGCATGTTTGTATACACCGTCGGATCAAAGATTAATCGCCACTAACCACCATTATGTTCATAATAACTCATCACAAGTGGTCCACAACCACCATTAACTACCATACTTATGTAAGCACCCGCAACTACTACCTAGTATCTTTTACAGTAATATTTTATTAATAGAGTAATATATCAATTAGTACTTTCTTTAGATTTATATTTATTAAGAAAAACTTTATTCATTCAAATGTTAAGAAAATAAACGGTCTAAGTTATTGAGCATTTTAAATTTAATGTAACATTTTAATATTTAAATGTGTCTTCAAATTCATACAATTTTTGTATAATGTAATTATAGGGTTTTGTTGGGTTCAAAACATATAAGTAGGCACATCGGAAGTTTAAAATTTTTATTCTACTTATCCCAATAATTTCTTCTGGTATGGTTATATGACAATCAAAACCTGTAACATAAAATAGAACACTTACATGTTAATTAATCTGGAGTCTTTACTTAGGGATTACACGCGACCGTCTCTTCGACTGCAAGCATTATGCTATGGTGTATTCCTCTATCAAAAAAGCCAGGAAATCTTGGCAGAGGTTCGAGAGAGTTTCGTCCTGGACTTTAAGTCTAGAAAGTTTTTATGAGAATTAGTATTCTTTTGTGTTTTAATAACAATGAGATTGTGTTGTATTTATAGCTAAAATTAGGTCAGAAACTATTTTAGGGTTAGGCTTAAGCTTGGCCCAAAACCCGAGGTGCAGTGGGTCAGTCCGACTGGGCTTACTGCCGGATCGGCGCCACGGCGCAGCCTAGCAGGCGCCTCGGCCCTACGTAGAAATATGTTTCCATTTTCATTATATATATATATATATATATATATATTCACCACATTAAATCCAAAATTCAATTTTGATTTAATTAAATATTTTTCATCTAATAGAAATTGTCCCATAGTTATTATCAATTTAAATATCTCGGTTCCAAATCGAATATTTAATATTCTCTCAATACATTCTTGGACCGAAAAAACAATCGACATAGTGTGACCCTATAGACCTTCACATATCGACACTAATCCAATTAAGGTCCACACGGAACTCCTAGACTGCGCCGTATGACGAACTCAATATGTGAAGTACGTTTACATGAATCCAACAAACATAGCATTTATGTGAGATGATAAATTTCTTTCATTCGCGACACACTCGATCAAGCTTAGGATTTGCCATGTGTCTATCCAAATGGCTTGATCACTTTATCTCATCTATATTAGTCGACAACTAGATCATATTCTAAATATGTATCTTGCATTGGCCAATGACTTGGTCGACCTAATATCACTGAGAAGTTGAGTGCTCTCTCGAATATCCAATCGAGGAATAAATCATATTCTTGGCTCAACTACCACCTTAATTTACATCATAATGCACCCAACACAAGCCGTATCTTATCCTATAAGGAGTTTAAGCTTAGAACTTGGTCAAAGTACATCACTCTGTAAACAAGGTGCGTATTGACCTCAAGTCAAAGGACTTTCATTTCCCACACGCTGATAACACTTTAGACATGTATAACAAATAGTTTATCAGCAAGGTATACCAATACTTTCCAAAAGTATCCATGTGTCCATCACTAGTAACCATTACCAGTAACAGGTGAGACATGCTACATTCTCTAAGAATGTGATGCAGACCACATGTCGACTTATAACATATCATCGATATCCCATTCTCGATGATAATTAATCGAGACTAATTTAGAGTTACGCTCTATCATCAATATCTCACTATATTAATGACAACGTAAACTCAATGGATGCTCATTAATGAATAATTAAAAACAATCAAATAATAATTCAATAATCGCAAATGTCATAAATATTAATCTTATTAATAATACGAATGTGTTCAAGTACATTTGTTCCTAATAATAATTATCTCTAGGACATATATACTTTAATATTTTCAATTTATATTCAAATATGTATTTAGTTTTAGATGGTTAGTAGAACCAAATGAAGAGGAACACACTATATAGATGCCAACTTCTTTTGAACGAGTCACCAATAAAATCATCGATAACATTAAATCACTTTTAAGTTACCTGTTAAAAAATCAACGGTTTGAAATAAAGTAAAACAACATAAAATTCAAAAGCAAATTCAAAACCACTACTCAATTGATAAGCATAAATTCTAGTTACAGAGAAGAATGATAATACTTTTTTGGAAGCAATTTAGTCCCTCCTCCGAAAAGACTTTCTTTTTTATAAATCACACATAATTTTTACTACAAAAAAAATTATATTTACGATGAAAATAGGAAGGAGGACGTAAATAACGCGTTTGTACAACGGTCGACTCATCTCTTGGGCCCACCACTGCGTGTTTTGGTGATCCGACGGCTGATATTGAAATAAAAGACACTGCAATTACTCGGAAAGAGAGTTGCATATCCAAGCGGAAAATATCTGTCTTCAAACCCTAATAAAATACACAAAGTAGAGAAGAAGGTGAAAATCACCAAATTGCATCGATAATTCACAAATTGAAAGAAGTTAATCGCCAGATCTAGAGCTATGGGAAACACAGAGAAATTGATGAACCAAATCATGGAGCTCAAATTCACATCGAAGAGTCTTCAACGGCAATCCCGAAAATGCGAGAAAGACGAAAAATCCGAGAAGCTTAAGGTGAAAAAAGCGATCGAAAAAGGTAACATGGACGGCGCTAGAATTTACGCCGAGAACGCAATCCGTAAGCGCAGCGAGCAGATGAATTATCTCCGTTTATCTTCACGTCTGGACGCCGTTGTAGCTCGACTCGATACTCAGGCGAAAATGAGCACAATCAGCAAATCCATGGGAAATATCGTCAAATCACTTGAGTCCTCTCTCAATACAGGTACAGGTGCCAAATGGAGGTTATGTATAATACTTCCTCCGTCTCAAATTATTTGCCAAATGGAGGTTATGACAATGAACTGTTCGTATTTTTTTCTCATTTATCCTTAGTAATACACAAATACAGTAAATATTTATTCGAGATAACTTAGTTCGTAATTTGTTTTTTAGTCCATTTAAAAAAGAATGCCTCTTTCTTTTCTGTTAACTATTTTGTTTCAACTTTCCACCTGACATGTGGATGACCACAAGATTAAAAGACATTTTGGTACATTCTACATATTTTTAGCTTTATAAAGCTATATGATTTAAAAGTGTTTTTTATTTTATTAAACTTCGTGCTAAGTCAAAATCTGGAAAACATTTTGAAACGGATGGAGTATTTCTTAAGAGGCGCGTAAAATTAAAAAGGACAAATAATTTGAGATAGAGGGAGTATATTAAATAAAAAAGTGTCTTTTGAAAATATTTTGATAAAATTTCCCACTGATCAATTTGGACTAAATATCAGCCCAAATTTTGATGGGCAGAAATGGGCTGAGCTAATAAATAGGCAGGTTAATAAACAGCTTAGCGGGTTGGGCGCGGGGTTAATGATTTTATGAACTAATTTTGTCACTTCTGAATACAGGTAATCTCCAGAAGATGTCCGAGACGATGGACTCGTTTGAGAGACAGTTCGTTAATATGGAAGTTCAAGCTGAGTTTATGGAGAGTTCTATGGCTGGAAGTACTTCGTTGTCGACTCCGGAGGACCAGGTTAACAGTCTCATGCACCAGGTGGCAGATGATTACGGCCTTGAGGTCTCTGTTGGGCTTCCACAAGCAGCTGGCCATGCTATTCCTACTAAGGATGCTGAGAAAGTTGACGAGGGTGATCTAACCAGGCGCCTTGCTGAGCTGAAGGCGCGTGGGTAATTGAGAAACTAATAATTTTCATGTTAATAATGAGGTTGCGCAATTGGTATATTGTGACATAGTATGTGCAGTTCTCTCTATTTCCTTCTGAAAATTGAACGTCTTTATTGTACATTTTTAACTCTCGTGTTGGTGGACTTATTTTTCTTTACTTAATGGTTTCCATAATTTTCGTGTTTATACTTTAATGAGTGTGTTGGTAAAGTACATTATCTGGTCGTATTGTATCTAAACTGACTTGTTAATATATCTTCTCATAACCTTTGAAGTCATGGTGCTGGATTGCATGGTTGTTACGTGGGAAGTCAAAGCTGTCCGGTTGGGATAGTTGATCTGTTTGAACCAGAGGATTGAAATTATGTATTCATGCTCAGTTAAAAGAAAATAAATATGGGGACCCTTCTTTTTGGAGGGAGAGGGTGTAGGGGAATAAGAATGGCTGCTTCATTCAATACAAGCTTGACCATTGTTGTGTCAAGCTAATTTACGAACAGTTCATTGTCAAAAATAAAATAAAATTACTAACAGTTTTAATTGGTTATGACATCCTTTTAGCATTTCTCCCTTGTGAGCAGTTACACGGGAGGTTTGGATACCAAAATGTCCTGTTCATGAACTTCAACTTTCTGCCACACATGTCTTTATGATGATAAGGAATAGATAATCGATGGATAATAATGGAATTGAGTGTTAAATGGATTGATATTTCTTATTCTTAGTTTTCTATTCCTACCTACTTGTTTCTTTCACTTCGTTATTGTATTTTCTTGCTGCTATTAATGCTTATTATTACTGTTGCTTTCATTTCTACTTGAGCCGGGGGTCTATCGGAATAATCGATGGATAATAATGGAACTGAGTGTTAAATGGATTGATATTTCTTATTCTTAGTTTTCTATTCCTACCTGCTTATTTCTTTCACTTCGTTATTGTATTTTCTTGCTGCTATTAATGCTTATTATTACTGTTGCTTTCATTACTACTTGAACCGGGGGTCTTATCGGAAACAGCCTCCCTATCCGTCAAAAGGTAGGGTTAAGTTCTGCGTACACTCTACCCTCTCACACACACAGAAAGAGGTGAGGTTCTGCTTTCTTACCTGAGAATATTTACAAGGAGGAAGCCTTGAAAGGCATACGAGTGCGCCTCTCATAGACGAATCCCGACTCAATCCCCTCCTACTGCGTGGGAGTCTAAGCCGGTCGGTGCCGGGTCGGCCCCTAGGGCACTATTCGCCTTGGGAGTGGTTCGGACATCAAGCTACTTTGTGGGGTAGGGGACTAGACTGGTGATTGCTGCGGTTGTTGTCTGCATGGTATGTGACACCCCACAAGTTGACTAGTGCTGAGCCAGGAGATTTTCCTTTGGGTGGGATTATAAGTTCTTGTTCTTGTTCAGTGTTAAATGGAATGATTTCACTTTTTTCAGCCAGAGTAAGCATCATTGCTGGTACTTATCTGCAAAAGTGTTAATGGTCACCTGCATTTTTGTTGCATAAGTTTAGTTTGCATAGCTATGAGGAACATTTTTGAGTAATGCAAGACTCACATGTCATAGTTTTTGCAATTAGGCATCGGCATTAGTTTTGGAATGTTGCATCTGGGAGTTGCAAAGTTGTTTTGGTGCTTATGGATATTGTCTTCACAAGTTTGTACGCAGCTAAAATTCCTAGTTAAATCAACCACACACCAATTTGGTATGCTCTTATAGTTCTAGTTAGCTGACTGTATCATATCATTCTTACTTATAACACATTATATAGTTGTACCTTTGCAGTTCAATAATCACCCACTTTATCAGTTTTAATATGCATAAATGCATTTTCTTCATTGGGAAGTCCAAAAGTGGGAAAACATTTGGGTTATAACTTTATTATAACTTAATAGAAGAAAGAAAACAACTTCATGATAAATTCATTTCTACGGAAATGACTTTGCTTGGTCGTTCTGACTAAGTCCATGGAACTTCTGTACATCAATTTTTGTTGATTTTACTATTTAGATGTTGTGTGAGAGAGAGGAGGAGAGGAGCATCTGTAGTCTTTTCCCATGCGTAACTAGGTCCATGGTATCATCTTGGAAAATAGATTTTAATTGATAACATAATTGCTGTTGGAGCTGCTGTTTTTGTGGAAAGCGTCTTCCAAGCAATTGGTTTTTCATGCTCAGTGAACTTAATAAAAGTAAGTCCAAGTGTTAAGGCTAATTAGTCTAGATTTGCATGTTTTCTTATGATTCAACCAATTTAAATAGTAATTGGAGTAATAGAGGCTGTTTATGTGAATTCCAATCCATGTATATGCCATTCGAGAAATCTTTATATAATTAGGAAACTAGAGCCATATGAACTACTTGATCAGGGGAAAAGAAGCAAAACAAAAGGAAGACTATAGCCATATGTGCTGGGTGGAGCCTTCTTTGGGTTGTTTTATCCTTGAAGCTCTAAATTGGAGTGACTTCATGTTACGCAACAAAACAGAAAACAACCTCGTGCTAAGCTAATCTGTTGATGTTTTACAAGCTTGAGTTTGTCGTGTGAAGCTAATTTTTTAATAGGTTTTGATATTTATAAAATTGCATTTCGGCACTTGTTCCTGTGAACAGTTTAAAGTTCATTTTAGATGACTTCAATCATCTGCCATGCATGTGGCAATGATGTTAAAGGAATAGACAAAGCAAAAGCATTAATGGATACTGAATGTTATAAACTGAATCAGAAGTTAAGATGAATTGACTTCATCTTTGCAGCATGAAGAACAGAGGAAGTGTTATAGCTGAAAAATTCTGTAGAAATGTGAATGGTCAGCTATGTTTCCGTTGAGTTTAACAGGCATAACATTGGAAGCATTTGTAATGGTTCATGACACGGATGTAATAATTTTTTGCAAAATGCTACTGATGATAACTTTTAACATGTTGCACCTGAAGATGGGGGTGAGGGTGCTTATGGAACTTTTCTTTGCAAGTCTACAAGTAGCAGAAGATCCAGGTAAATACACAACAATTTGATGTACTCTCATTGTTCAAGTGAGATGACTGACCTAGTTAGGTTAATTGTATAAGAAAAAGAAGCGGGTGGCATACTGCATAGATGAATTCTTATTCGGGAGGTTCATAGTGGAAAAGAAATTCTGGCTAACTCGATAATAACTTCCTCTTGACTTGCATTCTCCAGCCTGGCTGTGTTTGGTCATTGTTAAATTGGAGGACTCTGTAAATATACATTGCAGTTCATTTAGTTAATTTGCTAGTTGGTTTCCATATGTGATAGAGAAGAGAATTACTGTAGTCTGATATCATGTAAAAGAGTAGCTGATAACTTGTGCTCATGTTTCCCCTGCTCATTTAGCGTCAGCAATAAATCTTTAAGGTAGAAAGTTGTTAACCTGTTATCCTGCTAGTCTTTGTAACGAGTGGATAAGAAACAGATGTAGCCATAGAAAGGCTTTAGAGATGTAAAGCCTTATCCGTCAGTGTGCATGTGCAGTGTATGAACTTGTTACTCACTGAGTTTAGAACCGTGCATCATTGACACCCGGGAATCTATCGGCTATTAATAAAAGGTTGTTACTGAAGTATTTGCATGCTTGTTCACAATGCAGAGATATCGAAGATTAGTTTTGAATATTTCTTCGATTGGTAGTCTGTTCATCTATTACACCAATTTATGTTGTAAGCCCGCCCTTACATCTTATACTAGGAGAGTGGAACCATACGTGTTGTGTGAAGTGAGCCTTACCTTGCTTTGTTTATCCTGCCCCAAAATGGAGTGCATTAGCGTTGCAACTAAATGAAGGGGGGGGAGGGGGGCTTCTAATCTTGTCTCATGATTGATAGTGTCATACCGTTTAAAATGATCTTGGAAAAATTTCAGTGTGCTGTAGATTTTGATACCATCAAATTTTTGGGAAATTTTTCAGAGTTGGATCAATTCGGGAGTTTGTTGTTCAGAGTAGTTTACAGTTGTGCATTAATGAATGTCTGATGTGCAAATTGAGCTTGGCTATATTGTTGTCTATATTAGGCCAAGATTGAAATTCGTCTACCTTTTTCTGGGTCTTATGCCTCCACCCACGGGTTTTAGATCACAAACACTTTCCCTCCAATGCTCTCTCATCATATATACATTATTAAAATCCAACACACTACACCATGAGAAACAATTCGATCACCAAGAGGCATGAAAATTACGCCTCTTCATATTAAAATTAAGACGGTAAGAATTAAACATATCTGATGTTTTGCGCATGAAGGCTGTAATGATCTAATGGAGTTTGAGCACAGAAATCTCTCAACTCAAAAGTCTCAACTTCCAAAGCACTGAAAAATAGCTAAAGACAAGCAAATAGAGAAATTTTACAGGAATTCTCATGTATATTGGCCATAGAAAGGACAATCCACTTCCATTTAGGGCATTTGGAAAGGCAAGGCTGCTTGTATGTATAAATCTTCCTTGTTAGCAGCAAGCCACAATGTACAAAACAGATGACAGCAGAATAATACTCTTGCCAACTTTGAACCATGTCTGAACTTGTTCAATAAAAGTAGCCAATAACTTAAACTTAAACAAACCATGTCTGAACCGGGCTGCCTTTTTTTTTTTTAACTTAAAAACAAATAATAATTATATTTTTCCAAAATGGTTACAAGTTCTCAACTCTTCCCTCAACATGATTCACAAGCAGTTACATAATTCTCGCGGTTACTTCTCAATTTAAAACTATAGTTTCCACACCTAAACGATACATTTCCCATCTTGCGAGCCTTTCGGGGGAAAACTGTCGCAAACTCTCTTTTCATTACAATTTGACTGAGATATTTCAGTACAAACACGGTGCAAAATATGGCAAGACTTAATTATATACGTGAAATTTCCAGTACTAAAATGGCCTGGAATTTGAAGGTTCGAGTTCAGATGTGGCATGTTACAGATCGCGAAAAACCAATTATCCCTATATTAATTGAATTACTTCTTGAGGATGAAAAGGTACCGGAGCAGTCACAAAAAAAAAAGAGAGATTTTGCCGGAGCCTGGTGGTCGAAGCTCCGGCGGTGGAGGGGGCGGCTGTTGAAGACGAAGGTGGATCCCACCCTCCACGTGGATCACATGTAGCATACACGTGGGTCACATGTGTCATCCACGTGGATTTTCCGTCAACATAGGACAAATATAACAACTTTGCTAACGGAAAGGGCATATTTGACCACGCTTTAACGGTGGGCAAATATGACCCTTTTTCCTACATTCACTAACAAATTAGTCTAAGCATACAATTTCACTAGAGACATTTCAATTTAATGTTTGATACCAAAACTTATTGAAGATTTGAGATCTCAAGGACTAGGAGAAGCGTTAATAATTACCTCGATATTTCATGATTTGGAGGAAATTAGCGATAACATTAGAGACGGGTTTAAGCTCGGCAGAAGCAAAGCCTCTCTTTTCTGCATTCACAATCGTCCTTAATGCGTCGTTAAATATTCGCCTCCCCATTTTTTAATCTACTGTTTCTTCTCCGGCGACTGTAAAGTCCCGTTAACCTTTCAAATCCTAAAACCCTCGCATAGACGGCCATATTCATTGAAGACCCGAAACATAAGTAAGCCCAATAACCTATTATTTCGGTTGGGCCGTGATTGAAGATGGGCAAAGGTAGAAGGGACCCCACTGGATCGCTGATTGCTTCTTTATTTTAATCTATTTACTTTTTTTCGAGTTTCAATAATAAAATAAGTCAATTGAAAAAGAATCAATTTAAAAAGAGAAAAAGAAAATTTGAGCAGTGATAAATAATAATGGCTCTCGCTAACATAAACATTTTAAAGGATAGCAGTTCAATACATATTCACAACATTACTATAATTTTTCTTTTCATGTTATAGGAAAAGCATTACAGAATATCATAGAAAAGTTTATTAAAATTGTAAAGCATGTAATATTTCCATTCTGTTTATACTTTAGTAAAACATGTACATAACTAAAATCTTAAGTTATTAGCCTTCGTTTTTCTTTATTGTAGGGGTTAATAACACTTTTGATGCTGCAGTATTGATAATTTTAATCTCTAGTCCTCCTGATATCTGACTAATCAGTTTTAACCTTCAATTATTTGAAATGTGGACTCTTGATTCCTTCGCCTATGAATATTCAAAAAAAAATTATTAATCATTTCACCACATAATTATACATGTAGTATATTAAGCTTGTATTGTTACTCTATATTTGAAGATAATACAATTCTTTAAATAGTCTAAATATAACATATTTTCTAGGTAAAGGAACCATATGCACACATTTTAATCAATTGAAGGTTCATACTCCCTCTGTCCCAAATTATGTAACACCAATTGATTTGACACAGAATTTAAGAAAGAAAGACTGTGATCCAAAACAAGTCTTATATAAATGTGATTGTAAATCATCTCATAAAGTTAAATTATTTCTAAATATAGAAATGTGACATTTGGGACAAATTAAAAAGAAAATGATGTCATATAAATTGGCACAGAGAAAGTATATCATAAGGACCAAAATTAGATTTCACCAAAAACTGAGGGACCAAAAGTGCTATTCTCCCTTCATTGTAACTACAAATGGCGATCAAAACTTTTAGAACTCAAAACTTAAACCTCCACTATGCAACAGTTGAATCAAAATTTAGCAAGGATCATGACAGAGTCCACTATGATGACAAGACTACGGAAAATTTGCCCCTTGGGCGATTTTACAATCAGGGGTCGGTACTCGGTACTGTACGTATCACACACCAAAACTTCCATAAAAATGTACACAAGAATTTACTGGGAAACAAGTCCCTCTAAAGAATGGAAAGAAGGAAAAAACTGGCACTCTACAAGTCTATTTACATCCAGCAAACTGCGACCAAATCTTGTAGTAACCTTCACCCTGTCTGCGTTGCTCCAACTATAACTTCACTGTCTTCTGTCAATTCTTGTGGTTACCATCACTCATTTCATCTACAGATCGGAGAGAGCATTATCTGCTGGCTTCTCCAGCAATCTATTTCACATATTTCAGAAAAGACAATCCCTGAGCACTCTGATTCCCAACAGACGAAAGACGAGTTAGAACTTAGAAGTCAATCTTGCTGGTTACCGATCTCTGGCATATGAAACAGCAAAGTTTTTGATCATCTGCTTCAAATGCTGCACAACAAGTTGAAGCATTCAGAAATTGTATAGAGAAAGAAGAATACTAGGACATGAAAGGAAGGAAGAACTGATTAGGATCATAGGGAAATGAAGCAATAAGGTTCATAAGTGATGGTCCGATACGTACCTTCAATTCCTCATGAAGCACAATAAATATCTTCTTCAATCTTTTATGTCTCTGCAGTGTTTAAATTGTAAATCAAATGAGTCAGAGATCCCAAAGAAAATATAGTTTCAGTTGATCACCTAAGGCACACGGGTAAGCCGACAGATACATCTGACAAACCAGCTCAAGGAGTCGAATGAAAGAGTAAAGGGTTATCCAAGTAAACGGGAATGCGGAAAAAATGTGTCTCCAGAGTGCATTGAAACTATTTCGACCATGAATGATAAAAAGGTCATCCAAGTAAACGGGACTACGGAAAAAATGTATCTCCAGAGTGCATAGAAACTATTTCGACCATTAAGCTATCTGTTATTCAGAAATAGCTTGCAGAAAGGCACTAACACTTAAATCCAAAAGCATTGAGAAAAATGCAGGAGAGATTTTTTGAACTAGTGCACTAGAACCCGTATCACATTAAGAAACATAATAGACATCCACATAGGAAAATGTTGGAGTATAGTCTCCAACTGCTTATCCGTGAATTTTTTTTTGAGAGGAAACTTACTGGTCCACATTTGCGATAAGAATCTTTTAACTGTCCCAACATATCATAGAATCTTTGTGTGTCTCTCCCTCTAGAAACCTCAAGCTCCTTGCCGAGTTTCATGAACTCATTCCTAAAATATTGATCCCGATCTGTATTAGATTAACTAAAACTGAAAATAAACTGTTTGCAAAAGGTGTTGGTTGAACAAGTCAAGAATAAATAATCTCCATGAAACTTTGAGAAATCAGCATATTTCTATTCTTGCAACAAACCTGTAGGACTCCAATAGTTTGTTTATCGAGCAATAACTATCGTACTTTTCCCGATATTCCTGCACATACTCTTCATACCTGAAACAAGGAGAAACTGAAATGAGTAACATCAAGAATAAAGGTTTTCAGCAAAAAAAGATAACAGGGAAGTACACAAAGCATTATTTACTTTGACACAACATGATCTACTCTTTTTTTAAGTAATGGTTTAAAGAACAAAGGTCTCAATAATGACGATGACCTGAAGTATCCAATGCAATTACTACTTGAACCCTACATGTGTGTACTCTCTTTTTTCAGTAAAGGTTTCGAAAACAAAACTTTCAACAATGAACACGACTTGAAGTATCCAATGCATTTGCCACTTGAACGCTACATTTGTGTACTCTATTTTATGTATTAATTTAAATCCAAGGAGTATGCATGTATGTTTCAACAAGCCCCAAAATGTTTTGTCCACTAGAAAAGTAAATGTTGAAAAACTTACTGGGCAAAAATCTCTATAGGTCCCTTCAGTTCCGGTTC
This sequence comes from Anisodus acutangulus, assembly GCA_029783415.1. Taxonomy (NCBI): domain Eukaryota; kingdom Viridiplantae; phylum Streptophyta; class Magnoliopsida; order Solanales; family Solanaceae; genus Anisodus; species Anisodus acutangulus. The sequence continues at coordinate 2,016,706 of CM056506.1, read as the reverse complement.
CTCCTTTTCATACTTGGAGTACGAACTCATCTCACCAGGAGAAGACTCTCGCATCCTTTGATGACCTTCATAGCTCCCAGGCAAAGAAGCATCTTCATGCCTATCATTGATCTCAGCAGCCAAACTGGACATTTGCCCTTTGTTCTGCTTGACCGATGGAGGAAGTACACTATGTTTTAGTTCATGTTGTTCTCGTGCACCAGCAGAAGATTTTCTGCGATTTTCTGCATGGACCTCCTGACCAGTCCCTAAGCTCCCTTCTTCTTCAATTTGCCTACTACTATGCACTTCCACCGGTTGATTATATTGGGACCCAATATCGTTCTGATTAATTCTAGGACGGGACTGTTGAGGCTGAGGTTGTGCCACCTTTTGGGGAGGTCTTGAAAAATTTTCAGCATGCCGTTCAGGGGTCCTCCTCTTAGATAAGCCATCTGGAGTGCCAGAAGGCAAAGAGCTTGACTGGAGAGGAGATGATCTAAAGTCTGCTACATTCTTATCAGCAGGTCTTCCTTTACTTGACTCAAAATTCCAATAATCCGAACTTGATGGTCTATTCTCTCCTTTAAATGAACTTTTCCTCTCAACCTGTTTTTTCAAACCAGCTGTTTCCTGTAGTGGGGGCTCCCGAAGTTCTCCTAACTCCAAGTCTGAAAATTCTCTTTGAAGCATGTGCCCGCGTCCATTCACGAAAGAAAATTTCCCTGTATTGCCCATATTATCCTTTGGAGAAGTTCCTGGCAGTGGGTTATCATACTTATTGAGGTTTAAATCAACTGATGTTCTTTGCTGGTTCCCAACACCATCTTTTGGAATTTTTCTTTCCCTTTTATCACTAACAATGCCGTATTCATCTTGTGAATCTCTACTAACCTTGTCTCTCTGTGAGGGAAACCCTTCATTCATTTGAAGGTTTCTTTCAGCGTATTTAGTAGTATGCCCTGAGCTTTCACCTTGTTTAATTGGCCTCTCAGAACTAGTGGGAGTTTTGCTCCTCGCAGTGAAATCAACAGATCTCCGGTCTGGCTGCAATAATTCAGAAGCAGACTTCCTAGAAACGGCCTGATTGTAGCTTATTTGTGAACCAAAATCCCCAGCAGCATCTCTGGAAGTTCCATCTTCCATCTGCATATGAAGGCCCTTAAAAGGCCCTTCTGAAGGCTTATCCGGAGATAAGTGTGAATTCTCTACAAAAGTAGAGTTCCTACCCCCAGAACTTTGTTGCTGAATCGAGTTCTGAGTTTTTACTCTCTTATTCTTTTCAACTTTATCAACTGAACGTTTTTCATCACGTACTCTTTTAGATTTACTTTTTTGAGATTTTTGGACGCTATTAGACAGCTCATGCTTGAAGCTATGCATGTCAACTCTTTCAATTTCACTAGAATGGTTTTGGTAACTAACATTTTCTGCTTCATGAGGAAGCTTGCCGATTTGGACATGCCTTTGTTTATGCTCATGCCTATCAGATGACAAAGGTCTGATCTCTTGTACAGGTTTTTCATCATCTCTCATAGGACCTGAATCAGGAATAACAGCCATTTCAGCTACTTGGCCACCCTCAGGCAAGTCCTCAATTTCCACAATATCGGCAACATTAAGATCTTCCATCTCACCCACCACAAATTGACCTGGCTCAAAGTCCAAGGATCCACATTGAATTTGTTCAGAAGCTCGCAGTTTATGATTTGTCTCTTTGTCATCATCACTCATGATATCGACATCCTCATCAGATGCCTCCTTACTATTAGAAGAAGCATCACTTTCACTGTCACTACTACTCCCACTGGCTACACTTTTACTTCGGCTTCTACTCTGACTTCCACTATCACTTCCACTATCGCTGCTCTCACTATCACTGTCACTACCACTAGAGCTAGAGCTATTAGCCTGCCTTTCACTTCGATCAGGTGAAAGATGGAGGATATCAACTTCAATGGCATCGGATGCTTCCTGAGGTTTAGAATCGCTCACTGCCCCTTCTTCCATCTCACTGCTATCAGTTTTTGGAAGTAAGACTGGCTGCGGAGCAGGTAGTTGGTCAAATTCATCAGGGCCAGATGATGGCTGAATTTGATCTTCAGGAGAACTGTTAAGGGCAAAAACATCAGGGCAAGGAAATTTTCAGTTAACACACAATTGAGCATTTCAATCAAAGCGTAAATCTTTTCAGAAAAATGATTCTCCTATCAAGGACATAATAGAGCTAGTAGTCTGGTCCTTGGCAGCACGGCAGCACCAACATAGAAGAGATGCATTAGAATTACAAGTTAAACTGATCTCTGCAACACCTATAATAAATAATAATCACAAAGTGATAGGGGAAACATATTACAGAACTCAATCAGCTGACTAAAGCAAAAACAATTGGGTCACAGACCAAAACCGTATGAAAATACATCCAACTGTTCTCTGCCTGCATGTGTGTGGATCTTTTTTTAATGAAGAAAGCATGCATATATTGCTCTTTTTACTGGGGAAGGAGTTGCTGTGCTCTCAGGGAAAAATAATTCATGACCACAATACCCAGGATCATCAAGTGAAACGTGAATAGAAAATGAAAATAATCTCTCCATCGGACATACTTCCCCCACCTCGCATCCCCCCCACCCGCCCACCCCACCCCCACCATGGGGGAATAACCAAGAAAATACATATAGATATGATCTCTGTATGTTAGCATCATACCATTTAAATTGGAAATCGAAAAAAAGGGTGAATTCAGAAGTACATTTTAACCTTTGTAAGGTCAAAAACATGTATATGCTCCTTGATTCTTTTAGCTCAAAATGGAGGGAAACGTCAAGGTCTTTTTGTTTAATGCAGTATCATTTTCACAAACGTCTTCTATGTTTTTCTCTGGTCGAAAGTTCCCTTGCGCCTACAGGTAAACTTTAAGGAGACTTCAATTTGACTATTCGTGCTAAATGCAGATCAGCTTTATCTCTGGCAGATACTATTTGCATTCAAATAGAAGAGAAAAACAAATAACAAATAGACTGAAGGAACTTTTTGTACCTTCCACTTTCAGGGGCCGGTTTCGGGAAGCTTTCTATATCCACTTCCGGTTTCAAGAAGTATCTTCCTGGAGCTTGGTATGTAGCAATCTGCCACCAGAAATTATTGTGTAAAACATTGTAACTATTGTGGTAAGGATATTCTTCACTTCTCTTTTTCTTTCTTAGGATGAATTATAGCAACAGCATGTACCATTTACCTTTTTTATAATGGGCTCAATTTGCTTGGCTGAGTTCGGGAACGTCTCTCCAACAGCTTTCTCCAGTGCCTACGAATCAAGAAGATATTTTAAGGGGAAGAAGAAAAAGCCGATGCAGTATAGAGATATACTTACGAATTTACCAAGTATACTCCATGTCAATAAAAGAGCAATAAACCAAAGGGAGAAGGACATTTTTGCTCTAAACTTACACTCCACCTCCTACACCACATTGCTAGCTAAATTAATAAAGGTCCAATTTAATTCACACGCTTACCTTAAGACTAATCCCCTTGGACTGGTTCTCCGTAAGTAGAGAAATCAACATGCTACGCAGATCGGTAGACGTAGCGCCTGTATGACTTTTACGCCCTACTTTATCCTGTGAAGAACTTGTGGTCGTCTTGCTAGGAATTTCTTTGTCAGAGCTAGTAGCTTTAGTCATTGTTTGAGGGGGTATCACATCGTCCACAGTGATTTGGCCCTTCAAGAGATTGACATTGCCAAATGGAGATGCTGGAGCACCAGATGGTTCAGGTGAAAAATACAAAGGCGAAGCAGAAGGCTTTCCCTTTGAATGAGTTGTTGCAGACGAGCCAGATTTGTAAGCAGGTCCATAAGATCCCCCTGCAGTTCATGAAGTTCAATGAGAACACAGGAAACGTGACACCACCAAAACAATGAAATTATATTAAAGAGGTCCCTCATTCCAACACCTGGACATCAAATATTACTTTTTTTGAAATTTGGATATCAAATATTACTAACTGGACTACAAGCAGAAAACATAAGAAACCTCTACACTTCAGCTCTGAAATTACCTGGCGGTGGTTCTGACTTTCTTTTTTTGAAAGGAGTCTCTTTCTTTTGCTTGAAACCCATCCTCCATGGATTAGCTGAAAGAACAAAGAGTTCGATTTACGTTAAACTGCAATATCAGAAACGAAACAAACACACTATAGAATACCATCCATCTAGAGAACTAATGTTCTCCACAGTATCTGTTCAATTAACAAAAGAGACTCCAGAAGACAAGCGTACACATCTATCTGCTTAACTATAGCGTTTAAGCTGCTGTTTCATGCGGTACTACACTGATTCTTCTTATAAGCCACTATTTCACTTCATAAAGAACTACAATTGATTAGGTTCACCTTATGGATGCAATGAGGTTCTTTTTCTAAAAGCATCACTAATTGCCAGTAGATTTGCAGCCACAAAAAGTCTCCAATTAGGGACTCAAATATATACCAGAAGCATTTCTACCTCAGGTTTATAGTCCCTCCAGTTTGCAGAATAAATTATCAACTAAGAGCGATCTACCAGGACTTTTTTTCTTTGCCATAAATGTACAAGAAAATGATTTAATCCTACGTAAAAATTAAGAGCAACCTACCAGACCTTAACCAGGGTAAATCAGAAAAGTGATTATCAAATGCTTAATTTCAATGTTCATGACGATGCATACCTTCAGCTGCAGCCATTGCCTTCACCTGACTCTTCAAAGATGGATTGCCATGGTCCAGAACAATGGCTCTGTTTTAGAGATGCAAAATTATCAGTATACACGTACCAGTTAAGATGCAAACAGCAATAGAATCTTTTTCATTTAACTAGAAAGGAACTTTTCCAAAGGATCAGAAAAGCCTTAAACACTTCTCCTCAGCATTTAACAATCAAAAAAAAATATTGGCAAAGGCTCGCTTAAGGCACACATAAACCCTCAAGCTAGGTGCAAACAGGCTAAGCACTTCGCTTGCCTAGGCAACGCTTTAGATCAGGTACCAAGGTGCTAAAACGTACGTCTCATCAACCATAGGCTTCCTCTTAAAGTGAGCAACACTAAACTATAATTATTTTCTTTATCCATAAACTTTTGTTTCTGTCTATAGTTTATCATTCTTGATATTATATCTATATTCTTCAGTTCTGTCTTAAAGCTCCAGCAAACGTCGGCACTTTTCTTTCCACTTTTTTGCCATTGATAACACTGCTCGGAAATCTGAGTGTGGGTTTATAGTCACAATCCCAAGCTGATTTCTTTCAACAAAAGAAAAATCTAACTGCGGGTAGGAATGTTGTTACTCCCAGTGTAGTGGTCATCTATTGGTTTATCAATCACATTTTTCAGTTAACTACACATTAGCAAGCTATTTAACACAATTTAAGACAGGATCTTTCTCTCTCGTCAAAAGTAAAAATTTAACCGGCAAAATGAATAAACTTTGAAAAAGAAGTCTGTATTTAGTAAGCCAATAATTTGATCTTTGATAACATAAGCCTATAAATCAGTATTCTACTTAATTAATACATCCCAACTCACGATTGAGTAAGGAAGTGAATTGTTGAATCTTAAAGCCAATTAAACATTGATGATATAGTGGTACCCACTAGTTCGACACGGAATGCCCTTCTCTTCCTCTTCCACCTCCCAAACAAGTAAAAAGCACTCAACTTTATGTATTTGGACATAAATAAATTGAGCACTATAAAAAGGGGCAGCCTATATAAAGACATAAATAAATTGAGCACTATAAAAAGGGGCAGCCCGGTGCACTAAGCTCCCGCTATGCACGGGGAAATTTAGCACTATAATGTAGAGAAATTTAATAGATCTAGTTATAATAGTCTAACCATTTTCATATATCATTTTAGAATTAGAGAATAAATCCTTATCCAAAAAAAGAGTTGGGCAACAAACATACTTGCGTGATTTAAGCTTCTTCTCGGCTTCTTCTGACCGCATTTTAACATGGTTTTTAAATGATTCATCCAGAACACGTTGTACATTCAACTTTCGCCAAGCACCACCTGACTCAACAAGCAACCCATTTCCATCTTCACCGCTTCGACGTTCTTCATATATATCACATAGATCTCCCGGTTCACGCGACCATGTGAATCTGAAGTCTTTACTACCAACGCTAATGACCTGATACAAGGTAGCCAAATCACATCCAATTATACTTATCCATAATAACAGTAATGCCCAGTACGAGTTCAAGATCAAGTCAAAGGATGTCAAAAGGTCTTAACGAGGCACTCATACATGAAATTGGATAAGGAGCATAACCAAAGACGACAGAGCAACTTTGATACTAGAAGTTACAGACAGAAGTGATGCTTAGTGGCATCTCAGATGCAAGTCAGGGCATAGAATTATGGAAGTATAGTATAAAACCTAGGGAAGACAATCACTAAAATGTAACTCCCAGACTTAGTCATTTTTAAGGAACAAATACATAATACAATTTAGAAGGATAGATCATGAAACACTGGAAGCATAATGGAGTAAATATTTTGAAATGGACCCCTTAAGAAGCACATTTCCCCGTTTCAAAGGCTTTAAAATCATATTGCCTAAAATTTGGGTATTCTGTTTCTTTCTTTTCTTGTATTGTTAAAGATGAAATCTAATAAAGAAAAGACGCAAACGAGGTAAGGAATGTTACATTTGGTAAGTGCATAGCTTTTAAACAAAAGGTTACCTACGAACTGCAGTAGCGGAGCCAGGAATTTATATAAGTTCAAAAAATTAATAGAATGTCATAGTTTGGGATTTAAACTGGTAACACCTACACTCGAATTTTCCCTTTTGTCAACGGGGATTCAACGATTCATATACAACAACAAAAATAAAAACGTTTACCCTATTTGCACAATATAATTTTTGACAAAAGGGATTCAGTTGAACCCCTTCCCTCTTACTAGCTCCGCCCCTACTACGAAGTCTTGTTCTTTTGATAAGTAGGTAACCTACAAGTCCTATCCTTGCAGATAGACGTAGATATCAACTCGCACCAGTCGAGAGAGGTTTAAAATGCTAAAAGCCTTTACATAATGTAAAAATGGAATGTAAGTAGGCGGGGATTTTTTGAGATTTCATTAAATCTATAAGTAATTTGTATATCTTGTTTGAATAGTGCTGCACACGAGCAGTATAATGTTTGTGTTCCGTGTTAATTTCAGGGAGACACAAAAAAGAAAAAGGGTAGCCTGTGCACTAAGCTCCCGCTATGCGCAGGGTCCGGAGAAAGACCGGACCACAAGGGTCTATTGTACGCAACCTTACCTTGCATTTCTGCCAGAGGTTGTTTCCACGGCTTGAACCCGTAACCCCCAAGTCACATGGAGGCAACTTTATCAGTTACTCCAAGGCTTCAAGGCTTCAGGGAGACACAAGAAAGTAATTTTTAACATGCACATAATAGCCCATGGCAAAGTTTAAACCGAAAATCGACAAATGCTTTTAGCAGTCTCTCGTATTCTCCCTTGCACTAGAAGTATCCAGTTAAGCACAATACATTCAAAGAATCCAGCTTATAGGGACACCCATCTAACAACAAATATATATGATGCACACAGATCTGTAAAACAAGTTGTTCATTACTTTGTATTGTTGTTACAGCCCTCGGAATCTAAAATCTCTCAATTCAAGTTATTTACCTAGATATATCAGTTTAAAATAAGTACCAAATAATAAAAGCAAACAAAAAAAAACTCACATTTCCAAGGGAATTATTGGCATTGGCATCAAATTTGATCTTAGCAGCACCGCCTTCAGCTTCTACTCGTTTGATCTCCTCAACTAGGTCTGGAGCAAGCCTAATTATCATTGCAAAATTCAAAGGATTTCCAGTGACTAGGCTAAAAGTCTCCTCGGCGGAGGTGGGACCCGAGGAGGTGGGACCCGCGGCAGTATTACGGTTGCCAACTGGCAGGCGGCCGCCAGGTGCGGGGGATGACCGGTGGAGAGGCGGTGGTTGGAACGGTGACGACTGAATGTTGCGCTTCCCAACGCCGCCGCCTCCACGACCTCCGCCACCGCGGCCGAGTTTGCCGGAACCTCCGTACATTCGGGTCGGGTCAGAATGGAGTTGTTGTAGTGGGAGTAGAATTTGACAAAAGAGGGAATCGGACCTTGTTGAGACACAGAATACCAGCGAAAAGGGAGCCGTCGACGAAATTCACTAAATTTGGGTTTTTTCGGTTTTGTTTTTAACGTGGGCCCACGGCGAGGAAAGTTATTACTCTCATTATCCTTTAATTTGACACGCACTTAAAAAATAATAATAAAACACTTTTAAATTTTATGATGTATAATAAATCAAAGATATTAATGTAGTTATAGATCATTTTATATTACGTAAATTATTATCAAGTAAAAATATATATTATTTTTTTAAAACGAACTGAAAATAAAAGTAAGTCATTCTTTTTGGGACAGAAGGAGTGTATAGTAATATTAAATTTGGGTATAATTTGAATATAATTATTAGTACTATACAATTTTAACTTGTTTGTTTGATTATTTAATTGCATGTAATTAGATATATGTAATGGATGGGGAACAATTATACTCTTCAATTCAAAGCCTCAATAAAATGGATTAATTAAATTTATGTTTTTATTTGGCCTAATTATTGATTAGAAGATTTAGCTTGTATGAATTATTATTGAGGTAGTCGTTTAAATTTTCCTAGAAGTAAAATGTATGACTACGTTCTTCTTAGTCGAGAGTATATCATAAACAAACTCTTTACCCTGTAAAGATAGAGATAAGGTTTGCGTACATCTTACCTTCTCATATTCCGTTGTGTGAGATTATACTGGGTATGTTGTTATTGTTGTTGTGTAGTAGTTTCAATATCTTAACTCTTAAGGATACATATGTACCCACTATCGAAAATTAATTGATAGTACTATATATCATGTTTCGTATAGAGTATCTGAAAGCAAGTAAATGCACATATGTCATGTCTTACATATCGTTCGAGTCTAATTCGAGTAGACGATACTAAATCAATAAGGTATTAATTAGATCTAGAAAAGAATTAACATAATTTTCTTCATTTTAGTATTTTATGTTTAAATTATTCGCTTTTGTGGATGAAAAAAATATATCTTCCACCTTTTTGAATTTATATCTTAATCAATTTTTGAATTCGATTAATTCATTGAAATTAATAAAATCAAGAGTTCATAAAAAAACTTGTAATCTCATCAACATCATTATTAGCCACCATCATATTACAAATGTTTATTATGATTTGGCTCACTTTCTAATATGCTATTACCAATGTGTGTGGTTAGAAAGTGAAAATTACTGGTAATTATATGATATAATTATGAGATTACTTTTAAAATATATTACTAGTATGTTTACGTTATTTCTTTTTCCTCTTTTCTTTTCATTTCCCAACCTTTACTTCTCCGGATCCACGTAACTTGTAACTTTTAATATTTTGCTTATTTTTATTTATTTTTTCTTAATTTCTTCATTTCGCTTAGTTGTGTAATTATTTCGATTTAATTGAAGCTATATCGCTTGATTTTAGGAAGAATGGATGTTAAACAGATTAGCCTTACACTGAGTAATACCATTAAAGCTAATTTTCATTGTTTAAATGACGTTATAATTTTTTTAGTAACGGTTAGTGTAAAATAAACTCTCTTTCATATGTTTGGTGTTTTCAAAAATTATATTCTTTTTAAAATCACCTAAAAAAATTATTAGTCTTGCTGAATTCGTACTCGATAACTATACAAGTAATAATAACATATCATATTAATTGCATTAGCGTGTAATCTAGTTTGCATGATTATAACAATATATGTAAGGGGTTCACTAACTTGTTTTGGGGCTTGATTATAAATACATATCATAATTAGTTGAAAACATATTATTAATGAGATCAATTAATTTATGAAGAGACAAAACCCATAAGCAGCCCCTTAAAAGAGGAACAGTATTCTATTTTAACACCTCATTTACCTCTGTTTCATTTCAACACCTAACCAAATTTCAAATGTGTCATTCAAACACAATTTGTTGACATGAGAGTAATTATTTCACACATATTTGAAGCACGTGAAATCATGCAAGAAAAACAAACTCTTGCCAAAAAATAAATTTTTTTTGCTAGAAAAAAAATTAGTTAAACCTTTTTTTATCTAATTTTACAGATATGTGCACACCATTAATAGCATCTCCTCCTTATGGCTTGAAAAGGAGAGAAAATCTATAATATATTTTATAGTACTTAGAAATAATTAATGATATAAAGATTTTTTTTTGCAACTATTTATAAGCAAGACACTAAATTTAATTCAAACTTTTGATCCAAACAATATTTCTTGTATAAATATGACACTCAGTCTATTCCAAACGTCATTCCAATACCTTATTTCATGTGTTTAAATAAATGTATTTATTCTAGTTTTTGTAGTTTTTTCTTTTCTTTGTTGCTTTTCTTCCCTTTTTTCAGTTCATTTTTAAAAATTTGTTAGTTGAGTATCTATTTAATATATTAGTTCCATCGCTAAATGATACCATTCTAAAACAACGTATCAACTTTTCATGGTATAGGAAAAAGTTAGACGACGAATTACGTATTTGATATTATAAAAAGTTTTAATAATGAAGAAATCAAAAGTTTTTCATATTATCAACTTCTAACAAAATATTATAAAACTCTACATTAATAGGTTTGTTGTGACGTTCTGATCACTTTTTAACCTTAATACATAGCCAAGGAAAAATTATTTAATCAATTTTTCTGTCTTATGACTGTAACGTTTTATCCATCACACGGTATCTATAGGTTTGTAATAACTTAACTTATAAACACTTATAGTGTTATCAGACACATAAATAAGTCAAAAATACTTAAGGGTCGCTTGGTTCGCGTATCCCGAAATTATAGTCATGAGATTATAATCTTTGGACTAATTTAACCCACATGAGAGGTGAGATAAATAAGATCAAATTTGATGGAATAAGATGAAATATCTAGGATTAAGTTTCAGATCAAATTTATAATTGGTTTGGTTGGAAGTATAAAATTATCACAGGATAAATATATATCTTCAACCAAATAAATTATAAATTTAATTTTAAATTTAATCTTGAAACATCTCACCTTATCTTATAAATCAAACAACATTTATTGTTTGACCAGATTATAAGCTTAGCTAATCACCCTCTTAGTCAACTCAAAACAATCCGACTCACAATGAAGCACAAATTATTCGTGCATGAACAAACTATTTTTCATTAATAAAAGAAGAGTTAAAGTTTTTTTGTATTGACAATATAACTTTTTTATACATATAATCGGTCACAAGGACAATTTAAAATAAGTGGTAAATAATGGGTTATATAGAAGTCGTTTCTATTCAAGGAATGACTTGCTGGAAAGCAAACTGATCTGAGAAAAAACAAGATGTGATTTCTGTCTCTCTTCGTTATATTTACTTTCCACTTTTTTCCTTTGTTTAAAACTTATTCCAAAAGGTGGAATCTCCCACCCCAGGAGCCCCCACACCCCGATCCGACAGGTATGTGAAGAAGGTAAATCATGATGACTCAATTGATTTCAAAGGTTAGACCAGTACCACGATGCGCATAAGGAGCCCTCCTTTATTTAAAGAAGAAACCCCCACACTGCCGCTGACGGGATTCGATCATTGGTCTCTTATTCCAAATATCCCCTTTGAAACCAATTGAGCTGCCCAAGCGGACAAAAAAAACTAAGGTAGGGTAAACTTTTTAAAGTGATTGGTCCCACCGCATTACGGCCCCATACCCCATAAAATCCCACCTACGGCCTGGCCCTACGGATTAGTATACACCGCTTGGCCCTACGCGTATGGAGGGATTTTTTAAACTTGATTTTCACATTGATCGGAGTGACTCGAACACGGAACCTCAGACAGCAATACCCTAATGTATTGGCCACTGGGCCAAACACTTTGGATTTCCTTTGTTTAAAACTTAGTTAGTTTGGAATATCATACAACAAAAACAATACAAGATTATTCAAGTAAACCTTTACCACAAAATTTTGATTAATTATACATTTTAGTTAAACAATGAGTATGTACAAAGAAAATGTATTATTATTATATAATTTATGTATAATGATAGTATAATAAATATATAATCAATGTATAACATATACACAGATAAAACATATTATACACTATTTACAGAATGTATAAATTACCAACACATCTAAAAGAATCGCCGAAAAATGGAGTAACGAGCAAGAAAAATCGGAGTTGCAATAACATTAGATGGAGTTCGCGAGAGATGGTCTTTACCGGCCAAAGTCCGGCAAAAAGAACAATCATATCAATCAAACCCTTGAACTAAGTTAAAAAATGACGATCTGATAAGCAACATCGTCGTCAGATTTGAGATCCACTAGGTCGATTTTCCTTCTTTTAATAGACGCCTTTCCGTCGAAATCATAAAGTGAACGCACAACTAGCTTGACTTTCTACTCTTTTCCTTCGTCATCGTCATCGATCAAGTCATTAGGGTTCCGGTTAGTGGATCGGCGGGGAGGGGTAGAAATGGAAGGTTTATGGAGATCTAAAAGAGAAGACACCTTTTCTTCTTCTTTCTCTTGTTAATGGGACCACAACATTCACTAGAGCAACGTCTTCCAAAAGGGAACACTGCTTTTCCACACGGTAACATTGTCGGAGTTTTTACATTTTGTGGCAGCACGAGAAGAGGTTTTCATCGGAGATGCGTCAAGGAAGCGGTTGGCCACGGCTTTTCCAGTTTAATGGTTTTTTTTCTCAAATTAAATACTACTAACTTCTCATGAACAATTCTCAAGCTGAACTTATCGATAGCTTTATAAAGGCAGGAGAACCTTAACAATGCAACAGAAGTTTGGGTCGCCCATAATTTGCAAACTGAGCGATTTAGAGCTTTTCTGATGTGATCATATAATCAACAATGTCGTACCAGCAGAGTTTTGCATGCGATTCTTCCATCATGCTTTAAGTGGGTGACCTCTAGCTACAGGAGTTGGGTTAAGAAATATGATCATGATATTTATGTTTTGGTTCCAATAAACCCCACTCATCAAAGTTATACTGTTTAGTAGCATCTAGGGCAGTTGTGGCTGGTGATGCTCGAGATCAATATGTTGCTTCACAGCTAGAACCTGCCCATCAAGTAGAAAGGCCAGTGCGCCAAGTGATCTCTGCCTGTTTCTTCGCTTGGTTGTGATGGTCTAAGTTGATCGATTGGAATACCAAAAGTAACTTCCTTATGGGAATAGAACCGCTCAGATCGACTCTTAGGATTCGAACTGCTCTGTTACAAGGTACAAGTATTAACGGAAATGAACTAAGCACTGAGAAATTTTATGTTCTAAGCACTGTCTGGATCATATAAACTTAGAATCCAAGTAAAAGCAACGTGCACATAAATTTGGCTATTGGTGCAGTCTTTCTGAAGACGAGGCTAAATTTTAAGATGAAAGAGTCATCACATATCAAATGCCATCAAAATACTAGTGATTGGGATCTTATTCATACATTTTAAGCGTACATGACATTTCATTTTTAGTGTAAACAATGTAATGTAGAAGATGAAGAATTGTTATTACAATTTTTGGAGGTTTTGTAAGACTAGACAAGCCTCTCTACTTTTTGTACTTGGAGTTATGATGCCAACACAATTTTTGTGTTGAAGAATATATATGTTACCATTTTCAAAAGTTTATGCGACCTATACCTAACCTACCAAAAGTATAAGTTAGACATTAACATACAAAACTGTCATTGAACTGCAAAACTTTAGTTACCTTGTTTAAAGAAAGGTTAAATGACAGATAGAAATGATACTGGAAGTCTTATGCAACATCTAGAATTTAATTAGTTGTTCTTGTGTTTCCTCTCCACAGAATCAACTCGTGCTCTGGAGGAAGACAGAGTTCTGTTCCAGGACTTGATTTGAGAATCAAACGGCCCGTGTGCATTGAATTATTGGCAGGTAACAATGGTAAATTTCTTTCACTCTAGGCATTATGGTTTGGTCAAGATGAATTTGGAAGGCATAGCTTTCTTGTTCACTGGCCAACAGAGAGGGAACCTCTGTTCCTGGTAACATTTTTTAAAGCACCTTACTCTCTTAGATGATTCTTTTGTCATAACAAATAATTCTTGGAGAAGCTTCAATTGATTTTGCAGCAAAACAAGAACATAGAGTTGTAAATCACTAATGGTGGTGATGAAGTGTTTGGGATACAATTGTTGTAGGGAACGTAAAGTAAGTAACTATTACAATAATAGAAAGGATAAACTAACTATTACAATAAACTGAAAATCAAGAACTTAACCGATTGCTTGTGTGATTCGCTGAGTCGAGTGATGACACTCTTTCTTTAAGACAAGATTGACCCGTATATTTCCTTTTACGGTATTGAGCAATAGTCTCCCAAGATACAACAACAGCTTTAACAAGTGAGCAAAGGAAACTCAAGTGTTACTCTTGAAGAACTTTGAGTATAGTGACTTTGCTAGAGATGAAGAATATGAAATCAGAAAATCTGGAAAATTTTCTAAGTGTTGAGTGTAGTGTCTTTCAATTGAGCCAAAGGCCTCAATTTATAGTGTAAGTAGAAGACCCCTCAACTAGCCAACTAATGACCTTCAATAGCCATGTAATTGCACTTGATTGAGGGGTTACATTCAGCCAAATAATGGCTTAATTCATGTGGCAAGTAATAGAGAATTAATGCTCCAAAACTAGTCAAAACGTCAGATTTTTCCAACTTCCCGTCGCAGCATTCTGCCTCCGAAGCGTCGCGGCTCCAGTAGCTGACCAGTTATTTTGCTTCGCGGCGCAGCCTGGGAGGCGTCGCGGCCCTTCACGGCTCCGCGGCGATTTCCGACTCGTTTCATTTTACACTTTGTACACTTCTTCCTTCATTTAACAACGTGGAATACTTTGTCATTTGGTCAATACCCGTCCATAATTCTATGTCTCAAACGTATTACATACGTACCAATATCTCTTTCACTAATGAAATTTGTGATACTTGGCACTACGTGTGCACGTGTGTGGAAACGACGTTTCCGACGTTCGAGTCATAAATTAATGGGATATACTTATTTCCACATTTAGTAAATTTCCAACAATCCCCTCTTGAAAGAGATTTTGGCGCACACACATGGTGCCTTTTCTAGCAATCTTTCAGCGGACCGATGTTGCATCTGGATATGTAGTATACGCTTTGAACCTTCCATAGTTGAATACCATCAGAATTAATTATTGCGCGGTGAACGTGATGTCTTGAACCATCAGTGTTTAGTGTAAGACAAGTCAACGGTACCAACACAACAACTTTCTCTACTCAGTTCTTCGTAATGTTTTGTTCGTTGTGTCCGTGGACACTTCTTGGATTCTTAAGTGCGTTCATTTGAGGCAGCCTATCCTCGCACTTAAATAGGTGGTCTCCTACAAGGTATCCTGCTACACCCCACTTTACAAGTGTTAGGAATCATTAAAAATTTCCCCAAACCTAACCTCAACCGGTGAGGATCATTAAAGGTTTTGGAAACTTAACCTTCACCCACACTGCAGATAGCACTCATAGTCTATCGCGGGAACGACTTTGGATTTGGTGTTTCTCTACAGAAATCACTATCCGAAGTGCTCATGCTTCCACCGAAGCGATCAACTGAACCTTTATAGCTTAGTTTTCCCATTGAACCTAATTCATGGGATCTCCAGTCAGTAAGGTTGGGTTACCACCGTATTGGTCCTTATACTTTGGGTTTTAAGCCCATTCCCCTAGACAGACAGAATATCTAATCCTTGGGTAAGCCCTTTGTCAGCGGGTCTGCTATGTTATCCTTTGACTTTATGTAATCAATGAATATTATACCCGTGGTGATCAGCTACCTAACGGTTTTATGCCTCCGTCGAATATGACGAGACTTACCGTTGTACATAGCATTCCGTGCACTTCCTAGAGCCGACTAACTGTCGCAGTGGATCATTACAGAAGGTACGGGTTTGTTCCAACAAGGAACATCATCTAAGAAGTCATGAAGTCATGAAGCCACTCAACTTCTTCTTCTGCTTTGTCTAAAGCGATAAACTACGATTCCATCGTGGATCGGGCGATGCAAGTTTGCTTAGAGGATTTCCAAGACACATCCCCACCACCAATTGTAAATACATACACACTGGTGGACTTGGCGTTCTCTATATCAGATATCCAGTTTGCATCATTGTACCCCTCTAGTACAGCTGGATATCTCGAATAATGCAACCCGTAAGTTAGCGTGTATTTCATGTATTGAAGTACCCGATTCAACGCCTTCTAGTGATCATCACTCGGATTACAGGTAAACCTAGTCAACTTGCTGACTGCATAAGCAATATCAGGTCAGGTGCAGTTTTTTATGTACATCAAACTACCGATCACTTGTGCATATTGCTCATGGCATATGGGTGCACCACGATTTTTATCAAGCTTTTGATTTCTATCCATTGGTGACTTTATAGGCGAACTGTCTAACATCTCAAACTTTCTCAAAACATCTTCGATGTAGTGAGACTGAGATAAGACCAGTCCGTCAGATGTCTTAGAGATTTTTATCCCTAAGGTGACATCTGCGACACCCTTATCCTTCATGTCGAAGCATTGTTTTAACATGTTCTTAGTCTCTAGAATTATACTAGGACTGCTCCATGTGATCAACATGTCATCTACATACATGCATATCATAACAAATGAGTCAGAGTTACCTTTAATGTAGACACATTTGTCACACTCATTAATGGTGAAACCCTTCGATAGTAGAGTACTATCAAATTTTTCGTGCCATTGCTTCGGGGCTTGTTTAAGCTCGTATAGAGATTTGACAAGCCGACAGACTTTTTTCTCTTGCCCTTGAACCATATACACATCGGGTTGGTCCATATAAATTTCTTCTTCCAAATCACCATTTAAGAAGGCTGTCTTTACATCTATTTGATGTATCTCAAGGTCACGCAACGCTGCGATCGTAATGAATACTCGTATGGACGTCATTCGAGATACCGATGAGTACGTGTCAAAGTAGTCAAGACCTTCTTTCTGCCGATAGCCCTTGACTACCAACATGGCCTTATACTTATCTATAGACCCATCTGCGTTATACTTCCGTTTGAGTATCCATTTACACCCCAACGGTTTATTTCCCGTAGGAAGATCAACCAACTCCCAAGTATGATTATGCAGAATGGAGCATATTTCACTCTCAATAGCATCTTTCCAGAGCGGTGCTTCTGGAGTTGACAATGCTTCGGCAATTGTCCTTAGTTCATCATCAACCATATAAGCTACAAAGTCAGGACCGAAGGATTTATCCTTCTTGGCCCTTTTACTTCGCCTATGTTCCATATCTAGAGTCTCCAAGTTCTGAGAATCTGGAACACAAGATTTCGAATATTCAGCCACCTCGAGATCCACTAGATCTGAACCATCTAGATCCGGGCCGTTAACGACTCCCGGTTTCTGAGAGCTTTGTTCATAACTCCGTTTGCGAGAGGTTATGTCTTTTTCCTTTCTAGGAAAGGTATCTTCAAAGAATTGTGCATTTCTTGATTCCATGATTGTACCCCCATGGATATCTGGAATATCTGACTTATGCACTAAGAAGCGATAAGCACTACTGTTATTTGCATATCCAATTAATATGCAATCTACAGTCTTAGGCCCAATCTTGACCTGCTTTGGCTTGGGTACTTCGACCATTGCCAGACAACCCCACACCTTTAAATATTTATAGGTGTGTTTATTTCCTTTCCATGATTAATACGGAGTTTTGTCCTTACCCTTATGTGGGACTCTGTTAAGAATCGTATTAGCGGTAAGGACAGCTTATCCCCACATGTTTTGGGAAAGACCGAAATTGATGAGCAAGACATTCATCATTTCCTTCAATGTGCGGTTCTTACGTTCCGCCACACCGTTCGATTGAGGTGAGTATGAAGTCGTCGTTTGATGAACAATGCCTTCTTGGGCACAATATTCCTCAAATGGTGCTACATATTCTCTCCATCTATCGCTACGAATGGATTTAATCTGTATGCTTAGTTGGTTCTCAACTTTTGCTTTGTAATGTCGGAACGCTTCAAGGTCTTCATCCTTACTTTTCAACAAGTAAATGTAATAATACCCTGTGCTATCATCAATGAATGTCACAAAGTACTTGTTCTCCCTTTAGTTTGAGCAAACTTCAAATCACATATATCTGTGTGAATAAGTTCTAGAGCAGCGGTATTTCTTTCGACGGATCGAAAATGAAGCTTTGTGAGTTTTGCCTCTACGCACACCTCACACTGATGTTGAGGGTTTACGTCGATAGACGACAACAACTCCAGCTTTACCAACATTTGGATGGACTTGTAGTTGACATGTCCTAATCTATGATGACATAAATTAGAGGACTCAAGCAAGTAAGATGAAGAAGCTTCAATATTATTGCTTTTACGTAATACAGACATGGTGTTCACTTTGAAGAGGCCTTCACAGACGAATGGGTGACGAGGACCTCTGTGGTGCAAGGATGTCGACGGCGTTGGTCACTGGTGGAGATGAGGCCACTGGAGCCAACGACGGTGATGCTGGAACAATGTACTGAAGTTGGAACATTGATTTGATTGTCGGGGACATAGCTGTCTCATTGAGAAATGTGTAATCCGTGTTTTGAAATTTCTGAAGATTCAAAAATGAAAACACGTCTCGTCAAATTTGATGTGGCGGGAGATAATAATTTTATGAGTGGACATGTCATAGCACAGGTAACCCCTATGATTAGACGCGAGACCAACGAAGACACAGGGCGTGGTTCGTGGTGTTAATTTGTGAGGGGCAGTGGAGGCTAGATTGGGGTGGCATAGGCAACCGAAAATTCTGAGTTGGTCATAGGACGGGATCCTACGGTATAAAATTTTGGTGGGGGTCTTGTTTTGGAGAGTGTTAGTGGGTAAAATATTAAGAAGTGATTCTACTATTTTAACATCATAGACTCAGAAAGGGGATGGAAGACAAGCATAAAACAGGAGAGTACGAACCATGTTATTGATGGTACGTATAACTCGTTCAGTCTTTCCATTTTGAGGCGAAGTGTGGGGACAAGAGAAGCGAAAAACCATATCGTGATTAGAACAAAAATTGTGAAAGGCCGAATTATTAAATTCACGTCCGTTATCACATTGAAAAGATTTTATGGGTTTTTCAAATTGAGTTGTAATGAATTTTTGAAACTCAAGAAACTTGGTAAAAACTTCGGATTTGAATTTTAATGGGTAAATCCAGATAAAATGAGAAAAATCATCTAATAGAACTAGATAAAATTTGTGACCTAAAGAGCTAACAACGGGAGATGTCCACAAATCAGCATGATATCAAATGGAGAAAAAGTAATACTCGTGGAAGACGTAAACGGAATACGAGTATATTTGCCAAGCGGGCAAGAAAAAAAGTTTTGGGCAAGTTTTCCATTATTACATTGAATACGCTGATTAATCCTAATAAAATTAAAGACATGTTCTCTTGGGTGTCCGAGTATGTTATGCCAAGTTGACGGAGAGATTGCAGCAATGGAGATAGGTGTTTGTGGTCTGACAGCGGAAGATTGAGTGAAGGGGTAGAGGTCTCCCACACTATTGCAGCGCGTAAGAATTTTCCCCGTATTGAGGTCCTTCACAGAAAAATCAAAAGGGTCAAATTCGACAGACACAGAATTATTGCGAGTGAATTTTCTAACAGAGATTAAATTTTTAATGATGTTAGGGGTGTAAATGACATGATTCAGGGAGAGAGGCGGGTGGGGATGTTTGGTATGTGTGTTATCGTAACCTTCAATTGGAATGCGGTGACCATTGCCAACAGTAATAAATTGAAGATACTTTAACCGGAGCATTTGAGATAAATTATCTGACGATCGGGTGAGATGGGATGTGGCTCTAGTGTCCATGTGCCAATTATCATCGAGTTGTTGAAGGTTCAAGGCGTTGAAGGCCTGACCCAAATCAGTGTGGGCCAGGTTGGAGGTTTGCGGATGATGTTGGGCCAAGACCAGGTAGGCCTGCTGAGTAGGCTGGTGGGCATGTCTGCTGGCTGGGGCGGAGCCCAGAATACTTGGCGTCCAGGCTTGCTGGAACTGGGCCCCTACTGTTGGGTAGGGGCATGCAAGCGAGGCCTAGTTTCCGGTATTGGGCCATGATGGCTGTCCAGCCCACTAGAAATACTGGGCAGGGGTTGGGCATATCTGCTGGTTTCTCTGGCCCTTCCCGCGGCATTTTCCGTTGTTACCATTACCGCGGCCTCTGCCACCACATCCTCCGCCGCGGGTCTACTGATGGTGGTGGCTGGGTGGAGGTGGCCGCCGGTGATACCATATTTTCAACGGCTAACGCCTTGTGGTTGTGCTAATCTTGTTTAGCACGACGAGTCTCTTCCAACAACAGTTATGAACGCGAATTTTTGAAACTTGGTAGTGGGTCGGCCTGTTGAATCATCGTTGCAATAGTATCATATTCCCCTTTCGGTAAACTCGCAACAAGTTGTAGTACCATTTTTGTTTCAGAAACAGATGTCCCAAAGTTGGATAGTTGGTCCGCAATGAGTTTCAGTTGTTTGCAATATTCGGACATGTTGTTAAAATTCTTGAGACGCGTATTGTTGAATTGCTCCTCCAAATACACATCCCGAGTATTTTTATTATCCTAAAAGATTTCTTCTAATAGCACCCAAAGTTTCTGCGCCGAAGCACCTGCTTTCATGATAGTACACAACAAGTCTTTTGATATGGTGTCGTATATCCATTGCTTGACAATGGCATCAAGGCGATGCCATGTTGTGTCTGCAACATCCTCGGGGCGAGAATTGAATTATCAATGTGGTCAAGCACATTGTACGTGTAGGCATGAATATAGAACAGTTATACCCACATGAAATATTGACAGTCTTCTTGATCAAGAATTATGGGGGTGAATTTTTTTATGTTGGTAACGGCAAAGGTCGGATGAAAAGAAGACGATGAAAAATGAGAGTGGTTGTCAAATAAGTCGGTGGATGAACCAATGGTTTTAGGGGAAGCGGGAGGAGACATGTTAGCCACAAAATTGAAGGAAATTAGGTAGTAGTGTCGTCGACTGGAGGAAGAATAGGGGGGGGGGAGTCGGCGACCACTGCTTAGGAAAAAATAGGGATTAGGGTTTTGGCTACTGATACCATGTAAGATTGGAATAATATCCCTTGGAGATTTCTTTCATTAATCACAATATATATAGTTGTATAGAGGTTGATTCATAATACAATAAGAATTCTAAGTTACATTAAATATACAACTATCATAATTACAAAATATATTGTGAATATTCGGAGATTCGCTAATATGTTCAAAACATATACATTAGGAAAAATGATCAAAGTTACCCTTCTACGAGTTAAAAATATTCCTTATTATGAATTTGGATAAAAAAAATACCCTCATGTTATTAAATTTTTTAAATACATCCTTCCCTTAACAAAAATCTCCAAATCCTCCAAAATAACTTGCTTTTAATTTTTAAACCCGCGCCATTATTAGATCGACCCAACTAAATAATAACTCATACATTCCTTATCCACTCCCCCTCCCCCACACAACTTCCTCTGTTTTCCTCTCCTGACAAGTTGTGTCCGGCCCGGGGGTAGGGGGCGCGTTGTGAAGGGGAGTGCTGTTTTCTTTTATCTACTATTTATTTATGTGATTTTTAAAAAAAAATAATAAAGCAAATTCATTGATTCACGCACTAAATGTACGTATAAATCACACATTTTATCCACTTTAGCCATATCAATGCCACATAAGCTTGATCAACGGTCATACGAGTTTAAAATATATGTTTTGAACATGTTCAGAAATTTAGATGGTATAATTTAAATTTCAAGAATTAAACGTATTACTCCCATTCTTTCAACTTATATGGTATAATTTAAATTTCAAGAATTAAACTTTTTATTTTAACTTTAAATTTAAATATTTTTTTTTAAAAATTTGACCGTGAATCCAAAAATAATGGAAGATTTGATTTTCAGCTGTTGTGCCAATTATGCTCTTGTAGGTTGCCTGTACGATAAAGATAGATATCTAATTGAGTTTTCTCTTTGTTACCGCAGACAGTTGGGGTGTGGTTACGAAAGTTAATTACAAAAGAAAAACTGCAAAATTTAAGCTAAATTTTATAGAGATTTAGAAATGAATCAATTTTCGAAACAAACTAAAAAAAAAAAAGTCCGAAACGGTTAGAGTATTTTAGTTCAACTACGATTTTACAACTTATTGAGCAATATTACAAAAATAATGAATGAAAATCTTTACTACAAGAAGTGACAGATAACTCCAGATATCAGTTTGATACTGACCAGATCAAAATTTTCTCTTGAGAGTAATTTTAATCTTTATCTCTTTATGACAATTTTTCCATGTGTACCATGCTAGCAGGATCTACTCTTCTATTAGAATGGGACCAATAACGAGAAGGTTTAGCATCGAGCTTTAGAGAATAACTACTTTCTTTCCTACCTTTCTTCTTTAATAAAATTTTCACTGATTAAATCCTAAATATCGCAATTCTTTTAGTGGTTGAAAGTTGAAACCTAGAAAAAAGTAAACACCTCTATTTAAAAATTAATGCTTCCATGAATTTCTAAGTCGACATCTATTTTGAACCAAATATTATTGGCTAAAAAAGTACTCCACTGATTTAGCAAGGACCAAATATTATATTCAAATAGAGTATTCACTTAATACGAGTAAAGACGAGCAATATTCAGACCGATGGAGACAAAATTTACACGTGAAACATGCGACACGGTAAATTGATAACATGAATTTCAGTTCATTTCATTTAAGGGTAAGACGAGCTCGTGCAATATAGACGACGAATACAATCTATTTATATGATTCACGTGTCATGTTGAAATGTGTAGCAGCCTAAACAGCTTATGATATAATCACGCAACACAATTATCAATTATGTCAAAAAATGTTCACCAGATCATTATTCGATTCCATCACAAGGCTCTGGCAGCAAAGCAAAAGTACAAAACTTCTAATCGCAATCTAATATGAGTATTAGAATGTTAAAACAGTTAAATTATGTAAGGGGATGACAGACAAGCTTAACAATGCCAACTTCACTTCCCAAAAGCAACAAAATACAGGTAAACAAATGACAGTGCCCTTCAACTTGTTTTACAGAAAAAATTTACTTTAGTTAATAAACTATAACAAAAGGCACACTGATTTATCCTACAAAAAATAATGCTATCCAAGAAATAAGCTAAACGCCCTGCAGGTTAGCAGCAGCTCCTTTCCACCAACATTTCCAGGAAAAACTACATTTACCTTAAAACTAGTGGAAATTTTTGCACATCCATTAGTTTTTGCTTGTAGGAGAACTAAGACATTCTTTCCCTACTTCCAATATAATAACAAATTTCAAAGAGTGAAGCAGTTAACGCGAAAGGGATAAGAACGTGAGGTCATCAGTATGCTGACAAAGACACAGTTGCCTCGTGTGGAGTCCTTCATCCACTACTGGACCTTGACATCAAAAGCATGTTACAGGTTGGTGAGGCACCTGGAAGTGAAATTGTAGAACCTCAAGCTGCTTCCGAAGAAAACGTTTCTCAAAAAGCAACCTGAAAAAATTGCTATCCAAGAAAACTACATTCATCCTGTTAACACTTATGCATAATACATATACAAGCTGTTTGCAGCGGCACAGGCAATTGAATTTTCAGTTGGATGCCATGCTAGATGGAGTAGCTTTGTTGTGAAATCAAATGAATTTCCATTTGCATCAACCCCTGGACTTTCTGAACCTGTAATGCAAATAAATGTACTCCAGTATATTTCGTCATGGTAAAATAAATTCCAGGTAATAAGAAAAGTATAAACATGACTTATAGTCGAGTGCATATATGAATATGTACCTCTCCTGACAACACGTGTTAGGCTACTGCTCAAGGATCTGGAAGGCCTTGCAGGAGTCTGTACTTGTCTTCTGGTGGAGCACAATCACTCTCAGTTAGAGACCAAGAAAAATAACATTTAAATCAAAATCTGTTCACATGAAGAAAATAAGATATAGTTACCTCATGGGGTTTTTGCTAGCTTCCAGTGTAGTTGCTTCAGTAGTCCCCGCAGCACACCCAAAGACACGGAAAAGATTGCTGAAATCAAAGTAATAGTTTTTAAGAAACAAATAAACAAATAATAGAAAAACAAAATAGATAGACGGTCTACACACCTATAAGATCCAGTAGCTACTCGCAGTCCATCACCACTAAGGCAACACTCGAACTTGTCAAAGATGGAGTCATTCTCATATAAATCGCATAGCTGTGTATCAGTAAAAAAATCTATGATCAGCTAAGAGACATACCAAAAATAGTCAAGTAACATCTTGATGCAGATGGTAATTCACCTTAGGTCTCAAATATTCATGAACCTGGAAGGTTGATACTGGACCAGAATCCATATTTATGTCCCATAGCTGAAAAAAGCAAGGTGAATTCAGTAACAAAGGAACATCTCTTGTCCATATAAAGAAATTCCACTAACAGAGATGGGAAAGCATACAAACATGGAAGACCGGTGGTCCTCCTAACATAAAGCTGAACCAGGGAAGACCCATCTTGAAAACAAGCAACAGTTATACTTAAGTTACAGAAATTCCTGGTCTTGATCTACTTCAATTCTATGTCGTTCAGCAAAAACACATAAGCATCAAACATTGGAAAGCAGCGTGTTAAATAGAACTAGAAACAGATAATAAAGCTAAACTGAGCAGCATCTTAACAAACTTGCTTAAGATAAAGGCAGAGTGGTTCCTATTACAGAACGGAAACTAACAATTAAACTCTAATTAGATTCTTTTAGGCAATTGAACATCTCCGAGATCCAGATACGTCGGGCCATAAAAGTGTTCAATCTTGAAAGTACAACTAAAATATCGTTTAGAAAAGAAAGTAGTTCAACTAAATCATATGTAGATGGAGTTCGCCAACCATTGCCCTTCCTTTTTCGCCTAGGTCTTCGAGAAAACCTCAGGCAGCAGATATCAAATTCAGTACATTCAAATGCAAGCTAGCAATATGTCCCCACTCAATTTAAAATGAAATTGTTGCGCCTTCCATTCTATCTCCCCACAAGCTAACTGATATAGAAACTAATTTTCACACAAATTCTTTAGCTTAAAACTATAAAATGCAAGATATGAAAGCAATAATATGCATTTCCAATAAATCAAACATATAACATACCTCAATTGAAAGAAGGAAAAAACAAAAAGAGGGGGGGGGGGGGGGCTAAGTAAGGAATTTGTATCCATTCCACTCTATTCGGCTAAATAAGGAATTTGTATCCATTCCACTCTATTCAGGTTCATTGCATTCCAATACTAAATAATTTGTCTTCAAAGGCAATAGAGCGCATATACAAGGAAAAAAGTACTCTATGTTGAACTACCTAAATTCAAAGAAGAGGTCAAGGAACTTTGAATGTTTCTAATTATATGCTAGAAACTACTTTCCAATCCACCACATTGAACTGAGGAGAGAAGATCGAAATAGAGGATAACAAGATGTTACTACCAAGATTTTTTAGAAAAATCTGGCAGCTTTTATTTATCAATCATAAAATTCAGCTCTCATGAACACGCAACTAGCACAACAAAGAAATTCTGAATGCAAATGTTTGCCAAAAGGGAATATAAGGATCAAAGGTGAACACCGGCATCAACTGATACAAATAACCAGGGGCGGACCTAACCTTAGGAGGGGGGCACGTGCCGGTAACTTCAGAAAAAACTCTGTATATGTGTATATATATCTCGAATATCTATTATATATTTAAAAAGACCCCTCAAACATATCAGTTGGGGTGGTCCATTTGGTCAGCATGCCCTTAAGCTATTATTTTCGACTATACATTTTTTTGCATTTTTCGTTTTTAGTTGATAATAATTGGAAAAAATGCATAAAAAGGTGTTGTTGGTAGGTTCCGATCACGCAACCTATTGCATGTAAAGGGGTGTCCAAACCACCAGTCCGCGAAACAAGTTGTCAAGTTTACCATTTAATTTGTATTTATATGCTAGTACATTGGTTCCTATGGGTGTTCAATAAAATTCTAAAGCGGTATTGCGTGACATCCCTTCTACTAACGCACATGTGCCTTTGGTGGTGCCCCGTAGTCTTCAAATCCTGGGTCCGCCTCTGCAAATAACAGTAAAAACTTGGGAAGCACCATGAAGATGAACCACACTGAGTGATTTAGAAGCTCATAAATGTTATTTTCCAGAGTAATCCAATGAGGACTTTAAATGTACTTGAGAGTATTCCATAATCCATACCATATAACTAAGTTCAATGCGATATCAACTGGGTGGGGTTCTCCATCGGATCATAGGGGATAATAACTATTAGAAATGAAAAACAAAGACAGAGCTGGTAATTTGCACAATAAAGAACATGGAGCATGCCATGAGCTATGCTAATGACACCTCGTCGGAACTATGCTTTTTGTACAAAGCTTTTACAGATCAAACAGTGCCTTCAACAAAGGAAGAAACATAAATGTGAAGCACACTGCAATTGGTGCAGCTCTCAGACACTCCAGTAAAGATATTGTGAAACTGAAGTAAAAGGAACCAACCTTTAGGGTCATATAGTCACGACTGAGTATGTATCTTCCATCCTTAGAAAATTTAATATCTGAAATTGAAGCAATTATCTCGGTGAAAAATGATCGTGAACCGGGTGCTTCTTGCTCCTCAAACCTGCATACAAGGAACCAATATTTTTTAATTTATAAAGCTATCAGGAAGTAATTTGAAATACATATCTATCCTTAAAGTAGATCTGTTCCAGAATATTTTCATCCATCTTTCACATCTTCTTCTGGACAAGAAAGCATTCAAAAAGAAGAAAAAGATCCACAGGCATTGAAGATTTGAAATAAAGGGAAGTATGAAACTTACAATTTAGAATGTGAGTCGCACAAAGCTGACTGCCGCAGATCTATGAGACGAATTGACCCTTTTGAACTACTATAAGCTAACGTGTTACAATGAGTAGGATGAAATTCTGCTGAAGTTATCACCTCTGGAACAAATAAAATAAGGTTAAGGTCTAAGCATCTATTGAAATAACACAAGGCATTTTCAAAAATAAATGAAACGAATATAAATTTATGACCTAGTCAAGGTGCCCACTACAAAGGAATTGCGGAAAAACTTACCAGTTAGATCTTCCATATTTGCCGGCTTGACGTCAACAATATTAAAACTCTGATTGCTTATTTCCAAGTTCCAAAGGTTAATCCGGAGATCATCAGCCGATATAAATGTCTCGCCATCACTGAAGGGAAAAGACAAAAGGCCAGACAAATTACTATGAGCTCTCGTAAACCAGAAAAAACAGCATGGCAAAGCAGGACTAAGAGTAATATCTTCACCTGTTATTTGAAATAGAGTTGATGTGATAGTCATGTGCATGAGCATACACTCTTCTGCACCTTGCAACAAGGCTGGTCTCATTACTTGTAACCTAAAATTAACATTTCAAAGCTTTTAAATTCAAATAAGAGTAATAATGAGGACATCATGTCAAGTTTAAAAGAGTAACAACTGTCTTAGGGAGAGGAGATGCAGTGGAGCAGCTACATTCTTCTACCAATCAAGAAAAAAAAACTAAGGCACAGAAAATGCATAAGTTTCCAATGACCTAAGGCTGAGGATTTGAAAATAAAACATCATGTCTGTGAATCCATATCATGCAAGAGAAACCAAAGACATTTACAAAAGCAGATAACACATGAAGATAGGATGTCCTAGCTTGTAAATGTCAATTTTTCACCCTCAATCAGAACTTGGGTGCACAATTAACTATGTTAGACTATAAGTACTTGTTTTTACTACAGACAACCACTAGAACTAGCAGATACTAGAAAAAACAATCTTCTCAATAACCAGGAGTCCAGAAACACCATGTACATTCATCCACTCAAGATGTGACTTCATTAGATCCGTTTCTTTTTTTTTTCTTTCTTTGCAAGGGAAAAAAACTTTCTGATATCTAACATGTATCTTTATGACATTGTTCATGGCATTCCTTTTCCATGTAACCTTAAAAATACATTGATCAGACACTAATTAACATGCTTGGTAGATTAAAAAAGTAATGCACAGACATACTTGACATGCCATAAACAACGAACATCGAGGACATATATAGCTTAAGTACAACTACCACAGGTAAACGCAGTGTGGAAAAGCCCCCAGGTGGAAACGACAAATCATTGCTCAAGCAATTGAAAGATCTATCTGCATAAATCCCATTTGCAAGGCACTGCTTTGGACTGGAAGAAACACTAGAACTGGCCACACTGGCCTTTCCAACAGCTCTGGAAGGATCAATATTCATATCAGAAACCTTCTTAACTTTCTTCTCTTGGACCTGAATCAGCAAAAGTAGTGAACACCTCAGCACATTGATACGGAACCCAAAAAAAAAAGATAGCCACCAGAGAAGTGCTTCACAGGGAGACAATTTCAAACATGCAAGATAGGTCAACTCTTAACTAGTATACATCTCAACAACAATCAGAATAGCTCTCCGCCACACTTGATTTAACAATCAATATTGCTCATCAATGCAACAGAAGAAATGTATCTTGAGACATGGAATGTAAGAAGAATACTACTCATTCCTATTTTACATTTTTACCAGAATAAACAAAGCTAGTCACACCAAATTTAAGGAACCATATAAAAGCAAGTTGGATGAACTAAGTTACCTTCCAAAACTTTATGGTTTTGTCATTGGTAGATAGAAGAAAGAGCGCACCACTAGACGATTGGCACCAACGGATCTTGTTGATTTTCTCCTCAATCTCCAAACTCTTCAGATAATCAAACTGAACAGACAGATGCAAGGAAGAAGTTAGAAAACTATTTGAAGCAATAAAAGAAGGAAAGCAAAGCAAATGGAGAATGAGAAATAGCAGCAGGAGGTAATTCACCCCTTCATAGTTGCATCTGGACAGGAAAGTGGCAGCTCAAATTGACAAATACATAAGAATGAGATAGATAAGATTCTCCTTACTCTTTCATCACACCAAAAAGGAAGAATAGAGAAGGGCGAGGAACAAAGAACTGGCACATACCTCAGGTTCATGGCTTTGAAATTCTGTCTTGTAGCGGAACTCTGGATGCCGACTCACTGTATAGTCCATTCTCTCTAGCTCTCTCCGACTTCCAATATTCTAAGGTAAGACAATGCAAAAGGAGAGACGTGATCAGGGAAACAACCTCCAATTTTTAATAAACCTTCTGAACTGCACTGTGAAGAAACCCACCTCTTTTGTATCAGTCCTTTCAAATAATACCACCCTACCCCCACGATCTCCAGTAGCAAGATGGTCACCAGTTTTATCGAACTCAATCGCGGAGATGATATCAACTACAGCAATAAAGATGAGAAAATACATCATGATAATAAAAAAATAAGTGTCCTAAACATTGCACAGAGAAGCAGAGCACATGCTCTCATAGTTGCTAACTCCCCTTGCAACTGGAAATGGTACAGATGCATTATCCAGGCACTACAAATTTGATTTAAAAATTTTGTTTCTAAATTAAGCTCATCTACAGATCCTATCACAGTCCAACAGTTAACTATGCAACTGTTTTAGATAATATGAACTGCTCACTGTTACTAGTCAAACCATGTCATACAACATGGAGCACCAGATGAATATCATAGAGATGAACTCATGTACAGGTTCTACATGCATTATTTTCTGTTCCCTTCATCTTTGTACAACATAATGCTGGCTTAAAGAAAATATGAAAGAAACAATTGAATGTTTGCTAGCACCGCCAATGCGCAAAGTCAAAATCTAAGGCATGCTTGAGCAGTAAACAAGAAAATGTACATATAGGAAAAGTGTAGCTCATGAAACTTACTACTCTCAAATCAGAACAACCATTAAGACGGGGAAGCTAAAGCAAAAGGGTAGCATCTAAAAAGTGTCACACGCATTCAGCCTAAACCTACTCCGTTCGGATGCTCTGTTCAACCTAGTTAACAAAAGGACAACCCTTTCTATAGAAATCTACATTTAGTTACTGAGAGTGGAATGACCCACTCCACTAGGCATTGCATATAGTGCATCTTGAAACCAAGAGAGCATGTTGGAACTAGTCTAATGGAATCCTTAAAAGATATAATAGACATTTCATGTGACAAATTGAAGTACTTTATAAGAAAGTAACAACCTTAT
Source organism: Anisodus acutangulus (assembly GCA_029783415.1). Classification (NCBI taxonomy): domain Eukaryota; kingdom Viridiplantae; phylum Streptophyta; class Magnoliopsida; order Solanales; family Solanaceae; genus Anisodus; species Anisodus acutangulus. The sequence goes on along the minus strand of CM056506.1, from coordinate 1,986,342 downwards.
ACTGTGCTGCAGCAAAATAGACATCAACAAAATTTTCTTTTAGGATAGTCTATTGTACATGCATGTTATGGTTAAACATGGCTGAATCAAAGCTCATGTGCCATGAACTACATCAAATCTTCCCACAATTTAGGAGAAGTGAGGCATCTATTCTTGAGAATTTTCACCTGATATATATCTCTATACATAGAGCCGAGGGTCTATTGGAAACAACTTCTCTACCAAAAAGGTAGGGGTAAGGTCTGCGTACATCCTACCCTCCGCAAACCCCACTTGTGGGACTACATTGGGCAGTCGTCTAACATCATACCTTAAAGCTCAAAAGCTTATTGCACGGAGCTAAAAGAATGTTTAGTGACTGTGTCAATACTGACCATTGCAAAGTGGTAATACATGATTGCATAGCTACTTACACCACACCCTCGCTATTTACATTTGTGCATACATAAAGTTCCAACATTCATAAGAACCAAAGAAACAAGTGAAGACAGCAGCTAGCCAGCTACCGCCATTAACACGACGTGTGCATCAAAGTCAAAAACCTACAGTTCATAATCCTCTACTAAATTGAGAACAATACAGACTACACTAAAAAAAAAACAATCATCTAGATCTACACACGAGCTAAATAATTCTCCAATAGCACGGTAGATGCAAAGCACTGAGGAAAAACAAAATCTATGTAACAATAAACTTGTTACAGTTCAGTAAATACTGTTCTCAATTAATTGAAATCTAACAGATTTGCTCCACTCCTCAATTTAATAAGCTTCAGTATAAGCGTCATTAACTACCGCATAACCGATCAAAAACAGATAACAAAACCCTAGCAAGTACGGATCCAAAGGTAACAGAGATTTAACTATGATAATAACAATTATAAAAAAAATAAAAAAAATTACCTTCCTGAACTTCCTCACCGGCCGTACGTTCACCGAATACCTGAGAGAATTTCCACTCAAGCGGCGGTGGTGGACCCGCCGGGGCTGCCGCGACATCTCCACCATCACCACCGTTCATCTTTTTTTAATTTTTTTTTAACCTTCCTTCAATAGCCGAAAATAAGCAAATCGAATCTAAACAATAACAACAATCGGATCAACGAATCACTTGATGAAAAAGCGATCGCCTTTAGGTTTAGGAATCGAAAATCGTAACTTCATAGAAAAATGATGAATTACAACTTCCCAAACATTATCGAAGTGCACGTGCCCTTCCAATTCCAGATTGATTATTCTCGATTTCTTTCTTTTTTTTCCTTCTCCTATCGGCTATCTATGATGAGATTGGGGAAGGAGAAAATGGGAATTTGCCGTTCTTTTGTCTTCGAACAACACTGTTATCTCTCTCTAAGCTCTATCAATATCAATAATACAGATTTTCTCTCTCTCTCTCTCTCTACCCACTTTTTTATTTATTTTACTTAAGCCCTGCTAGTTTTACCGACTTTGTGATGCCAAGGGAAATTGCTAAATTTAATTAATTTTATTTTTTGTTAATTTTTGTATGATTACATCTCGAAATTAAAAAAATATTTTATTCTTTATTTCGACTCCTAATAAAGTTCCAATAGGAGATTAAATTGTAAGTTGTAGCTAGAAGTAAAGGGACAATTTAGAGTATTCGTTTAAGAAACAAAATTAGATACGTGAAATCAATTATTTCATGTTGAAGTTCGAGCTCTATTAATAATAAAGATAAATATGAAATGATTTACTAATAGCGAGAAATTTAGAATATTTTTCAAAGAATTTAGGCATGTGAAATCAATTTACTTCGTGTTGAAGTTGGAACTCTATTAATAATAACAATAAATATAAAAAGATTTGTTAACGGGAAGGGGTTAAGTAGAACAAAATTACAATGGAAGAATTTAGACACATAAAATCAATTTATTTTGTGTTGAATCTGGGACTTATTGAAAATAACGACAAATATAAAAAAGATTTGTTAACATACCGGGGTAAAGATCAAAAGTGCAATGAAAGAATTTAGACGAGTAAAATCAAGTTATTTGTGTTGAAGTTGGGCCGTTATTATTAAGAACGATAAATATGAAAAAAATTATTAACTGAAAGGGGGTAAGTAGACCAAAAGTACAGTGAATTTAGACACGTAAAATTAATTTATTTTATGCTGAAGCTTGGACTTATTAATAATAAGAACAAATATAAAAATATTTGTTGAAGGAAATGGGTTAAGACCAAAAGTGCAATGAAAGAATTTAGACCTTAAAAATTAATTTATTCATGTTGAAGCCGGGATGTTATAAATAATAACGATAAATATAAAAGATTTGTTAACATAGAGGGGTTAAGTAGACCAAAACTACGATGGAAGGATTTGACACGGGAAACAACGACAAGTTAAGTTTATTAATAATAATGACAAATATAAAAAATCGGGTAAGGGAAAATGGTTAAATAGATCAAAAGTACAATAGAATAATTTGACATGTGAAATCAATTTATTTTGTGTTGAAGCTGGGGCGTTATTAAGAATACGACAAACATAAAAAGATTTGTTAATGGAAAGGGGTTAAGACCAAAAGCACAACGATAGATTTAGACACATGAAATTAACTTATTCATGTTGGAATTGAGTCGTTATTAATAATAACGTCAAATATATAAAAATTGTTAACAAAAAGGGGTTAAGACCAAAAATACAATGAAAGAATTTAAACACGTGAAATCAACTTATTCGTGTTGAAGCTGAGGCGCTATTAATAATAACGACAAATATAAAAAGATTTATTAACAAAAAGGGGTTAAGTAGATAAAAAATTATAATAAAAGAATTTAACACGTAAAATCAATTTATTTCATATTGCAGTTGAAACTTTATTAATAATAACGATAAAATATAAAACATGATAGGAAAAGGGGACAAATAGATCAAAAGTACCATATAAGAATTTGAAACGTGAAATCAATGTATTTTGTGTTGAAGCTCAAATATGAGATGATTTACTAACCCAAAGAAATTTTAAAAAAAAAATCAAAGGATTTAGACATGTGAAATTAATCTATTTAGTGCTGAAGCCAGAGCTTTATTATCAATAACAACAAATATAAAAAAATCTTTAACGAAATAGGATCGAGACATCTAGTAGATCAAAAGTACAATGAAAAATAAAACTTAAAAATTTGGATCACACAACAAAAATTTAACATTTTCACAGGACAATTAATAAAATTATTCCCTGATATTTGTTGGTGTTCTTTTTAATTTTTTTATTACATGGTGGTAGAAATTAGAAACAGAAAAGCATGAAGAAAATTACAACGCGAGGATTCGACACCTCACTTATAAAATAAAGATCCAAATAGTTAATCAACTGAGCTGCTAGATCTCTATTGTTGGTAAATCTAAAGTGGTCCTTAATTATATTCTTGAGTGATTTTTTATCTTTTAAATTTGTGTGCATCAAAGTAGTCCCTTGACTATAATCTTGAGCCATTTTTGTCCTTCGAAATTTTCAAAACAAATATATTTGTCTTTATTAAATATTTAACAAACTTTATATGTTAGATTTGATGAAAATCGTGGGGAAAAAAGAACTTAGCAAGAGCTTATAATTAGAGATGTAAAATTTTAAATTTCTTTTATTTTGGTCCATTTTTTAGATTATGGTGCAATTGATGAGATGCAATTTTTGCTATTTGGTGTTTAGTACATTTATTTTTAGGATTTACTATATTTTCTTTATGTTTTTCGTTAAATATTTGTTTTTATTTGTATTTTAAAATTTAATAGATAAAGTTTGTCAAAATATTTAAGAGAAACTAAAACAATTCAGTTTTTTTTTACAAATTTAGAGGATTAAAATATATTTAGAAGTACATTTTTAAAAATTATTTAAACCTATCCTTAACGTGAACCATTCTTGTCGTTTTCTCACCTTTTCACCATGTGCAAAAGGAATAGCTCGTGTGCTATTGGTGGGTCGCGTGAGTGACCATGGCAGTATGTGTTTACCTCCTATTCATTATTCATAATTAATATTGTAATATTTTGTAATATCTTATTAATTAAGATAATTATAATTAATATTTTATATTTTAGATAGGATAGATTAATCTTTCATAAAACAAATATATTATGATTATATATATATATATATTGTATTATTTAAACGAAATTAATTAAGGAATCGATTTCCTAACTTAAGTGAGGTTAGTGAAATTAGTACAACTAGCAAATAAAGTATGTTTATTGAACTCATGTACACGCCAAGTGGTTGGAACTTGGAAGAGAACACAGAGGAAAGGTTGTCTGAATTGACGTTTATGTCCTTGTCTTTTTATCTTTTACTTCAATTTTTAGTTTTAGATTGAGGATGCCACATTTTCATTTATTTATTATTAACCCATAAATTTAGTAAGATCGTATTACTTATCACGTAGATGTAGGATTTATGTACACCTTACACTTTATAGATTTCACATTGATTGTGTATGCTCTATACTTACTAGATTTTACATTGTGTAATTTCCCATAAATTTAGTAAGATCGTATTACTTATCACGTAGATGTAGGATTTATGTACACCTTACACTTTATAGATTTCACATTGATTGTGTATGTTCTATACTTACTAGATTTTATATTGTGTAATTTTGGATATGTTATTGTTGTGACCCAATAAATTTAGTAGTTGCTGTGTAACATTGGATTTGATGTGATGTTTTTGGTGGATTCAATAAATTAACTATTTGATCACTTAGCAGGTATCTGTTTTTTTTTCCTTTTAGTAGACATGTTATTTTTCAAATGTAATGATTGAATTTCGAAGCTATAAAAGCCTGTCTGGTTTATACTTTAGAGTTCCATTAATTCTAGATATTAAAAAGTCAAACAATTGGTTGAAGTTTTTCAATACATGCAATTTATATGTATATATAAAAAAATCTTGTCTAGTCTTTACTTTATTCCCTTAGTTCATTCCAGAGATTAAAATGTCAAACGCATGGTTGAATTTCTTCCAATACATGCACTTTTATATTGTTATAATGTCCAAGCAAATCATAGGATTATTTAGTGCTAAGGAGATTAAATTAACAAATATATGTATTCTACTTGAGTGATTTTCTATACTAATATAGACTTTTTTACCTTTAAAACCTTGAAGAGGAGAAAAGAACTCGAAATCCAAAATAACAAAAATAGATTGGTTAACATAAATCGTATTGTTCACGTACACTTCAAAGAATTTTATAATTCTTATTTACAATTTTCCTATGAGTTGATAAACTAAAAATGGACTAGTTAAAGATATATAATTTTAAAGTTTGTCAACACTCAAAAAATGAATTTTGTTATTCTTACTGACGAATTTTCATTTAACTTAATGTACCACAAGAAATGTTTATTGATATGCTCACTTAGCCATGTAGAGATGATATATACAAAGAATACGAAGGCGGAAGGTCAAAACATCTAATTTTCAATGTATCAATTCATTAACTTGCTCCAAGTTATATAGTGTTGGGTGCTTATCAGTCGGTTTGGTCTGAATTTATTTCTTATCGAGTTGGTTTATCGATTTTAATTTATGAACATGCTAAATCAATAACAAAATTAATAAGAAATTCACTATTGGTTTTCAATCAACAGTCCTTAACGATTCAGTTTACCCGCTAAGATAATGTGCCTCTAATTTTAATATCAAATCACTTTTAGTTTGAACATTCCTTCCGTTTGTCAAAAATTTCAGTTCTAAAATTCAAATTGTGTGTCGAACCATTCTTAGGACTATACAGTAACATTACTAAAAATCCTTTATTGTTCTGTTTATTCAAATTCTAGCAAGTTAACATTTTCATCAAGATATAGCATGTTGACGTTCAATTGCAAATAATTTCTAATTTAGCTGTAGATTAATTGTTGATTACTGCATTATTTTCTTTTTCTTGCAGTATATTCATATTAATCGATATCTATACATCAATAACAATTTTTTGTAATTCGATTTATCGATTAAACCTATTTTTCACACCCTAGTCTCAACGAGAGTCAAACATCGCCACCCCTTTTTGAAGGACTCTCCCCGTGATAGCTTATCTTTTGACTTTTCGTAACTGGATATTTCAGATTGGATTAGCTTTTATGATCCAAATTAATAAGGCTTAATGTTAGCCCAATCAAATCATAAAGTGAGATGGTTATCATCAGGCCCTGGACAAGCATGGAGTAGCCCACATATTTGGGCTGGCTTTAAACCTGCATTAACACAGATTTGGGGATAGAGAGTACGTACTAGATCTTGGGCTCAGAATAGAATTGAATTAAGTTTTATCGCCCGTTAACGTTTAGGAGAATTTTCATAGTAAATAACACTATTGTAGAAGAATCTTTTCTAAAAATTAGGTGGGATGACTAGTTTTTGAGTTTGTTATGATTTTTAGCCATCGTTTGAAAACTAATAGAGAAATAGTCATCTATTAATGCGGAATAAAATTTACAAAAATAACACCACTTCAAATATGGAAAAATTTATAGAGCTTTGAACCTCATGAATTATTCCTTGGTTTTAAACCTTAACTTATATTAAAAATTAAGGAATTGTTCATGGGGTTTGAAATTCTAACAAAACGAGTTTTTTGGTTTTGAACTTCTAAACGTTTAAAATCAAGGAACGATTCATGAGGTTTCAAACTCCAGTAAAAATTTGAAACTCATGAACATGAGCGGTTTTATATTCTAAACTATGGTGCACGTGAACATGTGGTATGTCTGCCAAACTAGGAATTCTATATGCATAATTTTTAGGAATCAACCAAATATTATATGTTGATCCTCGTGATTTAAAAAGGATGAATGATGCACTTTGCTGGAATGTATTAATCTCTCTTGGGGAGGCTTTCTCATTAATATAAATATATATAGTGTACAATACGTAGAACTCTAGTACAATGGTGAATCCTTTACTTACCATAATTCTATATCACTAAATATATACAAAATATATGGGATATATTCTAATTATGGTGGTGGGATTGAATTGGAATTCTATACTTATTGTTACATGTTAATACACCCCCTCAGTCTGAGCGGGAGGAGGCCGGACGCTGAGACTGGATCTAAAGTCGAGGAAGACCTTTCGTGAAGATATATGCGTACTGATATGAGGAAGGTACATGTAACACTTTAACATGACTGAGAGCAACCTTCTCACGAACAAAATGTATATTTATCTCAATATGTTTGGTCCGCTGATGCTGAACTGGATTATGAGATAAATATATAGCGGATATGTTATCACAGTAAACCACATACGCCTTACGCAAGGGAAAATGAAACTCCAAAAGAAGGTTTCGGAGCCAACATATCTCAGCAACAACATTTGCATCTCCTCTATACTATGCCTCGGCACTCGAGGGGGATAATGTGGCTTGTCTCTTTGTAACATCCCGTACTTTCGGGTTATGGGGCGTATGTAAAATCGCTAGGCGTATGTAAATAGACCCGAGCATTGGGAAAATTTTGGATCATATTTATGTATGCTAATAAAGAGTTTAGCATATAAAAGGATAAAATTCCGAAATAATTTTGGACGTAAGAAGTGTGACGACAGGAAGCGAAAATAAATTTGGTGCGTGCAAGGAGGTTATGGACCAGTGGCATATTAGGAAATTATGACATTGAGTATATGAAGGTCTTATAAGTCTTTAAAATTTAAGTGAATTGGAATCACAAAATTAATAGTGTGTGTAATTGATTAATTGTGGAATTGGTTAATAATCTTAAGTGATGGACAAAATGATTAACATTAAATTAGTGTGATAAGTGTTAAAGGAATAATACCTCCACGTGGATACTTTGTAAATAGCTTTAGGTGACAAATCCTTTTTGGCCAAAAGATAGGATTTTGCACCGCCTAATTAAGTGCATATAACCAACATATATCTTGTTCATTCAAGATATTAATTACAGAAAGACTCTGTTTAAACACACCTCTGTAGAAGCATCATTACGAAGAGACAATTTGTTGTCAATAACTGGAATTCGAAAGTGGCATCAAACTTTTAAGCTCGGAAATGAATTAGAATTATTGGGATCATATGGAACTAGTGGGACTACTATCGGGTAGGAAGCATACATGTATGTTAAGGCAAATTATTTATTTCTTTTGACATGTTCCATGTAACGAAATATAACCGTGATATTGCTCCATAATTTATTATACTCTTAGAAGTTAAGAATATTCATATTATTGATTCCTATGTTAAAAACATGTCTAAATATGTTCCTAAGTCCTTATTAAGGCATACGAAAAAGATGTAAATATTTACGACGTTAACCGAAGGTACAAGGAAATTATGTCATTCCGGATTTTTTATTGTGATTCATGCATTTTCATTTGCATTGCATTCATGTTTTACCCAAGACCGTATATTGGGGACAGGAAACGAAAAACGCAGACCACCTGATCAACTGAGATATGATAAATGATAAAGTCTGTGTGACTTAATGAAGGAAGATGCCTGATTAAGGGCCAAACTATATATATTTATGTATGATTGAGAGGAAGATGCCCACAGAGGCCGATATGAGATGATTATGCCCACAGAGGTTGTTATGGTAAGGAAGATGCCCGAAGAGGTTGATGTATATGTATATTGTATTGTGCATAACATTTAGGCAAGTGTATTAGGGCCCATGGAGGCATTTACTGTTGGTCGGCTGTTTCTATTTCAATTGTTGTTATATTCTTGTTATACTATTGTTCATGTCTGACATACTCAGTACATCAGTCGTACTGACGTCCCTTTTGTCGGGGGACGCTGCGTTTCATGCCCGCAGGTTCTCGTAGGCAAGGCAACGATTCACGTTAGTAGGTTACGGATTCGGCGGATTTTGGAGCACTCTCCTTGTTTCGGAGTGTCGGTCTAATTTTGGTACGGTACATTTTTGCTTGTATATATGGGTATGGCGGAGCCCTGTCCCGACCTTTGGTTGATATGTACTCTTTAGAGGCTTGTAGATATGTATCCTGTGTGTAGTTGTTATGTATGGACTTGTCGGCCTTTGGGTATTTATATATATATATATATAAAATGGTTATATGACATTATATAGTTTTTTTCGGCTTAGTCCGTGTTTAGTTATGAATAAGTGTTGATTGTAAGGTTAGTGTTACCCGGCGGGTGGGATCCGGGTGCCCGTCGCGGCCCTCCGGTTTGGGTCGTGACACTATTGGCAGACCAAGAAATGAGATTATCCCCTAAAAACACACAGTAGCCTGAGGTGGAGCGTCGTGTGTCCGGAGTCTGCCCAATCAACATCTGTATATGCTAACAACATGGTCGGTGCTGAGGGGTATAGCTGTAATCCATAATCAAGGGTGCCCTCAACATATCGAATGATGCGTTTAAGCGCAGTAAAATAAGGCTCCCTAGGGCATGCATAAATAGGCATGCATGCTGAACATCATAAGCGATGTCAGGCCTGGTGAAAGTGAGATACTGGAGTGCACCTGCAAGACTTCTGTATAGAGTGGGATCAGACACTGGGTTATCATCAACATCACTAAGCATTGATCTAAAGTCAACCTGAGTAGACATGATCTTGCAGTTTGTCATTTTAGCCATGTATATTATCTCATCTGCATAATTGTGCTGACATAGGAACACAAATTATGCAGAATGAGTCACTGATATACCCAAAAATATAGCTCAACTTCCCAAGTCAGTCATAGCGAATTCAGTCTTAAGCAGTGTAATAATCTCATTCTTATCAGAGGAGGCAGTAAGCACAATACCATCCACATACAACAACAAATAAGCAATGCTACTACATTGTGAAAATAAAAAGAGAATTATCGCACTTGCTGCAGACGAACCCAATCCGCATAATGTACTGTGCAAAGCGATCATACCACACTCGAGGGGCCTGTTTCAAACCATAAAGTGACTTGCGAATACGACAAACATATTGAGGGGCTGCTGGATGGACAAAACCAGGGGATGGTGCATATAAACAATTTCTTTTAGATCACCATATATAAACACATTTTTCATATCAAGCTGATGAATAGGCCAATGCTTACCCATAGCAATACTCAGAACTGTGCGAATAGTGACCGATTTCACAACCGGACTGAACGTCTCACTACAATCAATACCCTCATGCTAATTAGTGTCATTTGCCACAAGTCTAGCCTTATACCTTTCTAAGTCACCATTGTATCTGTATTTGTGACGGAAAAGCCACATGCACCGGATCACATTCACCCCCTCCGGTCGCGGGACCAAATCCCAAGTGTGTTGTTTCGTTAAAGCATTAAATTCCTCATACATGACCGCATTTCAATTAGGGTCTAGTTTGACTAATTTTGAGTTTTTGGGAATTGGGGAAATTGTTTGTGTGGATAGGTTAAATTAGACTTTGAGTTTGAAAATCTCGTGTTGGACGCAGATTTCCATAGGGTGTGAGGGGACAGGGTGGTTGTGTGCGCTGGTGATTGAGGCTGATTCACGGTGTATAGTTGGGTGCGGGTACTGGTTGGATTATTGGGATCTGGGTATGGTCGCGGATGACTCAGTGTTTGGGTTCGACATGGGATTGGGTGAATGTGTCGATTTGGGATCGAGATGGGGTGAGATGGGCGAAGTAGGGTAAGATGTCGGTGGGGGTTGGGTCTGTTGTGGTGATGTTGTGTTCTGATGTGGGTGTGTAGTGGTTAGAGTGGCTGCGGGGTTATCGTGGGAGGACATCGGTGACACAGTGAGATGGTTGTTTACCGGTGGTGATGCTGAGACAGTGGGGCTGTTGCCGGTGGTGGCAATCGGAGACTGGAGAGGTGACGAGGGCTCAGTGATGTGGTCGGTGGGGATGGCAGCAGGTGGTAGATCCGCCGATAGGTCGGCGACAGTGAGTGGCAGTGACGGAGTTTCGGTGGTGGATTGACACAGTTCGCGGAGAATGACGGGACAAATGTCTGACTCGTCAAGAAATGTATAGTCCATTTTTCGGAATTTTTTAATGTCCGAAAAAGGAAATATGGTTTCATCAAACGTGACGTGACGTGAGACGTGAATCTGACGGGTAGACAAGTCATAGCACAGATACCCCCTATGATTGGACGAAAAACCTACGAAGATACACGGAGTGGTCCGGGGTAGGGCTGACAATTTCACCCTAACCCGATGGATATCCGATCCACCCGATCCGATTATATGGATGAAAATCCGACAAAACATGGATTTAATTGGATGACGGATGGATCGGGTGACGGATCGGGTCGGATTCGGGTGGACATACATCCAACCCACCACCCGACCCACCCATCCACCCGTTATAAATTAATTAGTTTCAATTCACCCTCTTGTAGATCTTTTAATATTTGATATAAATAATTGATAAACATGATTGCTAATTATATCTACCAATTTATGGATCTATTCTACAAAATATAAACTTGTGGTCAACTTTTACATTTAAAATTTGAAATCTCAAATCATGCATTTTTTGATGATTTGGAATTTCATCTCATGAGATGAAATTGCATGTCCAAACGCTTAATAAATGCAATTTTTAATTTGACTGAATCAGGCTAATCAAAATAACTTGAGTTAAGAAATATGTGGATCGCTAACTCGTCCAAATTTAAACAGATTGAACAAATTATATTTTTATCTGCTAATTATATCACTCTAAGTTTGATCAAGTAAAACGTACATTGAACAACACAAGAAAGGGAAAAAACGAATGTTGATCGTTTTCACATAAAAATATGAACTCACGGTACTAGGAGGATTGATGATATTTATTTTATCTTAAAAGTTGATATAATCAAATGCAACTTTGTGGGTTTACCAGACCCTGCAATTCTCGAATTAATCCGTAAAATTCTCTACTTCCAATAAAATGAACAAAGTAAAGTTCATTTTTGTGAAATTTGAACTGACATTTATTAACTGTCATAAATTACCTACAAGACTTGAGTATCGACCAATTTTCATAAGTCTTCGTCGCTTCCATCCGCGAAGCACCCGATCCACCCGATTCACCCGTGGATGATGGGTGGATCGGATGTGGATTAAAAAAAATAGGGTGATGGATGGATCGGGTGGTGGATGGATCGTTGGCGGGTGGAGGCGGATTGAGCTCCACCCGATCCACCTCCGATCCATTGCCAGCCCTAGTCCGGGGTGCCAGTTTATGAGAAGCGGTGGAGGCCAGATTGGGATAGCACAGGCATCCAAAAATCCGAAGATGGTCATAGGAAGGTATCCGTCGGTATAATATTTCAGTTGGAGTCATGTTGTGAAGGGTGCTGGTAGGTAAAATATTAAAGACGTATTCTACCATTTTGACTGCATAGACCCAGAATGAGGGAGGTAGGGCGGTATGAAATATGAGTGTACGAACCATGTTATTTATGGTGCGGATGATTCATTTTGCTTTGCCATTTTAAGGTGAGGTGTGGGGACAGGAGAATCGGAAAACCATACCATTATTTCTAAAAAACCGGTGAAACTGCGAGTTATTGAATTCACAACCAAAGAGCGGAAATCCACGGATGGAGTGATGGAGAAGAGCAAGAACACATTCTGCTTCAGATAATTAAAACAATTTCCATTGAAGAGAACCAATTTTTATCCGTTGATTGCAAATGCCAGACGATTCTGATCAATGCAGTTCACGAGGCCTTGCCAAAAGCTCTCCCTGTGCCTTACTAATCTCAATTGAAGATTTTGGTGTCAATAAAAGTGTGTGATTTGTGTTTGATCATACATTAAAAGAGATCAACTATGACAGCTAACTGTGATTAAGAGTTGGCTTTAGTTACTTGTATTTCATGGTTTTGTTGATGTACTAGTACACCTGAAAGTGTGCCCTGGTTTTGATCCTTTGATTCGGGCTCTAAATACTGTGATGTATCACTGTTAACTACATAATATATCATCTATCTCACTTTTTAATTTTGTTGGATCACTTATTAGTTTTGTTTGTGTAATATTAAGCATTCTAAGTTTGTTTCACTCAAACTTTGCGCCCACGATAAGATTTCATTATATCTACAAATGGTATGAAGCAATTACTGAAATGAAATAGCTTACAGTGCTAATTTCAAAGTCTCACTATCATTTGACCATTTTTTTCCTCCAGCATTTAAGACCAAGTAGCAACATTTTCTAGCTGTAAAAGGTTTAATGTTTCAAGTGTCAAAAAGATTATTAAGTACTTAAATATGAAATATTGTACATGAATATAGGAAGAGACACTCCATACAACCCCGTCTGTCTATTTCATCTACACTAGATGACTAGAGTGCTATTTTTGCTTGGTGACGTGCGCTTGGACTTGGGTCCGCCAAGGTTGTGGTTGTGGTTGTGGCTGTGGTCAAATATCTATGTATTCAAATTTGAATCAATTAATCCTGGAGTCCTTTATAAATTTAGTTTTAGTTTTATATCTTGTTTACTATAAATTTTTATTTTTGCACATCAAAATTTTGTAAATAAAACACAAAAATCTTGTGTGATTATTTTCTTCTATTCAAAGGGCTATATTCATCCATTTTCTCTTCGAATTCCCAAAGCATAAGCATAGCCCCATTCGTGGTTTCAGATTATATAGATTATATATCCAAACGTGGAGGAGCTGATGAAATTTGGCTTTTGTAATGGGAGAATTAGGGTGATTTATAAGAATGATCTCGGAGGTGTGTGATCTCATACTTTTGATCTGCATGGTCCAAATTTAATTAAAGTTTTTGCGTCTTTTTCATTTAAACATCTTAATTGAGACTGTTTTCTATTGGACACTTAAAACGTGTCCAAAATGTACCCTATTGAATACCTCACTAATGATCTCGAGAAATAAAATGTGTGATATTTACACGTTGCTAATGTGGCAAAACAACAAATTAAAGGATAATACGTTGTCTAAAAGTTGGATTCGTCCATAAATACATATTTGCATCCCTAGCTACATTGAAAAAGGGAATAATTACATCTCATAACTAATTCTAGGATATAGTTACCTTTAATAATTATTATTTAAATAAATTACAAGATATAACTATAATATGTATTTGAATTACCTATCATAACTACATTATATATTTAAAGTAGAATAGTACCTTTCTTTATTTTATTCTTGACTTTCTCCTCCTCCTCTCTCTAACGTATGGTCTTTCTTAAGCTCAAGGATGGAAGAAGCACCCACGCCTTCGATGGGTCGGATATTTTTAGGCAAGATGGTGGATTCCGTTAGCCATCCTAATGACTCCACAACCACCCTCTTCTTCTCCTTATTCGACCCTTCTTCAGTCATTGATTTCTTCAATCTATGTATGCACAAATTCACATACACACTTTTGGGGTTGATTGTTCTTATATCGGCTGTATTGGTTTTGATGGTATCTTCTTCGGCGAGTTCTAACAGTCGCCGCCACACACCGATCGAAAAAGGAGTAGGTCGGTAAGGCCTACATCTGACCGAAAAATATACTTTATTGTCCAGTTCTGACCGGAAATACAGTTTATTGTCCAGATCTAACCAAAAAATGCATTTATTATCTAGATCTGACATGAAAATACACTTTATTTGCTTGTATTTCGAAGAATTATTTTGTATACAAATGAATACAGTGAATTTGAAGTGTATTTTAGAGTGTATTCATTTTTTTCTAGTGTATTTCGAAGGAGATCTTTTTGTATACAAATGAATACAGTGAATTTGAAGGGTATTTTAGAGTATTCATTTTTTCTAGTGTAAAATCCATTTTTGGTTAAAATACACTTTTTGTCTAGATCTGACAGGAAAATACACTATGAATACAGTGAATTTGAAGTGTATTAAAGAGTGTATTCATTTTTTTCTAGTGTAAAATTCAATTTTTCGTTATGTATTTTATTTCCTGTATTCATTTTTTAGTGTATTCATATTTTTTTTTTTGTAAAATCCAATGTTTTGGGGTGTAATTTTTTTTTTGTATTCAGTTTTTGATTGTATTTTGTATTTTGAAGGAGATTGTTCTGTTTTGAATACACTTTACTGAGCAGATTTCTACTCGTTGTATTCATGAATACAACGAGACCGTTTTATGAATACACTCGGAAAACAGACGTTATAGCAACTAAAAAATAGCTACTCGCTGTAAATATTGAAACTATAACTATGATAAATTTAAAACTCCTAAA
The DNA here is from genome assembly GCA_029783415.1 of Anisodus acutangulus. NCBI lineage: Eukaryota > Viridiplantae > Streptophyta > Magnoliopsida > Solanales > Solanaceae > Anisodus > Anisodus acutangulus. The sequence goes on along the minus strand of CM056506.1, from coordinate 1,971,184 downwards.
CTATAGTCATTTATGTACTTGGAAAAACTCAATACTGGTAAGAGGAAAAAAGAAACAGAAAGCAAAAGACAGTCAATAATGCAAACGTTGGTATGGAACTGGGCCAGAATGTAGACAAAGTAAGTTGACAGCCACAAATGTTGTTAATGGGTTTAACGTGAAACCAACTAGGCCCAAATCATAAGCCCAAGGCTTAATATCGCTGGAAATAGAAGAATTCATTATTGGAGTAATACCTTTCGGTCCAACACGAATGTGTTTTTAGAAACTTCTAAATCAGTGAAAGTGACAAAGAGATGCATGGTTGGTTGAGCATATACAGACATGCATTCAGCCCAAAAAAAAATCTTTCTTACTCCATTATATTGTGTGGGAAATATGGGCCTTAACCAACTTAATCAAGACCTCATTAGCCCAAAAAAAACATTTCTAGTTTGCATGGTCCAATCATTAATCTCGAACTATTATTCAACAGAAAATAAGAGCTTTAGTTTCGGCTCATCGGGTAGAGATAGGAAAAAGAGAGATTTTCGTCGTTTGTGGATCACTCGGATAAACGCAGTAATTCGCGAAAGGAGAGTATCCTATAATTATAGTAGATTAATACACGATCGGTACTAGAGACAGTTGCCAACAAAGTGTTTACTTCAATTTCCAATTGAGAAGTCAGTATGCCTCTCTCTCTGTTGACACGTCTCAAGAAAGCAACAACTACTCCTAAGATGAATTTAATGATTGAACCAGATTTTTCCGTCTTTTTCGTACAAATGGATTCTCCCGCGAGCGATACGAGTTGAATAGATTATGGATCCATCCGACAATTTTTTATTAATTATATAAACAATAATAGCTCGTGGAAACAGCCTCTCGCAGAAATATGAGGTAAAACTGTGTACAATAGACTCTTATGGTCTGACCCTTTCCAGATCCCGCGCATAGCGAGAGCTTAGTGCACTGAGCTGTTTTTTTTTTTTTAATAATAGCTATCGTCTAATCATATCTCAAATTTCCGGGGAGAGATTTGTATTTCTTATACAACACTAATATTTCGTTACCTACAAAATGACCTAATTATTGGGCGTTTTCTCAATCCAAATTATTCCCTCCGTCCCAAAATACTTATCATATTTTTCTTTTTAAAAGTCAATTTGACTAAATTTCAAAGCTAAATTATATTATATCAATTCAATATTTTAAAATTACAATTTAGATATTCGAAATGTATACGAAAAGTACTATAAGTTACAATTCTTCTCATATTAATATGATAAAAAAATATAGCTTAAATTGATTATCAAAGTTTATATAATTTGATTGTTGAAAAACGTAACGAGATAAGTATTTTGAGACAGAGGTAAATAGGTTGAGTATAACAGGGCAGCTACATATAGGTGTCACTTTGCTATCTTACAAGCCCTTCCCCCTTTTATTCGAAAATCTATAGAATCTTTAGATCCACCAAACGTTTATCTGGATCAAATCAATAATTGTCTCCTTGTTAAACAAATGAGAAAATAATTTCTTTTTACATTTCTGTTTGTTTTTTCTTTGAAAAAAACAAGATAATGATTGAGGTTTCAATGACTTCAAATAGAAAGGAGATATACATCTTTTCAAGGAACTCTTCTACACTTCCCCAATAATACAATTCTTTCACAGCCAAGGAAAAAAGACAAAATAGAATGATGTTCCTAACCCCATTAGATTTGTTACCTTTCTTTTCAAGTCATGCCAAACAAAGCTCGCGTGGACAATTTTTAATTGGTGAATAATTACTTTTATCAATCCAAATTAAAAAGGTTAACTGACATTTAAACGAACACTTTATTAATAAGGGAGGTAATGTATGTGAATGATTCACTTAAATGGTTAATTATTCATCAAATATCGGTCACCGGTCTCGTACCGTCAAACAACATGCGATTTAATTTATCTCATTAAACGCTACCACCTTGCAGTAAACATAAGAAAAATTATAAATATTTAAGCTTAGGCTTAGGCTTCAAGAAAATATTTGAATACTAGAGAGGCTATCAAGAATTCGCAATTACCCTTTATTACAAATTAATTTTTTTTTAATTATTGCATATATAATGACCGGCCTTAAAAGATACAGAGCCAAACATCTAAATTTCAGAGTGTTTATAACAATCAAAGGGGTGTGATGGGATAGATGAGATCCCTCCACTTTTGATGAGAGATCTTTGATTTGAATCCTGCTAATGGAAAAACTTTTGCTAGGAGCGTTTCCTCCTTATTAGCCTTATGTGATGTGAATCTTAATTGATCGGATCAATAAATTTTGAATACCAACGGAATACACCCAAAAAGAAATTGCGTGTATAAAGAAATTTAAATAAGAGCAAACTACCAACGGTGCACATTGATCTTTATATTATGCATTATTTCATAGTAGAAAAAGGAATCTTCATTATTACGAGAATATGAATACGTTTAGGCAGTTGTCAAACTTTATAGGATTCAGGACATTATTTGTCTCTATTTTTTTTTATATTCAGCTTCTCGGCTTACGGCAGACTATTACTGAAGATAGTAATCTCATTTCTCTATTCTTACTCAATTGTTCTTCGTGCAACTCTCTAGTTTATTTAAACCTAGCTAGCTAGTTGTCTTAAACAATTTAGGAATGAACAAAACTGTCTTCCTCAACTTCAGAAAAATTAAGTGGTCCATTGGATAAAGACATTTACTAAATGGATAACTCATAACATGCCTTAAACATGTAGGCCATAGCTAAACTATAATATAAACTCTCAATTAAATTCGGTGATACGTGTTATGAACTCAAATTAAATAGCAACTTGAATATATAATGTCACTGTGGCATGCTACATTTTAATACTTATGTATATTTATGACCATGTATATTAAGGCCAAGAGACAACTGAATTATACATATGTACAGCCACATAAACACATGTGATGAAAAATAAAAAATTAATGTCCTAACGAAGATCCAGGACCATGATATAAGTACCAATTCATTGAAAAGTATGACAACTCAAACATCATCCTTTTAGTAATTACTTCCGCGAATATTTCCCCATTAATTAGCAAATTTATGTCTTAAAGTGAAAAAAAAATTGCAATAACTACGTCTAGCGATCATAGATAGTATTATATATATCCCTACTTAAAAAACAAAGTTTGATCCGGTCTAGAAACAATGGAGTACATAAATATTTCTTTGTAAACGATGTCAATATTTAAAAATTAAAAAAATAAACAAATTACTAACAATATCATATTATAAAACACAATACATATACGATAGACCTTGTGAAAACGCGATTGGAAAAGGTACTCAATTTGGATACCTGAAGTAAGAAAGAAATTTTTATGTCTTTTTAACAAGGATTTATTCTAGTTCTAGATAGAGTTGAAAATTAGTGATAATTTTGAACATTTACATAACCAAGGACCAGTAGTTTATACTGACATGAAATAATTTGCGGGGTGAGCTAGCAGATTTAAATGTACATTTGTTTCTTGTGATACAGTGGGTATAATTTGTGTGTAAAAATTCAGTAGCTGATAAGATGGGGGGCAATGGAGAAATCTGTACTTCTTAAGTTAGGGCCACCACCATGTGATTATGATGAGCGATGTCAATGATTGCCCCTAAAATGCATGTGAATTCAATTGGTGTGATGAGATAGTATGTTACAACCATGCTTCTATATATTTATGATTTTTAATTCGGTATTCGGAATTTGTGTAGGAACTTATTAAATTTTAATTCTAATCGAGAAGTCTCACATCAGTTGGGGTAAATTGTTCCCTAATAAAGACGACTCCTTACTTAGGATTCCAATTTAAGACATCTCCGTCACAACCTTTAATGGGTACATGCTTCCATGTGAAAATTCAAACAACTCACTGCTCTGTCTACTTAATTTCTAGCAAAGAAACAAAACAGAAATCCAGTGCATGATGTTATAATTCACTTTTCACAAACCGTGCAAAAAGGAAAAAGAATCTAACCAATTTCGTCTAATTACAAACATTAAACTTTAATGGAAAGTTTACTAATCCATTCTAATTGAAACTTCCTCAATTACTTAAACCGAACAAGCAGTTTATGTCAATCATACATTTACAGATTTACTTATGATGATAAATAAAAGTCAGCAGTTTTAATACCTATGTTATACTCCTTACCTCTCAAATTATTTGGCATTTTTTTTGTTTTACAGAGTCTTAAGAAATATTAATTAAGAGGTGTATTTGATTACTTTTACCTTTATTTATGTCTATATTATAACCTCTCTCCATTAAATTATTACTTTTTTATGTGTCATCTTCATTAATGACAAAATTCTGGTTAGGGTAAAATAGGAAAAAATAATTAATTATATCTTGAATTTCTGAAACGATAAATAATTTGATACAACTATATTTAGTAACCACGAGTACCACTTTTGATCCAAATTATTTGTCTTCTAAAGTTATGCACACTTTTCAACAGAAAATACTCCATCTAATAGCCTTTATTATAAGAATATTGTCTAAACTGTAATTTATTACTTTTTTAAATGTCTAAGTTAATTAACACTGCACTAATTAGAGCAGTAAAGTTGGATTAAAAAAAATAAAGTAATCAATGTATCTAATTTAGTAAAACATTGAGATAAAATTAATTAACTAAAATGACTATCACTCTTCTATTCCAATTTATGTAAAGGGTTCTGAGTACGAGGGCCTTGATTTTTTATTTGAATTCAAGTAGAGATTATTCAAATTTTTTAAAAATTAGAATTTACATATTTGTAAACTTAATGAAAAATGGTACAATTCAACATAGCTAATGATTTAAAATATTTTCTAAAAATGTCAAGAAAAACTATTATCTTCACATAAGATATGACAGAGGGAGTAATATTTAGGGGCCATAGGTGGTAGATATAGCATATAGTTACAGTAAAAAAAAAAGGACTTGGTAGAGTTGTACCTTGAATGTGAAAGGAGCGTCATCGTAAGTTAGACCCCAGAGCATTGGACCACACATCATGGCCCATTGTTTCAGGGACAAGGACGGCCCACGATCACAAGTTGGTAATTACAAGACCCCACCAGGCCCAATGCCCCTTGATATTTGGGATCTTTTGATTCCATCCTCAATCCCCATGATTTAAATGTTAATCAAATACAAATACACCTTGATTATATTAATTCTTCAATTATTGCAGCTCCAAGAATTCCCTCTGGAATTAGGACACAACTTTTACTTGTTTTTTATTTTTATTAAAGATTTCTCTCATGGATATATATCTTCTATTTAACTTAAATAAGAAAATCCAACACATCTTTTATTTCAAAAATCTAGTATAAGAGTGAGAGAGGTAATCAATGCAACTAGCTAGGGACACAAGAGGTTCATCTATACCCCGTTGTATATACAAGATCAACATTATTCTTTATATACATAGTAAATGTTGAGTCTTTTTGGATTCTTTGTTTGTTTATTTCTTCATTATGCCTTGAATATCATTATTGAAATGCTAATTCCACCTCTAAGTAAAATTGAATATGAGAGATATGCGTCCACCTTAATTAAGGATTTTAAATTCGAATTTTGAAAATTTAAAATTTAGAACGCCTTACCTTTTTAATGGGTCTCTAGAGGCAGATCAAATTTTCAGCATTGAACTTATATATTTTAAAATTTTAGGTTTGAATCTATTATTTATTGCACTTTTAGTATATTTTATATCTATAACGTTAAAAGTATTAAATTCAAATAAACTCGGCGATCCGTACATGATTGCTCAACATAATTCCGACTGCCCTGTAAATTTCAGATACTGAATTTGTTAAAACAAATATGAAAGGGAAGGAGTAAAGGGCCTATAGTCAATGTCAAAACGCCTATCCAATGGAAATGAGGATTCTTGTCTCAATGGTACAAAATATTTTGTCTCAATGATCAGCAGATAAAAACAAAAATTACCCTTTCGAAGAACATGCAAGTGTCCCTTAATAATAAAGAAATAGATTAAGCGTTAAATAAGAAGATTAGGTAATTCTATTAAGAGCTTTTCCTGTCCCTTAATCTTTTGTCTGATTCTATAACTACAAAAAGCAAAAATTGTCTCGCTTCCATAACTACTGTTTTTAGTCTAGTCTTTAGTCTTTACAAAAACAAAAAGGGAACCACAGAAGCAAAGTTGGTTCCCAGAAATAATTAAATCTAGAAATTGTAATTGAAAATTAAAAACAATAATAATATAAGCGGTGTAATTTTATAGGTGAGATATGAGGTGATCAAGTGTATGCATATGTTGCTCCTGCCTCGTTAAAGTATACAGACTATTTTAGAAAAATTCTAGGCTCACGTAACGCATTTTAAAATAATTTTAAAATATAAAATACAGAAGCACACATAACAAATACACCTCTATTTCAATTTGTGTGGCATATTTGATTCTCAAAATTCTAACGGTGCCACATAAATTGGAATGTAAAAACAATCATTACATAGCATTCAAAAAAATATTAACAACTAACAATACCAAAGTAATGCAATTACTTGAAATAAAAATATACCGTCCTAAAATACTTGTCATATTTTTCTTTGTAAAAATAAATTTGAAAGCTAAATTAATTTAATATTTTTAATTAAATTTTAGATATTCAAAAATTATACGAAAAGTACTATAAGTTGCAATACTTATTATATTATTAAGATAAAATATAACTTAAATTATTGATCAAAATTTATATAATTCAACTCTTAAAAAATATAATGCGATAAGTATTTTGAGACAGAAAAAATATATAGTAACATAAATTTAAAAATAAAAAACTATGAGACTAATACTGATGCTATTGTATGCAAAGGGACTTGAAAATTTAAAACAAACAAGAAATAAATCATGAAAGCAGCAAGACATGATCCGTCGGAAGTGGCGCCGAAACGGACGGCAAAATCAGGCGTCAAAGAAAACCGTCGTTAAGTCGCCGTCAAGTTACAGTGCCGTATTAATGAGGTTAGGTCTGGTAACGTGACAATAAAGATATGATTCAGTGAAACGGCGAGACGTTAGCTGGCAGTTTTGACTAGAAGACGGCGTCTAATGTTCATTGGAATCGCTATATGTAGACACCGTTAAGTAGGGATTTGACGGAGACAGAATAATGGCGTGTTACGTCTCATTCTGCTCCGTCCCGTCACGTGTCACCTTGTCAGGATTAAACCATTTCAATTATTGGGTTATTTGAAGTTAGACTTTTATATTATACTCCTCCATCTCAAATATTTATCATGATTATTAAAAATAATTACATCAAATTATTTATTATTTTAAAAATTCAAAGCACTACTAATTATTTTTCTCCATTTAAACGTTAGTAGAATTTTATCATTAATAGAGATGAGACATAAATAAAGTAAGCATTTAATGGAGATATATTATAACTTAAATATAAATATGGGTAAAATAGTCAAATACAGCTCATAACATATATTTTTAATGGGCGTGTAAAACTAAAAGTGACAAATAATTTGTGACAAAGGGAGTATCGTCTACGCTTCAAATGTACAATTCTAGACATGTGATGTGTGTCGTTGTCCACCATCGGCTATGGATAAAGTATTTGGCTTCCTTATATAATTCATAAAATACATTGACAATCCTTTAAATTTATCAGTAATATTTATTTAATCACTCAACTACGACATGTTTCGATTAAACACACGATAAAGAGTACTTATTAGACACTTTTAATTCAAAATTTTAAAAAATTTATTATGTGTGTTCGCAAGCTCCCATTACGTGGATAAGTTAATTACTTAAAATATGATTATACGTATTAACTTCAATAAGCCGTTAAACCTAATTCATGTCCCAATTAATGTTTATGTTTATAACTAAAGGAGGAGTCATATTTTACGTTATTAACTTATATATGTGATGAATGCTTGTAAACATGCACAAAACTTTTCACAATATGAATAAAAAATTTCTAATAAAAACATTCTATCATATATTCAAGTATTCAATTGAAGCACATCCTGATTCAAGTGACTAAATAAAATTTACTAATAAATAAAAATTATTGACGTATTCAACCCATATATGCGAGATATTTTACTAATAATAAAAATATGAATTAACAAATGATAAATTTAAACTCTTTATTGAGAAAATAAATTTCAGTAATGAACCAGTCAAGCCCCAAGGGCACATGCGAGTTGGTAAGTGGCAAAGTGATTGGGATACAACCACTCCGACGTCGCGGGTTCGAATCTTTGTGGTGACAGTCTTTGCTGAAATATTGCAAGGGATGTTGATGGGTTCGTGTCCTCTCCCTTGCAGGGCTGCCACTCACGCATATTCCTCTATTTACATCTCATCTGATCAAGAGACCTCTCTGATACATGTAAAAGATTTCGCCTTCGGGACTTTTTCCTTCACAAAGTAATGAACAAGTCAAATATTTTTCAATGGTAAGTGAGAGATCGTTTGTGGCCTTGTGGGGGCTCCGGATCACTGTATTGGAACAGTGGGCAGTCTGGGAAAAGTAAAAAGAAGGGAACCCTTTATTTGAAATCTGTCTTTGGGGTTGTGAAGCAATAATGTCAAAGATAATGCAGCACGAGAAGGGGCAACCTCTAGGCTTTAGTTTTTTTTTTTTTTTTTTTGTTGTTGTTGACGAAGGAACCCGCAGTCGCTACTCTCTCGAGTGCGCACAGGGTAAACCCCGGACTGACGCAATAGCCTGCAAACCACGTCAGCCGATTAACCACACTTGGCAAGCCATGTGTGACAGGCTCAACCAAGAAGGTTTATGCAGGGGATCGAACTCGTGACCTTGCGGTCCCGCGCTCTACTGCTACACCAACTTGGTTACCCTTGCGGGTTAGGTGTTTCCTCTTTGTATATAGTAGTCTGACACTAGTACTAAGTATTATTTTACATAAATTCAGAATGAAATTAGCCCAAATTCCCATTAAAAATGTGTATTACTCAATTTAATTTGATCTAACGTATGATAGGAAGTATATCACCAAGCTGGTTTTGCCGAATTTCACTTATACAACAAATTTCTTACTATTTCAGGCCGATATTGAGTTCTATCTTGAACTTTTGGGATATTATGATACTATCATCGTCTAGTCAGAATAATATAAACATCAAATAACATCATATCCAGTATAATCTCACAAAGTGAGGTATGGAGAGGGTACAATATACGCAAACCTTAGCCCTATCCCGTGAAAGTAGATAGACTATTTCCGAAAGATCCTCAACTCAAGTATCACAAATCAAAGTAGCTATGAAAATGAAAATGCGGTAGTGGAGACAAGGCAACTAATAAGGAAAGATGAACAATGTGTCAGATAAGAGAATAGTAATAAAAGCGAAATAATGCATTAACCGAAACACATTAAATAACAGGTGGTGATAGAAAACAGAAGCAACAAATTATATGAATAAGGCTAATGCTATGACAAACATGGTGCACCAAACTATCGCCCAAACCTAAGCCTAATCCGGCCAAAAAAACTAGATAACTCTCAATTTCTTACTAACATTCTATCCTAATCCGCGGCTTTCATTCCCTCGTATATCTAAGATCATTTTCTCGGTAAGTTGATGTTGTGCCATATAGTCATATCTAATCCCCTCTAATATTTATTCAGCCTATCTCGTACCCACTATATTCAATCTCTCATACCTCCTCATTGGACACCTACGCCTTTCCTCTTCACGTGCCCTAACGATCTTAACCTCGATTCTGTCATCTTGTCCACCACGGAGGCAACTCGCATTTTGTCTCGTATACCCACATTACTAATCTTATCTCTCCTAATATGCCACACATCCTCATTTCCGCAACTTGCATTTGCTGAACATGAGAGTTTTTGATTGGTCAGCACTTCTTCCTATATAATAAAGTCGAACTAACCACCACTCTATAGGACTTATCTTTAAATTTTGATGATACTGTTTTTATCACACAAGACGCCGGAGGCAAGCTTCCACTTCATTCACTCCGCACTAATATGTGTAACATCATTGCCTAGAGATAGAACAATATAAACAATAATAATAATTACACCTCAATTTCAAATAAGTTGAGATCGACAATATGAATCATCATCTTTCTTTTAAGCTCATCGCATATTCTATATCCATATTATGAGGATTCATCATAACTTGACAAGTGAATGTCAGCCTACCACAATCCTTGATCCTTTATTCAGACTTAATAGCAATGTGAGCGAAATCAGACCAACGGAGTTTAGACAGAAAAAACAAAACAAAATTAATGATATTTTTTTAATATAAACATATAAAATTTGTTGTGAAGAATAACTCTGTTTCTTCTAACCGTAAAACCAGTACTATTTTTTTGAGACTAAGTCCAAGTTCTTGTCCAGATAACAAACAAAGTTTGTTTTATATAGAAAAATACAGCAAAATCAGACATTTTTTTTAATGTAAAAGCCAGCAAAGAAATAAGTAAAATGCTAATCATATGAGTACTTGATAATTAATCTTTATCAACAATCATTTCTCATAAGATTGGTGGGGGATTATATACATCTCATCATTGATGTGATTATTAAAATAAAGTTGATCATCATATATGTATGATCACTAATATGTAATATTGTCTATATTGCTGCCAATTTTTTAGTAATAATTATATACCAATTGAAAAAGCAAGCGAAGTTCTAATAATTTGCAAAGCTATATAATGCCAAGTGCATCTACCAATAATTTGGACAGGCAACAAAAGTTATTTAAACAAATTCTAAAGAAAGAAAGATTGGGAATAAAGTATAAAAGTTTGGTATATTAATGTCGTTAACTAGATATTTTTTTTTCCATTTTCCCCTATTCTTTTCTATCTTTACTTTTTTATCCTTTTGTTTTAAATCTTGGAATATTTTTGTATCAAATTCCCTCCTAAATTTAAAATTTGCATAGAGACGCTGAAATTGTCTATATTCACTTTATAATATTGAGAAAAATATAAAGTTTCACTGTGGTATTAATCATTACTTTGTGAAGGGGAAAGTCCCGAAGGCGAAACCCTCCATCTATACCAGAGGCCCCTTGGCCAGGTGAGATATAAATCGAGGGATATGCACGAGTGACAGCCCTGCAAGGGAGATGACCAACGGGACACGAACCCAGCAACAACCCTTGCAATATTTCAGCTTAGACTGTCACCATACGGATTCGAACCCGCGACGTCAGAGTGGTTGTACCCCAATCACCTTGTCACTTACCAACTCGCCTGTGCCTGGGGGTGTGGTATTAATCATTACTAGTTGCAAGGTTTATGCTTCCCAAGGAAAAAAAAGACAAATTATATTATACAAATGAAAAAGACAAATTTAATGCTGCAATGGTACTTCCATTCCTTAGTGGGGTCTCAGCAAATCTTCAGCTCATTCAAAATAATATAACAAATGGTACCTACTTAATATTTTATTATTTATAAACAAATTAGTAGTAGTTGAACTTGGTGAATTTCGTGCCAAAATAGAAATGAAAATAAAGAAAAAGAAAAGACAAGTATGGAACACATTAAACATTAACTATAGCTTACAGAAATGTAGCAGTAATTGTGGGACTTGAATTTGGCTGTTACTGGCACTAGTATATCGACAACCCCCAAATCAAAAATCTCGATTTTTCTTGCATTTTACTTGGGTGCTGCACGATTCAAACTCGATTTTTTTGGCTCATTGGAGAACTTAAATTTTATTCTTTTCATAACACATGAGGATAAAAGAAGGAGATTGGTTAGGGTTAAGTGAAAATTAATCTAGCTTATTATGTGAAAGACTCACACCAATATTATTAGACTACATTTTAGTGATCATTCTAGATCTATGATTAGTGGTTATAAGGAAAATTGCACGGGGTTGACTCAAATTGGACAACATACACAATATTAAATGTAATTTTAATATGTTTTAGCTCAATGATTAACGAATATTAGAACAAGTAATTTAATGGAGTGATGTGTTAGATCCAACTTATTGACTTTGTCTATTTATAAACTGTTTACCGTCTTTGCATGTAGTAGCTTGTGCCACGCACACAAAAAGAATAATTACGTGGATTTGACGGTCATAAATATTTGAATGATGTGAATGACATAAAATTAATTCCAAATTACATAATTCATAAATAATGATGAATCATGTAAAATCTAATTCATTTGGTTAATATCTATGAACAAAGCTTCAAGTGAAAAGTATATTTCTTTTTACTTATAAGGTGTTTGACACTTAGTGTAAGGGCTTTTGAAAATACAATTGATAATGTCACACTATACTAAAAGTATTTTTATATTGTTTTATGCTAACTTGATTAAGCTGGAAGGAAAATCTCAACTATTTTATTACTGCACCTCTAAATAATATTGCAAGAACTTATTTTGCCATATTCTCTAAAATTCGTTCTTTTCCCTTCTTTTTTTTTTTTTTGGTTTTTTTCATTTGTTTGAAAAGTGAAAGGAACTAGATAGAATGGGTATATCTTATTATATATATTCCAAATTCCTATTGTTTCTATATTAAAAAGAATTGTTTCACTTCATTGCTTTAACAAAGTAATCTTAATTGATCTAACGAACTACAATAAAGTGATTTCTAGTGACCACTTTATGTTTGAAATTTCAAAAAGTTTGCAATGAGAACAATTAAAAACTTCCAAGAAGCACACCTCCAATCAAAACGTGGATCTGCATTTACTAATTTTCTATAAATCTCTGAAATCAATGTATTAAAAAAAACAATTATACTTAACTAAAGGAAAACAAAAAAAATAAATTGAGAGATAGAAGGTCAAGGTCGATATATTTCTGAAAATCCAGGGCATTTGCGTAAACCAAAAAATCTCTGACTTCATTGAATATTTGACACAGTAAAACAAACTCTTCTGCTGCTGCTCTAAAATATATTGGAAAAGCACAACTCTATTATCCATTGATGAGTTGTTACTCAACTTTGAATTCCAGTTTCTCCATTTCGCATTTTTCAGGTAATGATTTTCTTCAAATCGATTTTTTGTTAGTTTTTAGCTGCTTTTTGATGTTGAAAAGAAGATAAAATGAGTGTATGTATGTATGTATGTATACACTACAGACAGCTAACACCACATCACATGGTATCTTCAACATTATTATTTTTTGCCCCCTAAAACCAGTTGGATGAACTGTTTGTGATAATTTTAGTAGGCGTTTGGCGATAGATTCAAAATATTTTTCACTTTATTTGAAATTTATGAATGTGGAGGAGTTGAAGATAGAGTTGTGTTTGGTTATGGAAGGATAGAATACAGCACTTTATTTGGAATTTATGAAGTTGGAAATCAAGTTTGGAGTACTTCTCCAAATTTGGAATCGAACTCCAAGTTTCAAGTTGGATTTGGAAATTTTATAACCAAACCACATTTTGTAATAAAGTCAAAGCTTATTCGGGAATAAGTGAATAATTCTCGTGACCAAGCGGTTCTTATTTGTTTACTGCTCTTGCATTTTATGTAAATGTTTGTTACTGTACATGTTTTTATGGGTTTAGTATTGGAATTTTTTGCAGGTGGATGAGATTTGTTCTATGATCTGATTGTTTTTAGTGCCTTGAGGAGTCATTATTATTAATATCTAAAAATCAGCTACAGGTCACTGAAAATTTCAACTCTCGTGTCATTTCAACGATTTGGTTAGTCCTCGTCTTTTAGCTTTTTGGAATTTTGGTGTTTAGCATTTTGTGATGTGAAATGGCAGAGAGGGAACAGTTTATAAGTACTGTTTGTTTTCCTATTAATGGGTTTCTGAATTACATGGTTCTAATTAGATTCCAACATTCCATTTTGGAGAAAAAGGGGAAAAATAATGGGGTCAGATATTCAATAATTTTGGAGATTTTTTCTTTCACCTGAAGCTTTTTAGCACTATTTTTTGACTCTTGTGATATGAAAGTAGCTTGAAAAAGAACATCTTATTTGGTAACCCTTTTTGACTGGTGTTTGTGGGACAATTTCACTGTCATTTGCATTTTATCAATCTCGACCTCCCAAGGTGTAGGGTTAAGGTCTGCGTACACTCTACGCTCCCCAGAACCCACTTTGTGGGATTTCACTGGGTATGTTGTTGCAGAAATCATGTGCTTCCCCAACTGTTAATTCATTTTATAGCATATGATAGATTTCTGCTTTAATCATGTCTTTTTGGATTTTTTTGAATAATAGATTTGTCCTCCCCAGTCAGTAGGTAATCACAACATCTTAACTATCTTCATTACATTTTTCTCTCTAGTTCTTTTTCTTGGAAAAGAACAATGTGAAAAAAAATAAGTAGGTCTTCTTTCTTTTCCCTAGAGATTCTTGAAATATTCAGTCACTACAAAAAAAAAATGGAATTAGTTATGAAATTCATCGCTAATCCGTCACGAAATTGCTCATAGGTAACAATTTTTTTTGATAATCCATCGATAAATAGGATTAGCGACGTATTTTGCTGTTTAGCTCCAGAATTTTTCGGTCGCTATTTTTTTTTTTTTGTGAGTAGTCTTATCAGTTGTCATTAGGTGGTCTTTTCTTCCTGAACAAACACTGATAGAATAGCTGCCAATTTAGGCTTTATATGCATGAGAATCACATCTTTTTTGGTGGGACAGTTAGTTAGTAATGCATATATTGTTTTCTTGTTGTTTGGAGCAGATATGAATTCCTTGTGGGTTCAAAGATGAAAAAGCAATAGGAAAGAAAAGCCATTGTTGTGTTGTGATGAGTCGGGAGATGAAGAAAGGGAAACAGGATATGAGTGCTGATTCCGCTGAGAAAGTTATGGTAGCTGTAAAGGCATCGAAGGAAATACCGAAAACAGCTCTTGTGTGGTCTTTGACTCATGTTGTTCAGCCTGGGGATTGCATTACGTTTCTCGTGGTAGTACCTTCACAAAGTTCTGGTAATTTCTCTGGCTGTTTTTCATTTTTTTCATTTCATTTATGTTCTTAAAATGATCATCCAGTGTAGTTAAAATTCTATAGCTGCTTGCTTTTGTAATAGTTAATTGAATTGTTGATTAGCACTTCTGTAATTTGTGAGAAATTTTGGCTTGTTGTTTTCTCTGCTCCACTATTGGTTGACATTACGCTATTCTTGTTAGGGATGAACTTCAAATTTCTTAAGGGTAACCAAGATATTTTCTTTTTACTGAAAGCTTCCATGAAAAATGATAGGCTTCAGCTGGCAATTCTAAGCAGGCGTTTGGCCATTGATTCCAAATATTTTTCACTTTATTTGGATTTATGAAGTTGGAGTTGAAGATGAAGTTGTGTTTGGTTATACTTTTTGCAAAGCAAAGAAGAGAGTGCTTTATTTGAATTTTGTGAAGATGGAGCTGGAGAACAGGTTTGGAGCACTTTTCCAAATTTGGAATCCAACTCCAAGTTGGATTTAGAAATTTTATAACCAAACACTGATTTTGTAATAAAGTGAAAATTTATTCTGGAAAAAGTGAATAATTCTCGTGGCCAAACTAGGTCCTAGTAGCTGTAAAGTTTAGGATTTGCTCTTGCAGCTGGGAAGTATTCCACACGCCACTGACTCCTAATTAGTTCAATGAAGCTAATCCGGGTTCATGTTATCCCTGAAAATTTAGTAATTCTGCCCTGTTATATTTATGCTGCTTCTGTGCTTTTACAAAAATAGGTCTAGTGAAAAGTACGTTTTCTAAGAGTTTTGCAATCATTTGTAGGTAGGAAACTATGGGGTTTCCCTAGGTTTGCTGGAGATTGTGCCAGTGGGCACTGGAAGTTGCACACTGGAAATAGTTCCGAGCACAAGTCCGAGATAACAGATTATTGCTCCCAGATGATCCTTCAGCTCCATGATGTTTATGATCCTAACGAGGCAAGCATACAAATTCACTGTCTCCACTTTTGAGACATCATTACGACTTTTGATAACTAAACATTTGGTTCTTCTTGTCCTCTTCTTTACTTCCAGATAAATGTCAAGATTAAAATCGTTTCTGGTTCACCACATGGAGCTGTGGCTGCTGAGGCGAAGAAGTCTCAAGCTAATTGGGTTGTTTTGGATAAGTAATTTAGAAACTTCTTCAGAGTCTGATGCCATAATGCGATGTAATATTTTAAAGATTTATTAAACCTTGCTTCATGTTGTCCGAATTTTTTCAGGCATCTCAAACATGAGAAGAAACTCTGTATGGAAGAGTTGCAGTGCAATATCGTTGTCATGAAGAAATCTCAACCGAAAGTTCTCCGTTTAAATTTAGTAGGTTCACCTAAAAAGGAACCTGATGTAACGGGCACATTATCTTCAGAGCAAACTCAAACATGTGGAAAAGAATCGAACAAAAAGGATTCATTGGATTCCTCTAGAGGTCCACTAGTAACTCCATCAAGTAGTCCAGAGATGTTCAGTACGACTGAAGCTGGTACTTCATCAGTTTCAAGCTCTGATCCTGGAACTTCACCGTTTTTTGTCACCGACGTAAATAGGGATCTAAAGAAGGCAGATTTATTATTAGCTGCTAAGGAAGATGTAGATGAATCGAGCTCAGAGAGTGAGAGTGAAAATTTATCCGCGTCATCAAGTTTAAGGTTCCAACCATGGATTGTGGACCACATAATCAATTCGCAGTCTGAACTCTCGCAAATCAAAGGGAAGAGCTCATTGAGAACTCATGATAGGCCACAAGATTCCACAAATAAGCCATTGTTGCGGAAGTTTAGTAAGCTTGATGAAGAAAGTGAATTTGGATCCCCGAGTTATAGAGCTGATTTGGATTACAGTGGGAATGTGAGAGAAGCAGTTTCGCTATCTCGAAGTGCACCTCTGGGCCCACCTCCTTTGTGCTCGATTTGTCAACACAAGGCACCTGTATTTGGGAAACCTCCCAGGTGGTTTACTTACACTGAGCTGGAGCTCGCAACAGGAGGGTTTTCACAAGCGAATTTTTTGGCTGAGGGAGGATACGGATCTGTTCATAGAGGAGTACTCCCAGATGGTCAAGTTGTTGCTGTTAAACAACACAAATTGGCAAGTTCCCAAGGGGATCAAGAGTTTTGCTCGGAAGTGGAAGTGCTCAGCTGCGCTCAGCACCGAAATGTTGTAATGCTGATAGGATTCTGTATTGAAGACAGCAGAAGACTACTAGTATACGAATATATATGCAATGGATCTTTAGATTCTCATCTATATGGTATGTGTCTATGTTATACTCGTCTTTTTCCTTCTGTCCTTGACAACTGTGGTGAATGTGATTTTTTTTCTTTCAGTAAATAGAGATGCCCTTTCTAGCTCACTTTCTTATGATATTAATTAGTAATTACATAAGGTGAATTTTGTATCTGCATCGCCTATCAACTTTGATTGCCCTTAGAAATGAACTGCAACAGCACAGTTGGATTGTTTTAGATGTGCAGAGCATTCAAAATTGGTAGATTTTATTTTTCCATTGTGAATCTAAATTTGATCTCATTTGAATAAAACTTTCAGTCGATAAAAAATCTATAATTTTTTTCAGTAAAGAGGTTTTGGTGATCTATTCATTTTGCTTCAAGGTTGGTTCTTTTGTCATTTTATTTCTTAAAATCACTTTCTGGTATTCACAGGTCGTACCAGAGATCCTTTGGAGTGGTCTGCTCGACAAAAAATTGCTGTTGGTGCTGCACGAGGTTTGCGTTATCTTCACGAAGAATGCAGAGTGGGCTGCATTGTCCACCGAGATATGAGACCCAACAACATTCTCATCACCCATGACTTCGAACCACTAGTATGGAAAATCTCTTTCTCCTCAGTTGAAAGTTCAATGATACACATTAGTATCTAGGATAGGAATGCATTGAAAGCATCTTACCTTTGACGCAGTACTCTAACTTCATTTATGTTATTCACCTTTCTTTCTCCAGGTTGGAGACTTTGGTTTGGCTAGGTGGCAACCTGATGGGGACACAGGCGTTGAAACGAGAGTAATTGGAACATTTGGGTAGGCCTTGAAAGTTGTTTGGTTTATTTTGATGTTATATTACAGAGAATCAGTAGGCTAATTTGTGGAATATAGGTACTTGGCGCCCGAGTATGCTCAAAGTGGCCAGATTACTGAAAAAGCTGATGTTTACTCATTCGGGGTGGTACTGGTGGAGCTAGTTACAGGACGCAAGGCAGTTGATCTTACGAGACCTAAGGGCCAGCAATGTCTCACAGAATGGGTATATATTTAGTTAATCTTAATCTGTAGCCATTTTTTGTGCTGACATGAGGAATACATATATAAAGGAGAGCGCTTTCCCTCTCTTTCATGTTTAGCTGATTTTGTGATTGATTTGTGTTAGGCGCGTCCATTGTTGAAAGAATGTGCTGTTGATGAGCTAATTGATCCCCGGCTAGAGAACTGCTACTCAGAACATGAAATATACTGCATGTTGCATGCAGCATCCTTGTGCATACGGCGGGATCCTCAAGCTAGGCCTCGCATGTCTCAGGTAAGTGGTACAGATATGCTTTGACATTTTTCCACTCGTGAATTAATGCAAATAAACATTAATTTGGAATAAAAGAAGTAAAGCTTTACATTCCAACCACACAAGGTCCAAATTCGTGTACAAGTCGAATTGTGACAATAGATCGAGTTTGCTCGCACAAAGTCCAGCCTATGCACCAATTGCATGTTGCGTATTTGTGCTTGGCTACTTTGCCGCAAATACAAGTGAATTCTCATGTTTCTTTGGATATGGTTGTGAAGGTACTAAGGATACTTGAAGGTGACCTTATCATGGACTCTGGAAAGTTGTCAACAACACCTGCATATGATGTTGGAAACCAAAGTGGAAGGCTTTGGTCAGATCCGCAGCAACAGTATCAGAGGCACAGCGGTTCGTTATTAAGCGATGGATTGGAGGAATTCAGTGCTAAGCTCTCATTTGACAAAAGGAACCCCTCGAATATTTGGGACAGGGACCAATCCAGGACAGCATAGTAGGACCATCTGTAAATTGCTTGATATTGACACTAGGATACATTTTGCTGCTTTATCGGGCCTAATTAGCCAGGCAGTTTTGTTGAAAGCCATGTGTTTGTCATATCTTGTATAGAAGGTAGGCGTAATATAGTAGTATATGTTTTGTATTTCATACCTTGTCCACATATTTTGTATTTCATGATAAAATGATAGTGGAACTGTTTAATCATTCCACTCAAGCGTCAAGTTTATTCGTGTGGCTCAGGAAAAGATCGTCATTTTGATGAAAAAGAAACCTAAACAAATCTTGGTTGCCACTAGGGGTGTTAAGATGGGGTGTTTGGGTTGATGTTGGACGGGTTAAAATGAGCTGAATCAATAGATGAGCCAATGCTCAAAATTTATATGGGCTAAGATGGGCGGATCAAAATGGGCTAAATGATGGGTCATAACCCAATTTGCCCAACTTGATCCATTACTTTTACAAATTCAAACTTATCTTCTATGATGTTATTTTATTTTTATGATATTTGATTTTTTTATATTTTTATTTTTAAAATAAGAATAATATTTTTAAAATAATTTCATTTTTTATAAAAGCAAAATAAATGTATAAAATAATGGGTGGGAGGGCAGGGGTAGTGGGGAGAGGGGGGGGGCTGGGTAGTGGGGTAAGAAAAGGTTCTCATTTTTTATAAAAAATTATATAAGTAAAATAAATATATAAAGTAAACTTTGGGTAGAGTGGGGGTGGGGATGGGGTAAGCAAATTTTTCTCATTTTTTATAAAAAATTTATAAAAGTAAAATAAATATATAAAATAGAAAATTTGGTGGTGGGGTGGGGAGGGGGTAGTGGGGGGAGGGGGTTGGGTGATGGAGTACGAAAAATTTCTTATTTTTAATAAAATTTTATATATAAGTAAAATAAAAACTTCGGGGTGGTGTGGAAGGGCGGGGTATAAAAATAAAAAAATATGAAATAGAAATTTGATGATGGGGTAGGAAAATTCATATTTTTTACAATTTTTTTTATAAAAGTAAAAAGAATATGAAATAGAAATTTGAGGATGGAGTAGGGGTGGAGGGGGTAGGGGGTTAGAGGCGGTAGGGGGTGAGGTAAGAAAAAATTTCATATATTTTTTATAAAAGTAAAAAAAACATGAAATAGAAATTTGAGGATGGGGGTAGGACAATGAGGTGGGGGTGAGGGGGGTAGGTGTGGGTAGCGCGGGGGATGTAAGAAAAAAATTCATATTTTTTTATAAATTGTTTATAAAATAGAAATTTGAGAATGGGAAAAGGCGGGAGGTGGGGTAGGTGGGTAGGGGTTGTAGGGGGTGGGGTGGAGTAGGCAAGGTAGGGCGAGAGATGTAAGGGTGGTTTAGTGCTTGGGTGGGGGTTGGTGTAGGGAGGGGTAGGGTGGATGGATAGTGTAGTGGGTGGTTGGGGTGCGTTGACGTATTTTTATTGTTCTGAAATAATAAAGGAATTTTTTAAATAATTATTTATAAATAAAAATCTTAATCTAGAGTGAACTTTAATCGTTAAAATTGAATATTTTTGTGGGTCAAGTTTAAGCATCATCATGTGTTCATATGGGTTGTTGATTTATGATGAGTCAACTTAGCTAGCCCAAATCAACCCGTCATCAAAATCACTCCTGCCCAAACCCATGAACCTTGGACGGGTTGGGCAGATCATTTGGATTTAGGCTAACTTTACCACCCCTAGTTGCCAGCTTGCTTATAATTTGTTATATGGTAAAGATGACAAAAGAGGTGTTTCTTTTGGTGTTAAGAGACGTGGAAAAGTTTTAGAAGATGATAAGAGAGGTCAGAACAATCCAAATCGGGAAGAAAACAAACACATCACGTGGAATATAAAAAAATTGAATCCCTTTAATATAAGAGAAATACATGTTCAAATTCCACGTGATGTGTTTGTTTTCTTCCCGATTTGTTTGGAACAAAGCTTGCAATTCAAGTTGAACTGGTAATATAAGGAAATAGATACAAGTAAGAGGTGGCATTAAACTCAATACGAGGTTGAAGGTTGGTTTACACTTTAACAATAAGGCATGTCAGTAGCTAAGAAGATGAACATGAGCAGCAAACTGCACTTGATTACAAGGCAGCTGCAAGTTTCTTAGGAAGTTAGCAGTGGGTTACAAAACTTCTTAATGAGCAATTAGGTTAGTTGCAGTCCATGTGAAGTCAGTTAGACAGTAGTCAGTTTAACTGCATTTGCACGCATGCTAGTTTCTTAAGAATGATATCCAATGTCTATAAATACCTTTATACGCTCTAAAATCTATAATAACACATTACACATAAAGACATCGAGTTAACTAAGCACCGCAAAAATCTTCAGCACAGCACTTCAAGAGTAGCCAGTAAGTCGTAACCATAAAAAGGTATCTAGGGCTTCCTCATTTTGGATCTTGCATACCTGAATAGATTAGGAGGGAGATTTTAGTAATCACTACAAGAAAGTAGATCCTCGGAATGTACTTGCAGTAGGTAGCATAAGGACTAAGAAGAGTACTCTATGTGCATGCCACCCCGATCAGAAGATGGTAGTGTGCTTCCTTGAAGTGCATTCAGCGCTTCAGTTGCTTGCTCAATGCCCTATAGAAACAAAAACTAAATACATAACTGATGGGAATATGATTATAGTAATATCCCTTTTCCAGTTAGTAACATATGTAGCTGCATTGTGCTTCATGTACATTACAACTCCACTTCCCCTTTTACAGAAGATAGCACAAAAAGGGAGGTCTAATTTTTCCTGAATGACTGCAACACAGACCAGAATGGTTGAAAATTCCAAACACATGACCCGGTCTCTGGGATATTCTAAATGCAGGTAAATTAGCATCATTTTTAAGTCTCTGACCTGATAGCAAATTTACATTTTGCTGTAGCCACACTAAGCTGAGAGGAGTAACTCAAAATCAACAAAAGCAACAGGCATCCCACCTCTTGCACTCACTTTGAGGGTGTTAAATCCAGGATACCTGGCAGTAAAAGCGACATATACAGTCAATTATAGGTAGCCTTTAGCAAGTTACTTAAAGAGATGGTACATATGAGCCAGAAAATGTCTTCATATAACATTGCCATTCTGCAGCTAGCACTTACAGAACCAACTGCTTAACCACATGAACACTGAGTTCTCAAGAAACAACCGAAATCGAACACCCTCCCGCGCAGGAGTTATACAGGAACTTACTGAGAAACAACTTTCTTCAGTTCATCCTCAGTGCAATTTGGACCAAGATTGGCGATAAATAGAGTGGAACATGGTTGTGCTTCATCAACAGTCTTCTCGTTTTGTTCCTATAGCATCATATCCAAATGAGACGCTAAAGTTTCATTGATTCATGTATTAAAATTGAAGAGCACTTGCTGCATATATATAGCAAAACTTTGCTTGGAAATAAATAAGAACTCCAGAAAGAGGAATTCATCAGTTTTAAGTACACGAGACTCGTCCTAGATGTTTGCTCCAAAATAGTGAAATAAGGCAGGTCTCTTCTTCACTAAGAACTAAACATGTAAATTGAAAATAAGTCGGGTCTCTTCTTCACTTAAAACTAAACATGCAACAGTAATTTGCAGCGCTTGCACATTTGGTGATTTTATATATGCATATAACCCTACACACGCGCATTTTTATTCCAATTTTTCAGAGCTTCATCTAATCTGCTTGCAATGCATATGGAACAGTCCAGCGTCCAACACATGCTATGGATAGAGAGTAATATATAGACTTACACTTTTCGGGGCCAAAGCATGGTCAGGCTCCACCACTTTCTCCTCACTGTTCCACGATAGAAAATAATAAGTCTTCCATGATAGATTAAAGCAACAGACCTCAAATAACCCATGTCTTTATAAGTAAAATTTAGTTTGAGTGTCAAGAATGCTTGACCGTTTCTCTTCCGAAGAATCATCATTTGTGCCAGAATTAACATTGTCGGGCTCGGAAGGATCATCAGAATCACTCTCACCTGGAAAAGCAAATAGTGCTTACACATAGTCTCACTTGAAAAATTGGATGGAAATACTTCCTTGTAGGAATTCTTAAACAAAAGGCGTATGAGAAATACAGATATACTTTGGCATCTTAAACGTGGTATTGGAAGCATGTAGCAAAGATTAAAGCTAGTACCTTCATCGCTTGATGTGTCTTCGGCATCTTTGTTGAACTTGCTTCTGTTGTCAATAACTACATAAGGTCCTCTTCCTGAGAGTAACCATCTAAATGAGCCAATAGAAGCAATAATCATAAAGAAACAAGAACTGGAAAAGAAACTCCCTATTTTTTTTGGAAATCTGATGGAATGGGATGCAAAAAATAAATATCGATGATTGCAACAAATTTATACCTGGAATTTGTACTCTTCTAGAGTTTGATCTCGCCAGTTCAATATGCAAAGTGGATCCAGTTTGAGGATCAAATTTTACACCCTGTTATTGGATCGGTAAAGGACAAGAAAGATACAATTGATTAAACAAATAAAGAAAAAGTTGAATGTCTACATGAACCTCAAAAATAGGTAGTAACAAACTCAATTAGAACTAAAATGAGGTTAGCAGAAACAGAATTTGTTTGTTATCTTTTGCACTTAATGGACACTGGGGGCTTTTAGTGTTAGAAGAAGGGGAGGGACAGCTAAACAAAATTAAATCATTAACTGCCACAATTCAACAACAACAACAACATACCCAGTGTGATCTCACAAGTGGGGTCTGGGGAGGGTAGGATGTACACAGACCTTACCCCTACCTTTGCGAGGTAGAGAGGCTGTTTCCGGTAACCCTCGGCATTAATAGCCACAATACATAATGAAAAAATCACTTATTTGCAGATGAATTGAGAGGTCCAGATAATAAGGGCACGGTCTCATTGTGAATAGTTGGACAAATTGAATATTTCTGGGCCTCTTTATCTTTATTCAGAAAACAAAAAGAATGGAATAAGAAAATCTTGGACTAAGGTGGTCTTAAAAGCAGCATATATGTAATTTCCAAAATCCAAACAGAATGTGGAACATAACTAGAACTACTCGGATTAGATATCTCACATCCAGGGCATGCATGGCTGCCATTGCTGATGGATGCTCAATAAAAGTAGCAAAGGCAACAACCTGCATAACGGGAGAAGAAGATTAGGAATAGGATTGCAAATTTAAAAGGATTGACTCATAGATACTACATTTGATGAAAAAAGAAAAGGATCTGGTCTTTCGCTACCAATTCCTTCATTTGTATGTGTAATAAGCTAAAGTAAAAATGGTCTTTGCCTTCGTCTGCTCGAAAAATGAAGAGACAATTCTATCTTCATCGAATCCTAATCATTAAAGTCTCAAGAAGTGAAACCCTAAACTATTTCTAATAAAAAAATGAAAACCTTTCTGTCTCCAAAATTCAAGTAACCAACAATAACATTCAGAAATTGATAAATTGTATCCTAAACGCTTCCAAACTTCATTCAACTTCACATCCTCCATGTGAATATTTGCTCTAGTTGCAATTCCTCTACTATTATTTTTTCAGTAAGAGAAAATTCACTTCTTTCCAACAAGTTAGTCACCGAGTGTTATGAACACTTACGCTCAATGCACATAATCAAACAGTTGATTCGTGCTAAATTGAAGCATAACTACTCACATAGGCGCTAAAAAATCCTTATTTGAAGGAAAATATTTTATTCTAAAATATCTATGAATCTCTTAACTTGCTATGAAAATAGCTAACAACGTCCTTATTTATAAGGGTACGAAACCTATACAACTCAAAATAGAAAAACATATTCCATCCTAACTAAACATCAAATGCTAACCAATTTTGATTTCCTACAACTCTGAATTATTTTTTCCAACATTATTTGGTCACTTAATTGCTTGGCGAAATATTAGCATCTAAAATAGGCAGCGAATTAGGAAAGAGAGAGGATACCTGATTTCCTCGACCGGTGTACTTGAGCTGACAAGATTCAAAACCAGGACGGCGGAAGAGGTTGTGAACTCACGACCTTTAATATCATCAGGAAGTCCAGAGACAAACAGCGTTTTCATATCATTCTGCTCATTGTTGTACGCATATACTGGTTCAGTTACGTAGTAAGGATCGTACGCCGGGAGATGAGCCATATTCACGGTGGCCAGCGCCGCTTTGCGGTGGTGGAGGTGAATGAAAGGGCCAGTCGACGGTAAAATACGTATACTCACCGGAATTTCGTAGCCAAGTACAACGCCTTCAGCACAGCGCGCACAAGTATTCTCACTCCGTCACTTGTTTTTACGGGTCCGTTTTTCTCAGCTTGCGCTTATATCTGATTAAAATGATACTATATGGATTTAAAATTTAATTCAATAGTAGCAAATTAGTACTAGTAATAACTAATTCATTACGTTACTATTAATTTAATGGCATTAAGTCAATGCTTATAATAGCAATTTATGTATAGTTATTTTACAAGTAATTTGATAATATAAATATTACCTTACATAAAAGAAAAAAAAGTATATTTATATTCTATATATTCCACGCCCAAACTTTAGTGTACCATCATTCGCGAATTAAGCAAATTACGTGCTCAAAGGTGCGGTGGAATTGATACGACAGTGAAAAACAGTAGTTGTGTAATTTTTGTATAGCCAACTTAGAAATAACATATAGAATTACAATAAGGTTGTAGCTGTGGATGCCAAATTCTTTTTCTCTCTCTCCTTCTCTCGCCCATGAAAGCAGCAATGGCCATGAAATCCAAAATAAAAGCAACGATGCAGCAAAAGAAGAACCGAGCACATGGCACTCAATCCAATTTGAGAATCGACGTAAACCTAAGAAATGAGGAATGAGAGACAGAATCGACAGAGAACCAGACATCAGAGAATCGACCACAAGAACAAAACAAAGAAGATGAGGAGGTAGATGAAAACCCCAAAGATGAAATGCGAGAAGACGATGACAGAAATAAGACCAAAACCCTAGAAGATTGGAATAATGAGATGAACGTATCGGAAAGATCAAGGAAGAGCTCATGGGCAGAGGACACAGAAGCACAAACAACAACAGAGAAGAAATCATCGGTATGTGATAATTTCGATATAGAAAAGATAGCTAATGCAGGCTTTAAATTAGAATATGTTTCTCCTAACATGTATGGTGAAAATATGATATGTGATATAGAGTATGGCGATATATACTCAGAATTGATGTACTGGAAGAATGCTATTGTGTGTTATGTTCTAGGAGCATACTCCCCCTTTTCCAGTAATGAATGGATATATTCAACGAATATGGGGGAAATTAGGGATAAACAAAATATCTATACTGAAAAATATAGTTGTATTAGTAAGATTTGATTCGAGTGTAGGAAAGAATGAAGCACTGCAAGGGGGTATATATCACTTTGATAACAAGTCATTCATAGTAAAGGCTTGGAATTCAGATATGGAATTCACTAGAGAGGCTACCTGAGCTAGAGTTTAAATACTGGAGTCAGAAAGGATTAAGCAAAATAGGAAGCCTTATAGGCAAACCATTGATGGTGGATAATCATACAGAAAAGAAAACGGGGCTCAGTTTTGCAAGACTGCTGATTGAAGTGGACATGAAAGCAACATTACCTGATAAAATACATTTCAGGAATGAAAAAGGAAATTTAGTAGAATATAAGATTCGGTATGATAGGAAATCAACTATGTGCCACCAATGTAAAAAATATGGACATGAAGAGAAAGAATGCAGAAAAAAGAAAGGTCAGGGACAAAATATAACAACAGGAGAAGGCAAAGGTACAAAAAAGGTAACGCAAGCAGAGAAGGATGTTAGAGATGATAATGGGAAGGAAAAAATGATTGAGTACACAACAAACCAACATGATGAGGAGGAAATACAACTGGGATGGATAACCCCTTTTAATCCTAGAAGGAATATATTACAAAAAAACAAGTTGGAAAACAGATTTCAGACCAACAACAGGGGGCTACACAGAGCAAACAAATGAGTTCAGGAAGACAAAGTGAAAAACAAGTTCAACCATTTAAACTACTGGATGAGGAGTTCCCAGTCATACAAATGAGATCTAGTGGAACTCAAAAAGGGGGATGCACAAATAACCCCCAAGATGGACATGGCTAATATCATGTGCTGGAATGTTAGGGGATTAAATTTCCATAACAAACAAAATGAGGTAAAACTCCTTTGCAATAAAGAGTCCATTGGGTTGATGAGCATAGTAGAAAATAAAATAAAGAGTAAGAATATTGATAAGGTTGCAAAACTGATGTTTGATGGATGACAATATGTAACCAATCTTGATCAACACAATAATGGAAGAATATTGATCACTTGGAGACCTAACATGTTCAGGGTACATCAAGTAAGTAGTAATGCACAAGCCATAACATGTCAAGTAATGAATGTAAGCATATATAAGACATTCATAATTACAATGGTTTATGCTTTTAATACTAAGAAAGAAAGGAAAAGACTATGACAATATCTGGACATAGTATATGGAGGTACAAATCAACCACGGATACTAATGGGGGATTTTAACTCAGTGTTAAAGTTGGATGATAGAATAGGAGGAAATGCAATCAGTATAGCAGAAATTCTGGACTTTAAGAACTGTGTAGAACAATGTGAGTTGATAGAATTGCCTTTCCATGGGAATAGGTACACTTGAAATGACAAAAAAAATGAGAAAGAAAGATATACTCAAAAATTGATTGGGTGTTCATCAATAATGAGTGGCTGAACAACATGGCAGCATTCAGTGCATAACTCCTACTAGAAGGAATTAGTGAGCATAGTCCAGTAAAAATAGCTCTAGTTGGGAAAACAAAAAGAGCTAGACAGCCTTTCAAATACTGCAATATATGGGCTAATCATCCTAACTTTCTGAATAAGGTGAAGGGTGTATGGCAGCAAAATATAGAAGGTTGCATGATGATGAGAGTTGTTAAAAATTAAAGTGGTTGAAAAAGGAAATGAGAAAACTGAATGGAGAACATTTCAGAAACATAATTGTGGAAGCAGAGGAAGATAGAACAACACTGGAAAAAGCTCAGAAAAAATTACAAGAATGGCCATTAGATAAAGAAAGGCAACAAACTGAGAGGGGAAAATACATCAAATTCAGAAGATCATCATACATGGCAGAGGCCTTCTTACAACAAAGAAGTAAGGCTAATTGAATTAAACTTGGTGATGACCGTACTAGATACTTCTTCTCAATAATAAAGCACAGAAAACTTCAACAAGCAATAGTATAAATAAATGATGAAAATGGGACTACACAGACTGATCCAGAAGTCATAGCCAGCATTTTTGTGAAGTACTACAAAGACATGATGGGGGAAAAAGCAGAAGGTAAAGGGAAATCATGTAAGATATACTTGGAAAATGGCCACAGACTGACAATAGAAGAACAACTTGAAATGATAAAATCTTATACACCAAAGAAAGTGAAGAAAGCAATATTCAGCATTGGGAGAAACAAAAGTCCTGGACCAGATGAGTATGGAAGTGGATTCTTCCAAGATGCATGAGAAGTAATAGGAGAAGACATGACAAAAGCTATATTAGAATTCACGGAGAATGGGAAGTTGTTGAAGCAAATTAATGCCACCATCATCATACTGATCCCTAAGGTACAAACACCACAAAATGCTAGTCAATTCAGACCTATATCCTGTTGCAATGTAGTATACAAATGTATTTCAAAAATGATTTACGTTAGATTAAGGAATACATTAAAAGTACTAATAGCAGAAAATCAAGCATCATTTGTGGAGGATAGATTATTAATTCATAATGTCTTAATATGTCATGATTTACTAAGACACTATACTAGGAAGACATCTCCTAGATGTATGATGAAAATTGACTCGAGGAAAGCTTATGATATGGTTAGATGGGAATTCATTGAAGAAGCATTGAGAGGGTTTGGATTTCCAGAACCGTTCACAAAGCTTGTCATGACTTGTGTCACATCTACTACTTTTACAGTGAAAGGTAAATGGAGTGGGGTATGGATACTTTGCAGGACAAAAAGGCCTTAGATAAGGAGACCCCATGTCACCACTGTTGTTTGTAATAGTGATGGAATACCTATATAGAATACATAAAAAATGAGTGAATTATCAGATTTTAGATACCATCCAATGTGTAAAACTACATAGTTAACACATTTGGTATTTGTTGATGACCTAATGATATTATGTAAAGGAAATGAGGCATATGTGTCTAAAATCATGGAGGCACTGAAGCATTTTAGTAAAGTCATTGGACTGGAGGAAAATTGTGAAACTCAAGGAAGAATATTGTAAAAGACTGGATTTACACTTGGAACTCTACCAATAAAATGCCCTGGACTACCTCTATCATCTAAGAAATGGAGTATAAATGTCAACAATTAGTAGATAGAAAAACAAACAGAATTAAGAATGGATACTGCAAACAACTATCATATGCATGCTGATTAGAAGTTACAAATTATGTGATGTTCTCTATATACAACTTTTGGGCTGTTGTGTTCATTCTGCCCCAAAGAGTATTAAAAGAAGTAGAAAAGAAATGCAATGAATACCTATGAGGTAGGAATATGGAAAAGAGAAAAATATCACTAGTGGCTTGGGATACAATATGTATGCCCAAGAAATATGGTGGTTTGAATATCAAAAGCAGTAGAAATTGATGTACGTTTTCGTTGGGTTCGTGTACGCAGCGAAATTTGAAAATTTTATGTTTCAAACCCAACAAGCGACGAACTGTAGGATGATTATGTAGTAATATAAGACACGTCAATACATAACATGTATATAACCGTAATACTTTGATCGAATACTTACAGTTTGGAAACTCTGGAGTCTTTTAGAAATTTTCGAGGGTGCACACATAATTGATCCTCGACAACAAGTTCCAAGAACTCCGATGTATACCTCATTCGAATAACTAGAAAATTCGACAGAGGTTCAAGAGAGAGTTTTATTCTAGGTCTCTAAGACTTAGAATAATATATGAATAATGTGTCTAATAATGAATGAGGAGGTGCTCTATATATAGGTGAAATTACGACAATTCAGATTTTGGGTTGGGCTCAAAGCCTGGCCCAAAACGAATTGCAGCAGGCCAATCTGATTTGGCCTCTTTGTCATCGTCGTCATGACTCGCCCGTTGGGCCGCCTCGCCTCGCCTTTTTCACAAAATATTTTCTGCACATTTTAATTAAATCCAAAATCCAATCTTGACTTAATTAAATAATTTCCATCAAATAGAAATTATTCCATAGTTATTATTAATTTAAATATTTTGATTCCAAATCGAATATTTAACACTTTATCAATACACCATTCGATCGAAGAAACAATTGACATAGTGTTACCCTATAGGTCATCACATATCGACACTAATCATATTAGGGTCTACACAGAACTCCTAGACGGCGCTGTAAGACGAACTCAATATGTGAAGTATATTTACACGAATCCAGTAAATTGAACCTCTATGTGGGAAGATAAAATCCTTTCATTCTTGACGCACTCGATCAAGTTGGGTTTGCCAAGTGTCTATCCAAATGGCTTGATCATTATATCTCATTTATATTGGTTGACAACAAGACCATATTCTAGATATGTCTATTGCGTTGGCTAACGACTTTGTCAACCCAATATCACTTAAAAGCTGAGTGTTCTCTCGAATATACACTCGAGGAATGAATCCTAACCTTGGCTCAACTACCACCTTTAATCCACATCGTAATGTACCCAATACAAGCCGTATCTCAACCTATAAGGCATTTGAGCTTAGAGGTGTGTATTGACCTCAAGTCTAAGTACTTCTATCTCCCACACGCCGATCAGACTTTAGACATGTATAACAAACTGTATATCAGCAGGGTATACCAATACTTCCAAAGTATCTATGTGTCCATCACGAGTAGCCATTACTCGTAGCAGGTGAGACATGCTACATCCTCTAAGGATGTGATGCAGACCACATGTCGACTCCCATTCCCGATGATCATTAGTCGATGCTATTTTAAGTGTTACATTATAATATTAATATATCACAATATTAATAACAACGTAACCTCTATGGATGCATATTATATAATATTACAAACAATCAACTAATAATTTAATAATTGCAAATGCCAAAATATTATTCTCCATTAATAATAATACGAACGTGTATAAAGTACATTTGTCCTAATATAGATTGTCTAAAGGACATACATATACTTTCAACTATAATATGGATTAGGCTGACCTACTATGGAACAATATAATGCAACAAAAACAGAGATTCATATTATGGTTAGCTTACAGAAACATACAACAAACAAAAAAGAGACTCCGGAGAATGAACATTCCAGTGGATGATACAAAATGCAGACTGTGCTCTACAGGGGCTGATGAAACCCAACCACACTTGTTTGGAAGCTGCAAATGGTACACAACACTACAAGAAGAAGTAGCAAAATGGCTGGGTATTACAGTCAGACAAATGGAAGTGAAAACAGGAATAAAGTAGATAAAAAGAAGAAAATTGAGACAATTCAAGAATGGAGAAATTGATGTAAGGGATGTAAAGGCTCAAATACAAGTTGAAATTTGTACGAGGATAGAACTAGTAAAATGTTCCAGGAAAGCAGTCAAATGCAGACACATAGATAGACCAAATATGTAAATAGTAGAATAGATAGATGCAAAGTGTTAAACTCTAGATGATTAACTACACCTAGCTAAAAGGTAGTAGTTAATCGAAAATTACTCTCAAAGTGTAATTATTTTGACAGTAATGGTAATACTTCACAGTTGGTTACCAAAAAAAAAGTTGTAGTTGTGAAGTAAGTACTCATTTATTATTAATTAAGGGTTTTAGATTTACGCCCTACATATATAATGGACTTTCCCTTTTCAGATTTGAGTCCGACATATAAAATGGACTTTATAAGGGATTGTTTTACCTTTTATAAATTTTTTTGGTATTTGTACAAGGATAGAAATAGTAAAATGTTCCAGGAAAGCAGTCAAATGCAGACACATAGATAGACCAAATATATAAATAGTAGAATAGAGAATAGATGCAAAATGTTAAACTCTAGATGATTAACTACACCTAGCTAAAAGGTAGTAGTTAATCGAAAATTACTCTCAAAGTGTAATTATTTTGACAGTAATGGTGATACTTCACAGTTGGTTACCAAAAAAAAGTTGTAGCTGTGCAGTAAGTACTCATTTATTATTAATTAAAGATTTTAGATTTACGTCCTACATATATAATGGACTTTCCCTTTTCAGATTTGAGTCCGGCATATAAAATGGACTTTATAAGGGATTGTTTTACTTTTGTAAGATTTTTGAGTGCGAATTTAAATGTAATTGAGCTCAAATACAAATGTCAAACACCAAAATTAAACAAAAAAACGTATAGAATCATAGAGATCCTTTTGTTGAACTTAATATTTTAAATACTACAACTAAAATTCTTTATGCTGTTGCTACTGGTTGTTGAAGAATACACAAAGAAACTAAAACATTGGTCATTCTCTTGCAAATAATTAAGCAGCAAAGTAAAATTAAGTGAAATCTCATATTACTTTTTGAGTTTTCCACACTTTTCACTTGTTTAGTAGTCCTTAGGTTCTAAAATACTTATCCCATTACTCGAATCAAACTATATGAACTTTGACTAATAATTTAAGCTATATTTTTTTATTATATTAATATGAGAAGAATGATAACTTATAATACTTTTCGTATAATTTTCAAATATCTAAATTTTAATTTTAAAATATTAGATTAATCAAATTTAATTTAATTTTAAAATTTAGTTAAATTGATATTTAAAAAGAAAAATATTTTAGGACGGAGGGAGTATTAATTCGTAGGATCTTTTCCAGGAAGTTTTTAGAAGTATTGACTGATTGACTCTTCCAATAACTTCTTAAGTTATTTATTTTATTTACACGTAATTAAAAAGCTCAATTTGGACTAGGGGTGGCCAGTGGGCCGGGCTCGGGTCTGGCGGGCAGGTCTGGCGCGGGTCGAGTCGGCGGGACGAGCGGGGGTCGGTCGGGACTAGCGGGCCTAAGCGGGGTCGGGATGCAGGCGGGACTGCTCGATCCGTCCGATCCCGATCCGTCGGTATCGGCGAGGCGGGCTCGGTCGGGCTGGGTCGAAGCGGGCGGGTCGGGTTTTCCTTTTTTTTTTTTTAAATAACATATGTATAAAAACTCAATAAACAAAACAAGATAGTGTAATAAAAACATCCCAAATTTGTTTGTGCCTCTTATATTATTTAATAGACATATGATTTTTGTAATACAAATACAATTATCTAAAATCTAAATTGCAACTTTATGGTGTTGTCCAAAAGTTGCAAATTACATAATAAAATTGCAATTAAAAATTACATTTTCAAAAAATCTGCATTCTAATTGCTTGATGATTTCATGTGGTTCTTCGGTTGGAATAGGTATTTGTTGATCAAATTGATCCATCGTCGCTTCCACTACCTTCGGTTAAGATTTCGTTGTAGTTTTCATCATCTTCTTCGTTGATCTCAGGTTGACCGCACCTTCTCCGCTCCGCTCGTATCCAATCTCTGAATAATACCGCAATTTCCAAGCTCGTCTCCCGCCAATGAGTGTCTGTGGTCTCCTATTTGATATCCGTCATAGAAAAAGCGCTTCCGACGCAGCTTGATGACGCTTGAATGTTCAAAACATCTCGAGCCATCAATGAAAGTGTCGGAAAGGTCTTCTCATTCCTCCAAAGATTTCAGCAAGTCTTCATGTCCATCTTCATTGATAACTTCTTGTTACGGTACAAAACCCTGCAAAACAAAAATATCCAGCTCGCTAATTTGGTTAGTACCGGTACGGCCGTACATTCTATTTCTGAGGCTTTCAATACTAGCCGCAGAAACAGAATGTCTTTTGTGAGGTTGTGTTGAGATGAAGAAGATGGTATGGAAGCCGGTAAGTTACTAGCATTTTCTTGTTGATAAAATCTATATATATTTTTGCATTGGTGTTCTACGCTATTCAACACTTCTTCTTTAGTTTGTTCAATAGGTGGTGGGTGATTTAGATTTTTGGGACTTGGAGGTGGTAGTACTTCTATACAATCGTAAATAGTTTCAATTAGTGATTTAGTACCGCCTATTTTAATAGTAGGATTTATCTGAGAACCAATAATATAAATAGAAGGAATAGGAATAAAATATTTTTTTATTTTGACAAACATTTTTTAATAGTGCCTTATAAACTGTTTTTCCATATATTCACTAAGTAATAAAAATATTAGAGTTATATAAAATAACATAGTTGAAATAGTAGGATAATATATACTGGAAAATTCTTTTGTTGCTTGAAAAATTTCTCTAAAAATACAATAAGTTAGGAAATTTTTACCCAATCACTATCTAAAATCATATCACCGGGTTTTTATTATGAGAGTTAAAAATAAAGTTATAGGTAATTTATAGTCATAAGCAACAAGTAGTTGCTCGTATAAAGAATTCCACCTAGTCGATACTTCTTGTGGAATTCTTCTATAAGGTAGTCCACAATCGTGACAAGTTTTTTTATATTCGTTTCTACGGGGTACTTTATTACTTTTAAAAATAAAGGTTATAGCAAATTGTATTTTACTAAGAATGTCTTCAAAAAGTGATAGACCATCCTTTACAATTAAGTTATATATATGGCACGCGCATTTTATATGAAAATGGTGCGGAAAAGATGGAGCTAAACTATTTTTTAACATTGTAATTGCGTAATTGTTATTAGAAGCGTTATCTAATGTAATAGTCATAATTTTATCGGTAATTCCGTAATAATCGCACACTTGATAAATATTTTCTCGCAATAAAAGTACCAAGGTGCCTATCATCTATATATCTATACGCTAAAATACGCTTTTGCATAGACCATTTATAATCTATCCAATGACAAGTTACGCTTAAATAATCATGGCCGTTAGTACTACGACCTATATCGACGTG
Organism: Anisodus acutangulus; assembly: GCA_029783415.1. Lineage (NCBI taxonomy): Eukaryota > Viridiplantae > Streptophyta > Magnoliopsida > Solanales > Solanaceae > Anisodus > Anisodus acutangulus. The sequence continues at coordinate 1,936,170 of CM056506.1, read as the reverse complement.
ATAGATACTTTGCCATTAAAATGATATAATGAAAACGTAAATATTGTTGATATTCATGCGCAAATTTAAATACATCTCTCTTAACGGTTGACCTAGGAAAACCGTTAAAAGCGAGGATTATATATATCTCTAATGTAATGAATAAAACCGGAGATGAAGGAAATGAAAAAGGCAAACCCTCCACAAAGAACTAATTTTGATATTGCTTCCTATCTCTATGTTTGTTGTATTTAGAGCCTACAATTCCCCGCCATAGGGTTAATTTGACCACAGACTTGGTCCTGGACGATGTCGATATGTGAACCTTGTCCCGATGGAGCGGGCGTTATGCACCGGTTTTGAAGCCTGGTATTGGGCATACCTAGGTGGATGAGCACTTACTACGTGTCTAATTAAACCCCAGTCCCACCGTGACCTTTTCCGCTTTTAAATTTTAAAACATTTTTACAAATTTTACATATGGCTACTTGATTCTCTACGTCCCTATCAAAAATGTCCATGCATCTGATTTTAATGGTCGTTTCTTTGGACCTCGTCTCATACTAGGGGAATAGGAGGTATTTCAGTTGAAGGTGCACTAGTGGGCATGTTGTCATCAATATTAGTGGGTGTATCGTCTAGATCATCGTCTAAATTAAAGTCTTCTTGAGTTCAGGAAAATAACTCCTCGTCTAAATCTAATGGTATTGTAGGAAAATGTTGAGTATCAACAAAATCATCTGTGTAGGAATAAGATGACTAGAAGAAGTACCCTTGCCACAGTTGCCTCTACTAGAAGAAGCACCCTTACCCTTACCCTTAAACATACCTTTTAATCCTTCCATTTTAATTATGATAATAAATAATTAAAGACAATAAAATTAAGTGCGCTAAATAAAATAAGCAGACAATAATAATTTAATGAAGGAACGAATGTACCAAAGCAAGCGTAACGTCGACGTGTAATCGAGAGGTTGAAAATTGAAACTTTGCTCGATGGAAGATCCTCGCTAGTTGCCAACTTCACTCCCAATTCCCAAATGAATTAATAAAATTGAATATTTAGCAAACAATGTAGAGAGATATATTGAGAAATTAGAGAGATTGTAGGAAGATTTGTGAGAAAGATGAAGAGAAAATGAGTTATTTATAGTTGAAAAATTGGGTTAAAGTGTAAATATAATAACTTATGGGTTAAAAATAAATATTAAGGGGTAGGGGGTTGGGGAGGGGGCCCTAAAATGGTAGTTGCGGCAACCATAATCTAAATAACCCGTTGGTGCAGCGGTCATTTTACAAAGAGGTTTAAGGGTCGGCGGGGCGGGCTCGGGGCGGGCTCGGGCGGTCTCGGTCCGGCGGGCTGGGGCGGGCTTCGGTGCAGCGGGACGAGACATCGCCCGTCCCGAGTTCGAGTCCCGCCCCCGTTAAAATTTTTTTTTTTTTTAGAGCGGGGTCGGGGCGGGACCGGGGCGGGGTCGGGCCGGGGTCGGGCCGGGGTCGGGTCGTCCCGGCCCACTGGCCAGCCTTAATTTGGACGAAGAAGGATCTCGAAAGTACACGTTTTTACCATGTCCACAAATTATTTCTGCCGACATTAATTAAATACAACACGCATTGCAGAAAAATAAAATTCACTAAAATAACAACAAACCCCCATTCAACGATGATCAAATTCAACGACGAATAAACTAAAGTGTATGGTGATTACAAACAATCCATCGAAGATGTTATCAAAATAAATAAATTCTCACACAAAAAAAAAAAAACTACATCGGTTCACACACACATGGAATTAACACAGCAAACTAAGACGAGGGAGTTAAAAACCCAGCAGCTTCTTCATCCATGACTAAATCATCAGTTTTCCTAATCGCAGCATGAATCAACACCACAACAACCCCGACCGCTAGCGATATCAAAATATTCGAAGTAGCATGAGTTAACAACAACAAACCGAGAGTAATAACAGCGAGCACAATCAGAACCACACGATCAGAAATCAGACGGTTAAAAATCACTAAAGGCTCGTCACGGAGAAAGTAGAGGAACAACCAAACGGCCATCAGAACTATGAAGACGATGATCGAGATCGGGTTCCATAGAAGACTTAAAAAGACGATTCCGAGCACTATTAGAGCATAGTTCATCTGAAAGTAAGAGAAATTGGTTTTGATTCGTGAAATTGCATCACTGATGCTTGAAGGAAGTTTTATGGAGTGGAGATTGAACATCTCTTTCCATGGACGCCGAGTACCCAAACCTTCCTTCATCACATCTTTTGCTCTACTGATGTACTCCAAGTTTATCGGCGGCGAAGATGACGTAGGTATTGTGCCGTAATTCGTCATTTCTCGCCAAATAGAGAGAATTCAGCAAATTATCGTAGAAATTGGAGCTAAAAGGGGGACAGAGTGAATGAGGGGGGCGTCCTATTTACTGCTGAATTGTTTATAAGTTGTGTGAAGATATCAAGTTTCAGCAACATAGAGCGGAGCGACACGTGGCAATTGATAGCTGTCTCCGGCCAATTCTTTTTTATATCCATCTTTCTGGCTTAGGCCATACTATTTCTGGACATAATAATCTCGGTCTCAGCATTACTACCAGTAAATCACGGAATATGCCTGAATGACCAGAGTTTGAGAACAGAGCAACTAATATAACATATATGGTCTTACTCCAAAAGAAAGTAAATTACTCTAACCAGAATTTAAACCCACACTGCAGATCTCCGGCTAGATTTTAAGTTTTCCTCATTTTACCTCCGCCGGAGGACACTGTCTCCGGCCCATTCTTTCCGCGGAGTTTCTATATTTCGTTTTCTTTTTTTCATAAAATTTCATTTGACAAAATGGTTTTTAAAATCAATAATTTATGATAAGTTAATTTAATAGGATAGCTGAAATTTCAAGTATGTCATATCCAATCATATATTTCATTTTATTTTCAGATTTTATAGGGATAGGCATCAAAATGAAAATAGATCGGATGATAAAGTTTAAAGTTAAATCGATGATATTTTAGTTTGAATTATAATTGCTTTACTCTTTATTTTTTTAAATTTTATATGTCGATATTTGATTGGATACAAAATTTAATAAAATTTCTTTCTGTTATATATTAATTTTAGAATTGATAATCTTAAACATGACTGCAATAAGACGTCATTAAGGATAAATTTAAAGTATTTTCAATTATAAAATCATGTAAATTTGGAATACAGTTAAGTATGAAACAGAGAAAAAATATATTATCTCCTTCAAAAGCTGCTTTTCATTTGTCCAAGTGTACTCTTGTAACCAATATTGTATTTGTCGACCTTTCTTTGTTGACTACGCCAACTTCTTTCTTAGTCTAATGAAAAGGTTAACATTTTTTATACAACAAAAGGGGAGTACCTTAGTATAACTTTAAGCACATTAAACACATCCAATTTTGTCTAAGTTAGATCTCACTTTGACCTAATATGATGATTCAATCAGTGGAATTCATGGAGGGTTTGAGAGAGAATAGAAATGAAAAAATCAACTCATGTATTTGTATGTCACTCAAGCTTATTGACTTTATGGAAGCTCAAACGATATAATTCTAGAGATCAAAATCTTAACCCATACAAAATCAAAAATTTAGAATTATGTTAGTTTGTAGGATCATGTTAAAATGTAAAAAGAAAAAAAAAAGGTGAGAGTTCGGATCATGTTGGGTGAGTTTATAACATGTTCTTTGATTCATTTCGATCAATTAAAAATACCTTAGGCTAATTATATATATTTTTTTCGATTTTGGCGCTGATTAAATTCAAATACGCATCGGAAAATTTAATAATATGATCTCAAGATCTCTAATTAAGTGTTTACAACCCCACCAAAAACACTTATTGATTAGAATAATTACGTTATGACTAGTTTAAAAACTTAATCCGTTCAAATTAACGAAACCCGTATCACTTGTCTCGTAGAGGTGAGACATAAATGGGCAGAATGTCTGGAGTAGTCAATATTAGATGGTCTTTTGGCAATGGCACAAAGAATTGTTTGATTAGAAATATAAATGATAGTAGTGGGTAGGGGTGAGCGGGTCCGGGTACCCTAACATTTTTTAACTACCCGGACCCTACCCGATAAAAGATCGGTTCCTAAATTTACTATCCGGAACCTACCCGTAGCAATCATTACCCGGAACCTGCGGGTCCGGGTAGGTTTCCGGGTACCCTGTAAATAAAAAACACAAATTAAGCAACAATTTTTAAGCCTATGAGAATAAAAAAGAGTTCTAAAATAATTTCATCAAGTAGTTTTTTAGCCTGCAATCGGAGTTTTTAGTACCCTTATAAGAAGTTTTAGAAAACTTATTCATTGTAGAAAAGTTAATTATGTTACCAAACCTAAAATTGCAAGTCAAATTTGACACTCAATTAATTGAACGTGTTGATTTCAAAATAAATTTGAAAATATCTGAATTAAACTTATTTTCGTGTTCATAAGCTCTTCGATACAAAAGAAAAGCTTTATTATACTAGGAAATCCCTAAATTTCATCTTCACAACTACAAAAATATACACAAATTTTAAAAATAGATTTACATTTCAAATAAAAAAATAATACAAATTGAAGATGAGTATCACCTGAAATAGAACATAAGCATATGATATTAAAAAGAAATTGAAGAGTTAGATATGAACCCATATGCATTTTAGGAATGACGTGAATACAACCAAAGGAGAGAAAGAAGCAAAGGTGAAGCTTCAATGATGACAACGATGAAAGTACATGTGAGAAAGCTTCAACAACGACGACGATGAAGCTCGGTGGTGTAGCTAAAACGTCATTGTTATTGAGAGAGTTTTGGGGTGGGGAAAATCAATGTGCAGGCGTGCAACAAATAATTTTGGAGAAAGTTAAAAGTGGTCCAAATGTTTAAAAAAAAATATTTAATATTTTATAGGTTCCGGGTATCGGTTCCGGATCCGGGTACCCTGTCTCTATTTGCCGGAACCGGAACCGGACCCGACATTGATCGGTTCCTAATTTTACTACATGGACCCTACCCGTTATTATAATATATCTACCCGGAACTTATCCGTTAGTGTCGGTTCTGGTCAGGTATCTGGGTACCCTGTACCCGTGCTCACCCCTAGTAGTGGGAGAAGGTGAGTGGGGATAACGTCGTGGGGACGTCGACGGGCAAGGCAACAACGAAGCCGGCCACTTATACCACGTGGTTTGTCTCGGTCTACACCAAAAAGCTCTTTTTATTTGTTTTTCTTCTTTGTCCTTTTCTCTATAAAAGAGAAATTTGTATTCCATCTACTATTTCATTTTATTTTATGAAATATATTTTCCTCTTTAGTCTGGTCATGAAAGAAAGATAGCATTTCATTTTTAAAAGTTATTTAATTATAATTATTCTAGTCGAGAGTTTATCGAAAATAATATCTCTGCTCCATAAAAATAGAAATAAAATATGCATACATTTTACCTTTCCTAGATCTCATTGTGTGAGATTATATTAGGTATGTTGTTATTGTTGATAAGACTTACTGTGTTATTTGATATAATCTTTTTTTTGAGAAAATTATTTATGTTCAATTAAAAATCATTACATAATATTGGGATGATAAAGTATGAAAATATGTGCTGGACATATAAAGTAGCTTAAAAGGAAGTTGTCCAGAAAAAATATGGGAACGTGGGTGTAGATTGAGTTTCCCAAAGTCAATTGGAGTGGGGAAGCATGATTGAGATCTTAATTTGGCCAAGTTCCAAATGATACTATCAATATTTTATTTAAAACTTCAATTGCAGATGAGCACATTTCAGACTTTCACCATGAGTTCTTGCTTCATTTACCTAACTTTATTTTTATTTTACTGGTCTGTTTAATATAAATTTGTACCAAATAGACATATAAAGAGCAAACATTCTCTATTCGGAAGGTTTTTATACCTTAAATTTGAACACAATTTTTTTATTTAAGCTATCCCGTCACACTCTTAGTAGCTCATTTACTCATTATCTAATGACCTCCACCTTATGTTAAAAAAACAAGAAGGAACTCCACCTTATGTTTCAACCCTATCATCATGAGTAAAAAGGCTGAGCATTATTCCATGTTTTCATCTAAACTTGAGCTTAAAGCATTATTATATCTAGTGAACTAGTGATAGTATTTAACCTTTTGGAACTTTTTTATGGGTTCTGCTACAAAAGAGGTTACGTTTAGTGTTTTCAATAATTCATTTTTATTGCTTTACTCTATAATTCATTTTTATGTTTGAGTCTAACCGTTTCTCTTGCTTTACTCTTCATTCTTGCTTCGCTCTTGCACTCTTGCACTCTTGCACTCTTACTTGTGATTATGCTTTGTCTTGAGCCGAGGGTTTCCCGGAAACAGCCGTTCTACCTACCAAAATGGAGGTAAGATCTGTGTACAATCTACCGTCTTCAGACCCCAAAGTGTAGGATTTCACTGAGTATGTTGTTGTTGTATATACGTTTGATGAGAAATGCAACTTATTATGTCTATTTTATTCATCTTCTTTATCAAAATGGAAGAAATTATTTCTAAAATTCTAATTACATCAGGACTTCATATTCGTAAACTTAAGGTAAAGGAATATTTAGAAAGTTTTTTTTTTCTAAACAAGTTTTTTGTCTGAGTAATGAGTAATTTGGACATTATTTAATAAACTACTTTGGAAAATAGACAAGTCAAAGAACAACTATAGAATATTTTATTTTCTTTTTCCCACAATTGGACAAACAGGCAGTTATGTATAACAAACTGAAGAAATCCGAATTCTGTAGTGGATATTCGAGAATTGATCAAGCCGCTATCAAGTTAGATATTTGTATGCCAGGTCCGCTTGGGCAGCTCAATTGGTTTCAAGGGGGATATTTGGAATAAGAGACTAAGGATCGAATCCCGTCAGCGGCAGTGTGGGGGTTTCTTCTTGAAATAAAGGAGGGCCCCTTGTGCCTTGACGTGTCTAGTCTAACCTTTGAAATCAATTGAGTCACCATGATTTACCTCCTTCACAGACCTGTCGGACCGGGGTGTGGGGGCTCCTGGGGTGGGAGATTCTACCTTTTGGAATAAGATATTTGTATGCCAAAGTTCTAGATAAATGTGTCTTTTTCTTAATCACAAAAGATATGACATTTTGTTTGGGCATTATCAAAGGGAGACTAGCCTCGTTACTTTTCACTGCACGAGAGGATTGGAGAAAAAAGTGAGATGATTAGGTCGAAGTAGTTGGTGAAGTCGTAATTTATTTCTTTTTCTTTATAGGAAACACACATTATTTTCCTCAGAGGTCACACTTGCCAAATAATTTTAAGAGGATTAGTTTGCTATATCTGGTTCTCTCTGGAAATGGCACAGTGAATGTCATTTATTGTAAAGAATGGATATTAGGCCTAACTTAACCCCAAAAGTTAGTTTATAGGGTGATGATTGTTCAAGTCCATATAAGGAGTCCATGTTTCCATTCCATATCCGATGTGGGACTCTTAACACTCCCCGCACGCCCAGATCTTGTTAATTGGAGCGTGAATAATATAATTTGGGGGCCCAACATCGGTGAACAAAGAATTGGAATGAGTCTGGCTCTGATATCACGTAAAGAATGGATCTTGGGCCTAACTCAACCCCAAAAGCTAACTTGTAGGGTGATGATTGTCCAAATCCATATAAATAGTTCATGTTCTCATTTTATTTTCGATGTGGAACTCTTAACATTTATAATTTGCAGGTTGAAAATTAGTCATATATGAACCATCACGAGTTAAGCTCAAGCCTAGCTTTCTCTTACCGGATTTATTATTTATACAATCACTTTTTAACGATGTGATATCTTGATTTTTTAAAGCTAATAAATAGAAATCAAAACGTTAAATCTACTCATTTTAACCAAAAACCTCCGATCCAACTTGAGGAAATTCGTAAAGAAAAGTATGTGCACTTAATAATAAATGGTTCATTAATTCTAGTTCACTATTCTTGAATTATAATTCCGATATAACTTTGTTTACAAACCAAACGAACCCTAAATGCACCAACTCATAGCCTGCACGGAGGAGAACATGAAAAAAGTGGAAAAATAAATCTATGGTAGTTACATGTGTTAATTATTAGCTCTACTGTTCTTGTGTAATATGCCTGAATTGAAAAATAAATTCGATTCAGCAGTTTGGTTGCCTCCAAGTTTCCAACAATAGAATAAAGAAAGTTGGCCAAAGATCCGTTGGTGTTAAGGGATAAACCTTCAGTTTACTACGTAATTATTATGGCACTCAGCAGTACCTAACTTCTTTTCCTCTCTTTTTTTTATTAATTAATTCGTTTTAATCCTGGAAAACAGATGATAGATACCCTTAAAGGCTTAAACTAAGAATATGTTGTTTGTTCAAAAATATTAAGCAAAATAGACGATATGGAGTGCATTAATCCAACGTGCCAAACATTAGACCCACAAAGTGCTGATCTTTGTTGAATTCGTAAACAAGTAGTAAGCACGTTTAAAATTTCTTACCCAACAATAATTCTGATATGACTTATACGATAATCATGTTGCATGTTCAAAACATGATAAAAGAAAACTTACAGGTTTTCGTACGCATGATTCAACACTAAGGTATCCACACGATTTGTTTCCTCGATTGCAAGATCTAACTCCAGTGTATTTTCTATTCAAGAAAGCTAGGAAATTTTGATTTTGGAACTGAGAAGTTATTTTCACCCTATAACTATGTGGTATGTGTTGTATATATAGCAGTTGAGGACAAAACCTAAACAGATATAAAACAGGAAAATCTTGGCCCATGTTAATGTTCAGTGGACCAACCCAGCTAGTCCACTTCACACGCCCAAAGTGGACGACCAAGCTCCCATTTTGGGGCCAGTAATTTCTGGCCCAATTGCTTCCCTGTATTTTTCCGAGTACCTATATAATATATCCAACACATTTAATTAAATCCAAAATCCAATTCGACTTAATTAAATAATTTCTATCAAATAGAAATATTCCATAATTATTATAAATTAAATATCTCGATTCTCAATCGAATATTTAATACTTTCTCAATACACTCTTAGATCGAAAAAACAATCGCAAATAGTGTGACCCTATAGGCCTTCACATATCGACATTAATCTAATTAAGGTCCATACGAAACTCCTAGACTGCGTCGTATGCCGAACTCAATACGTGAAGTACGTTTACATGAATCCAACAAACTTAACCTTTATGCGGAACTATAAATTCCTTTCATTCGCGACACACTCGATTAAGCTTAGGATTTGCCAAGTGTCTATCCAAATGGCTTAATCACTTTACCTCACATTTATTAGTTGACAACTAGACCATATTCTAAATATATCTCTTGCATTGTCCAGTGACTTTAGTCAACCTAATAACATTGAGAAGTTGAGTGCTCTCTCGAATTTCCAATCGAGGAATGAATCATATTCTTGGCTCAACTACCACCTTGATTTACATCCTGATGCACCCAACACAAGCCGTATCTTATCCAGAAGGAGTTTAAGCTTAGAACTTGGTCAAAGTACATCATTCTATAAACAAAGTGCGTATTGACATCAAGTCAAAAGACCTTTATATTCCACACGCCGATAACACTATAGACATGTATCACAAATAATTTATCGGCAGGGTATACCAATACTTCTCCAAAGTATTCATGTGTCCATTACGAGTAACCATTACTCGTAGATGTGAGACATACTACATTCTCCAAGAATGTGATGCAGACCACATGTCGACTTATAGCATATCATCGATATCCCATTCTCGATGATCATTAGTCGAGGCTATTTTGAGAGTTACGTTCTATCATTAATATATCACTCTATTAATGACAATGTAAGCTCAAAGGATGCACATATATGAATAATTGCAAATAATCAAACAATAATTCAATAATTGCAAATGTCATAAATATTAATCTCATTAATAATACAAATGTGTTCAAGTACATTTTTGTCCCTAATATAGGTTGTCTCTAGGCATACATACTTTCACAAAGAATTAGTATCTTATGTAATGAAATTAGATGAATAATTAATAAAAGGAAAGAAAGATTTCGTCTACCAAATATATGCCAATCTCCTGAGACAAGGTGGTACTTCAAGTCTTCAACCCACCAATCCATTATCGCTAATCATCTTTTATCAGAATTTAATTATTATATATACTGGAAACATTATCTTAATGTATCAATCAGTAAAATGTACTAACTTTTAATCATGATATGTAAATGACTTATTACAGCAGGTATAAACTACACTAACCCTGTAAACATTTTCATACTATTAATCTATTTTAACATGTTATAGCCAGCAATTTGCCTTGTTTCTACGCTACTAATTTGACCATTTTTATTTTTGCAAGAATATTATAGTGCAAATGTCATTTTATCCATGCTATACAAAATTTTCATCCTACAAAACTTCTCCATTAAAGTTATAAGTCTTTCCACACCAAAAATTATTTCCTATTGATAAATACTTACTAGCTCGCACATGATGTTTTATATTAAATCTAATTAATTCAACTTTAACCGGTAAAATTAAAGTGAAAATATATGATTGAGAAATGTGTATATGAAAGACATGCGTCTTACCATCATTTTATTTGTAAGTAAACTTTTACCCTATTTCCTAACCCTTAAAATTTACTATTTCAAGAATTAAAAAACCACAAGTTAAAATTCATTATATATGATTAAGTGAGAAATGTGTATATGAAAGACATGCGTCTTACCATCATTCATTTGTAAGTAAATTTTTTCCCTATTTCCTAACCCTTAGAATTTACTAACAACAACATACCCAGTGTGGGTCTGGCACCCTTAGAATTTACTATTTCAAGAATAAAAAAAATCATAAGTTAAACTCATTTATCAAGGATTTCCAACTTGTTTGGTGCAACCTAAGCCAACTTTAAATAACTGGTGCTACCTAAGCCAATGCCAGATGACACAAAAGTGGGAATTGTGTGTGGGATAGGGAAAACTTCAGCTTAAAGCAGAAACTAGCAGTAAACTTGAAGGTTGCCTTTAAGGATGAAATTTACATGTTTTTAAGTTTTGTCCACTTCCAACTTCTCATTTGTATTCCAAGTTTCCACACATATCTTGAGTTACAAAACATATATAAAGGTAGGTAAGTCTTGGTATTAAAATAACAGACTTACCTACCTTTATATATCCCATGAGAAAAACCAAAGAAAATTCTGTATGTTTCTTTGACCTTTTTCTCTCAAAATATAATCCTGTGAAGAGCTGCAAAACATGGAGGGCAAACACAAGTTTTTTCATGGAACACTTGAAGTCTCAATTTTCCGTGCCACATCTCGCAAGCCATCTCTTCCCTTCAAGGTAAGTGACTCATTTGAATCACAGGTTTTTCTTGCAATAATAATCAGTTTTTAAGGCATATAATTGCTAATAAAACTCCGCCTTTGTGAGGGTTGCTCGCTTACATTGCCAGTCTCAAGCCTGGATATAGATCGGAGGAAGGTCAAGGCGTGTTTGAAAGTTTAAGGCCTAAGTCCCTCTTTTTTTTCTTTTTTTTTTGCAGTGTATTTCAGCAAATGGGAAACCTGCATTTGTGACAATCAAGATTGATAACAAGACAGTAGCAGAAACAACACAAGAACGCGATCGCGTTTGGAACCAAACCTTTCAAATCCTCTGTGCTCATTCTCCAAACACAACCATTACCATTACTCTAAAGACAAAATGCTCCATCTTAGGGAAATTCACAATTCAGGCACACAAGCTCTTAAACGGAGCGAGTTTAATCGAGGGATTCTTCCCACTTTCTATTGAAAACAAGAAGCCAAAGAAGAAACTGAAATTGCAGTTCATTGTGTGGTTCAAGCCAGCAGAATTGGAACCGAGTTGGGGAAGAGTATTAGAGAATGGTGGATTCACAGGATTCAAAAATTCAACGTTTCCCCAACGATCAAACTGCAGTGTATCTCTTTATCAGGATGCACATCACCAACATACGTTCCAACCACCATTTTCTAAGAGGCCCAACTTGTGGGAGGACATATACAGTGCCATTGAGGGTGCAAAACATTTGATTTACATTGCAGGATGGTCTTTCAATCCTAAGATGGTCCTGGTAAGGGGGGAAAACTATCACTTCTTTTTTATACGTTCCAATGAGTTTTGTTGTATCCTTATATGATTTCTGGTAAACCTCACTTCATGAGCTAACTTTTAGGATTCAGTTAAACACAATGTGTGCATGACCGCCTTTGATCACAAACTAGAAAATATTTAAGATGGAGTTAAAAAAAACTGAGTTAGGTTGAAGATATGCCCAAATGTATGCCAGTTGTCCAAGGGATAGGATCCCAGGTTTGGTAATGGGGAGATTGGTTTTTTTAAAAAGAAATGATGCATGTATTGTTGCACATCTAGAAGCAACGGGGTGTCGCTAGAGCCCTGTCTAGGTCTCTTTCCTAAAGCTACACATTTTTATTTTCGGTTCACCCAAAGTTGGGACCCTCACGCTCCAGTTAATCAAGTTTAGGCGTGTAGGATGGGGGTGTTAATAGATTGCTTGAGGAATGAGCTAGCTTTTGATGTTGAGTAGACCTAATGCGCATTTTCTCAACATTTGGAACACTGATGGCTTCTCTTTTCAGGTCCGCGATCCTAGTGCAGAAATTACACGTGCAAAAGGAGTAAAGCTGGGCGAATTGTTGAAGCGCAAAGCAGAGGAAGGTGTGGCTGTGAGGATCATGCTTTGGGACGAAGAAACATCCTTACCAATCATCAAGAACAAAGGAGTAATGAGAACACACGACGAAGATTCTTTAGCCTATTTCAGAGACACGAAAGTAATATGCAAATTGGTTCCTAGATTACACCATAAACTACCCTCATTCTTTGCGCATCATCAGAAGATAGTAACAGTAGATTCAAGAAGTCATCTATCGTCAACTAGTCGAGAAATCACTAGTTTTCTTGGTGGTTTAGATCTCTGTGATGGTCGATATGATACAGAAGAACACTCCTTGTTTAGAACTCTCAACACAGAATCACATTGCTATGATTTCTATCAAACAAGCCTATCTGGTGCAAGCCTTCACAAAGGTGGGCCCAGAGAACCATGGCACGATGCTCACGCTCGTGTCACAGGGCAAGCAGCTATGGATATAATTAATAATTTTGAAGAAAGATGGAATAAACAAATTGGCCCTTCTTTGCTCATTCCCATAAGATCCATTCCAGAACTAAGTAATCAGCCAAACATGGCTTCTACAGATCGGGACTGGAACGTTCAAGTGTTTCGTTCTATTGATCATGTCTCCGCGTGCCCTTTGCCTAAGAACATGACAGTTGAAAGAAGTATTCACGAAGCTTATGTCGAAGCAATTAGACGAGCAGACAGATTTATATACATCGAGAATCAGTATTTCATCGGTGGATGTCACCTTTGGGAGCAAGATCAACATTGTGGCTGCAGAAATCTAATTCCTATAGAGATTGCACTAAAAGTTGCGAACAAAATCAAAGCAAAGGAGCGGTTTTCTGTGTACATTGTGATACCAATGTGGCCCGAAGGACTACCAGAGAGCGATTCAGTTCAAGATATATTGCACTGGACTCGGGAAACTATGAAGATGATGTACAAATTTATAGGTGAAGCGATTAAAGAAAGTGGTGAACAGGGGCATCCTAGAGATTACTTGAATTTCTTCTGTCTTGCAAACAGAGAAGAAGAGATCAAGGGAGAATTTGTTCCTCCTTATTCTCCACATGCTGAATCACAGTACTGGAGAGCTCAAAAGAAAAGGAGATTCATGGTTTATGTACACTCCAAGCTCATGATAGGTATGAAAAATCTTCCTCCACCTCTACCCATGTAGTGTTAAATAAAGACGTAGGCAATTTAGTAATAAATCTAACATGCCCGAGTTCAAACTGGTTGAGCTATGACCCGTTTGATGACGGGTTGAATTAGCAATAACCCGTCAACTTATTGAGTCAGAACGTGTCAAAATGCAACCCAAACTCAAAACATACAAAATCAAAACTGGAGATTGGAAATCATGTAAATTTGGAAGAATTTAAACTTTCACATTTTATTTCCAAAAGCAAATTAAAAAGGAGGGAAAGATGGGTCATGTTCGGCAGGTTGGATTATGGACCATCATTTGACTCATCTTGACCAACTTTGACGCAGGTAAACTTTGGACGGATTGAATCATGATCTGTTTATTGATTTAACCCATTCAGACCCTTCTGCATTGTTCCCTGTATTGGTTATGTTCTTTATATCTCATCTAGTAGAAACTAATCGAGCTCCGTTTGATCTCCCAGAAGCGGAAGTTTGACCCAACTCGCATATTTGCCACTTTTGCATCACTATGTCTTATTGATCAGTTAGGTATAAATCTTACGTGCTTAGAAGTCTTTCTCCAAATTTTCAGTGGACGATACGTACTTAGTAATTGGTTCTGCTAACATAAACCAAAGATCCATGGATGGGCAACGAGACACTGAGATTGCAATAGGATGCTATCAGTCGAAAACAGAAGGCGATATAGATCAAAGGGACATTCATGAATATCGTATGTCATTATGGTATGAGCATACTGCACAAGCAGAACAAGTCTTCCAAGAACCTCAAAGTTTGGAATGCGTGCATAAAATCCGTTCCATCGGGGACCAGATGTGGAAAATTTACGATCAAGATGAAGTAGAAGACATGAAGGGTGTTCATTTGGTCACTTACCCTGTAAATGTTACTGCAGAAGGTCATGTAGTGGATCTTATGGAGAGAAATGGTCACTTCCCAGATACTGAAGCGCCAATAAAAGGGAAAAGATCAAAAGTTTTAGCACCTACAATTACTACATAAACAGAAAATAACAGGCTGTAAAATTTAATTTAATTTTGTAACTCAATTTTTTTTGTCTCACAAAAACGTAGACCCAAAATTTGTAAACCCAAAAGTGTAAAGATTTGGGTCCACTTTTTTGTGAGGCGAAAAGAAGCCTCACACAATTAGTATCAGTTGTGAGTCACAAAATAAAAACTTTCAACAAGTTGGAAGCTCGAAGCCCTTTGACAAATGATTCTGTACATGCTGAATAGTAGTAGCAGGTTTCATTATATGTGCAATTTGATTGTAAAATTAAAAAGAGAAGAAACTATCAGTTTCTTGTGACTACAGGCTAGAGCAATATAATAAAAGGAAATAGTAGTTTTATATGTATATGTATATAAACAGTGTGAATGCAATACATCCCTCTTTGTATGCCCACACATCCATCTCAACATCCTCATCTCCGCAACTTTCATCCTTTGGATGTGCGAGGTCTTGACTGACCAACACTCCGCCCCATACAACATAGTCGGTCTAACCACCGCCCTATAGAACTTGCCTTTAAGTTTTGGTGGTACCTTTTTGTCGCATAAGACTCCAGAAGCGAGCCTCATTTCATCCACCCTGCCCAATACGATGTGTGACATCGTCATCAATCTCTCCATCCGCTTGGATAGTAGACCCGAGGTATTTGAAGCTTCCTTTTTTTTTTGAATGATCCGAGTACCAAGTCTCACCTCCACACCTGTCTCAAGGTCGCTCCTGTTATTGAACTTGCACGCAAAATATTTTGTCTTGGTCCTACTCAGCCTGAACCCTTTAGACTCCAGAGTCTGTCTCCAAACCTCCAGCTTAGCGTCTACTCCGCTGCGAGTCTCATCAATCAGGACTATGTCATCTGCGAATAACATACACCATGGCACCTTGGATTTGTCGCATCACCATCCATCACCGGGGTAAATAAGAATGGGCTAAGAGCTGATCCCTGGTGCAGCCCAAGTGCTCTGAGTCTCCTCCTACTGTCCTCTTGGCTCAATCATACATATTCTTGATCACCCTAGTATACGCCACATGTACACCTCTAACCTCCAAACATCTCCATAGAACCTCCTTTGGGACTTTGTCGTATGCCTTCTCGAGGTCGATGAAAACCATATGTAAGTCTCTCTTCCTCTCCTTATACTGCTCCACCAACCTCCTAATTAAGGTGAATGGCTTCTTTGCCATTTCCATGGATTTTAAAACAAAATAAAATTCTGAAACTCCCTTACTTCTTCCTAATAAAACACATGTAATAGTGATTTTATTTTAAATTTTTTTTCCATATCGTCACATAAGATAGATCACAGCGAAGGCAAAAAATGAATGCTTTTTACAAAGAACTATATGCAGCTTTCTAGCATATTATAGAAGAAAAACTGTGTGAGAACACACAGCAATCTGCAATAAGGTTCTGAAACAAAATATAGAACAAACAAATTTTGTTTACTTATAACTTCGAAGATGATTTAGACTGCTCATGGAAGTTGAGAATGATCAGTGCCGTTCAGCTCTCCTTAGCATGAGCTGGGTTATAATTTGCAATTGCATCCTTTAGTTTCTGGAGCTGCATTATATTTTCCAAAGTAAAATTGATTGAAAGGTGAAAACATTAGTAAAAAAACATATGCTTAGACTGTTATGAAAAAATTTCATCCCCAGAAAAAAAGCAAAAAAGTTTAGGACGCAACATATCAGTTAAGAAATTTCATTTACTAAAAATATCCAAGTAATGGAGTTCCTACTACAGTGATGAGATGAACAATTGGTCCTACCTTTGCGAGTGAGCAAGAAAAGGAATCCAACAGACCATCAGCTCCTCTATAGAAGTGGAAATATGGAAGGACTTTTACATTTAAGCTTTTGCACAAGGACTTGTTCTCATCAAAGTTCACCTTAATGAAAAGAATCTCTGGGTGTTTTTCAGCAATCATGCAGACCTGGCCATTGAAAAGTGAAAAAACAAACCAATTATCTATTAGGAAATTTTGGAAAGCAAATACTTGTTTGGCATTTGCTAGCAGGTGTGTAAAACAGGTAACTGAAAATAAACCAAAATTTAAAAAGGAACAAGAAAATATAAAACTGCAATCACAGCGAAACAAAAGCATGGTGATTCAGACAGACAAACCAAAAGACAGAAAAGGAAACAAAAGAAATTACTAGAAACTTAATGAGGCTAAACCAGACTAATGAGTAAATTAAGATATAAGATTATTGTCTAAGTTGAAATTAAATAGTAAGGGAATTAGCTCATTATCGAACAATAGGACGTACCAAATCCTGAGTAGCCATAGTATAAAGATGTAAGACCAAAATAAAATGCCCAAAATATACCACAGATTCATTAGCAACGACAGGTACGCCTCAATGTCAAGGCAATTGGGATTATATGTATAATCAGATAAATAAAGACTAATGGTCCAAAATGAGCGCACCCCTCTTCAACAGTCAGTAAATAAAGAAGCTCTACGTCCAGCAATTTTACTTGCAATTAGATGAATAGAAACAGATTCTTATAGAAAATCGGACAAAGATTTCCAATCTGAAATAGGGAAAAACAAGAGCTTCCAAGGTCTGCAACTCCGAATGCAACCGAAATGATTGTACAAGTGAACTTGATGGCAAAAGCTTCTTATAAAATGAGAAAGAATGTGTAGGAGTTTATTCGAGGGAAGAATTTGAATGACCAACTAGTGCAGCAGCAATGACCCCAAAAGAAGAAAATAGAAGTACATGCCTTTCCAAATCAGTAAAACTCTTTCATTAATAAGCACCAAGCCGGTGTTAAAAGATAGTAATGCCTATGATTCAACCTGAGTCATCTATAAGTTTGTTCAACTATCTATACGACATGGTATTCTATTTTTAAACCTAATACAACAACAACAACAACATACTCAATGTAATTCCACACGGTGGGGTCTGGGGAGGGTAGAGTGTACATAGACCTTACCTCTACCTTGAGAGGTAGAGAAATTGTTTCTGAAAGACCCTTGGCTCAAGAGAAAACATGACAAAGAAGATCAGATAAAGTTTGAAGAAAGTAAAGTAAAGTAAAGTAAAGCAAAGCAACGCAAAGTAGAGAGATCGTGGCACAACAGCTAACAGATAATACTAAGAATCAAAGGACAACATACTACACGAATAATACGAAGCGCGACATAACCAACTACCTACTAGCCCTTTACCCTGATCTGTGCCTCCATACCCTCCTATCTAAGGTCATGTCCTCGGTGAGCTGAAACTGCGTCATGACATGTCTAATCACCTCTCCCCAATACTTCTTCGGCTACCTCTACCCCTCCTGAAACCATCCATAGCCAACCTCTCACACCTCCAAATTGGGGCATCCACGCCTCTCCTCTGAGCATATCCGAACCATCGCAGTCTCGCTTCACTCATCTTGTCCTCCATCAAGGCTACCTCCACCTTATCCCGAATATCTTCATTCCTAATCATGTCTTTCCTCGTGTGCCCACACATCCACCGCAACATCCTCATTTCCACCCTCTTTATCTTCGGTGAGAGTTTTTGACTGGCCAACACTCAGCCTCATACAACATAGTTGATCTAACCACCTAATACGTGAAATAGAAAGATCTTTTAATGTTTTCTTCATCGCTCTCAATAATTTGGGAACATTCTCCTACTTCTTATATTCCATAAGCTCCAAAAGAAACAAAACGGCATAGGAAATATAAGATACTTGTACAAAAAAAACTTTGCCCAGATTAAAAAGGCTTCCAAGTGGAGGGGACTATAAAACTTGAGCATGCCAACAAAGAGTAAGGCCTCTTGTACGTGAAATTCTTCTAAATGAATGTCTGTTTTCATAAAAGATATATCAAAAATCCTAAAAGAGATTGATCATGTAATCATGAAGCAATTATTACCAGAATGTTTCATTCCTTTGTTTGACCTATGTGCTAAAGAGCACAAACAAAATTTGTGAGAACAATCCATTCTGTAGTTTAGAAAAGCGGCGGTGCATTATTCAGGGAAAGCTTAAATACTACTCACCTTGGGGAACAATGCACGACAAGAGGCACACCATGTGCCATAAAATTCAACAATCACTAATTTATCTCCAGCTTGACTTAAAGCATCTAAAAAATCTTGAGTTGAATGGATGTCAACCATATTTGGGGCATTCTTTTCCCACCATTTTGGTTGATCAGTTTCAGCAGCAGTTGCATGTACCTGATGTCCAGAAAAAGATTAATTGAGATTGGAAGCAAAAACCAGTATGTAAGAAAAAAATGTAGTTAAGGGAACAAATGGACTCTAGTGACCTGGTCTAAACTGAGATGACTAATAAATGGAAGCCCGGTGTTTAGTAAAGTTCCAAAACAGTGTATCTCTTTAAATGAATTAACAATTTAGGGTTTCCCTTCTACTTACATATCTTAGTTATTCCAAGAATTTTGAGAGCCATCGACAAGTGCTGTCAATCAGGGGCGGAGCTAATGGATTCGGCAGAATCCACTAGCAATGGCTCAGACCCTGTTCTTGTGTTAAAAAGTTCACTTAATATGCATAATAATAATTCAGAACCCAATAAGCTATCTTTTCTAGAATACAAAACCCACAACCTCAAAATCCTAACCCGCTTATGCTATCACTAAGCACAGGGTAAAGTTTAGATTACTCAGTATTTAGCACTGGTGCTTCAGTAATATAGGTAATTCAATGTTAATTAACTGTGATTCGCGCTCAAAATTTCAGTTTCGATCAATGAATTCATTAGCCATAAAGTCCATAGGCAAACAAACAGGGCTCTCAAACAGACATAATAATAAAGAAGAAAAGACGATTGATGATCAAAATTCAAAGATACCATAAAATGAAAGTAAAACACACAGAAACTAGTAC
The DNA here is from genome assembly GCA_029783415.1 of Anisodus acutangulus. Lineage (NCBI taxonomy): Eukaryota > Viridiplantae > Streptophyta > Magnoliopsida > Solanales > Solanaceae > Anisodus > Anisodus acutangulus. The sequence continues at coordinate 1,916,409 of CM056506.1, read as the reverse complement.
CTTGAAAAGAAGCAAACGACTGTTGGGGGCATAATCAGAAAGATTAACAACATGGGAACCAGATGAGTTCAATTTAGTACTACTAGCTTTAAAAGGCAGTGGAAAGTATGTTTTGTTTGATTGAAGAGAGGAAACTTTAAGTGAAAACAGAGAGTTGGCCTGCATACTCCGTCTCTTTTTTCATATACCGGAGTAGAACTAGCAGCCTAATTTCGAGGCCATAGGCTATGGATAATATATCATTATCTAATGGATCTTCGGAGTAGTGAGTAAACTAGTTCAACTTTCGTCGCTCTCCTTGTTACTTTCACCTCATGGCGCTTGTTGACCCAATAAAAAAGTCTATGTACGACAAGGCGGTATATTATACGCGGTCTTACCTCACATAATATTCACTAAATTGCCTAGTGCTTTTTCTCACGGTCTCTGTCAAGTTAGTGTTTTGTCTAATTGAAACTCGATTATATTTGGATTGGGATTCAAATTTAACACTTCTGATTACGGGTTTATTCGGTTGAGAATCGGTCACGGGTTAATCCAACTCGATTCCGGCAATTTTGCAAATAGGATCATACTATTATTTCACATTAAGTGTTTCTTTTGCTACTTTGATCAATTTTTCCAACTTCAAACTTGAAAGAGTGTATTTAAAATGAAATAATAATTTCTACTCATAATATTTTAACTTTTTCACGTAAAATCATATTCAAATACTCTTTTTTAACTTTAATAAGTAATAAATAATCTCTTATTTCAAACTTCAACCAAATCATGTCCAAAATAGTCCTTAGGTTTGGGCAAAGGTATATCTCCGCCCTAATATGTTACCACAAACATATATTCCCTCCCTTTCAATTTATATGAGGTGATTTATATGAGGTGTTTGACTAGACATAAAATATAAAAAATTTAAAAAGTTTAATCTAAAACAAGCTAAAGAAATTTTTATGGCTAAAAATCATTTCATTAAGGGTAAAATAAAAATTTTAATATTAAATTATTACTAAATATAAAAAGATATCATTTTTTTACACTAACTAAAAACAAAAGAGTGTCGTATGAATTAGGAGTTTCAAGTTTTTCAAGTTCGCTAATAATGAGTATCTTTTGTCTAACAACAGAAATCCAATTGAATCCTTACAAAGTACAAACTAAGAAAAACTGCAAGCGCAAAAGCATCCCATATATACCAAAAAAGCACGTAATCATAGAAAATTTCACTGGATAATTTTTGAAACCATCATTGGTTGCTCTTCCTTGACTCCCAAGTCCCAACTATGATATTGATTCTTCACCCCATCCACGATTTGTGTGTTATAAACGAGGACTTGTAAATTTCATAAAATAAAGATTCAGCAAAACTGTTAAAGTTGGAAAGAAGACCACAATTGCAGTTGTTCTTTTACTATAGTCATGCACTTTATACATGAAATTTCCATTATCTTATGGCCTTCGTTTGCATGATTTGACTAAAGAACGAATTATTCTGCGTTTACCATTAAAAAGAGGTATATTACCCATAAAGACAAAGGATCCTCCTCTGATGAACTACATCAAAATGTTCGTTTAAGCTTATCTAACACTGAGATGCCAAACTCGATCCATTTCCCCCAGAGAGAGAAACTGACAAGATAATGACGAATAGGCAACAAGCTGTCCAAGACAACCTAAAATTGTGGCAATTGGCAAGTTATAATTATTTGAACCTAACATGCTGTTGCAAGCATGCATGGCTAATCGGTTTTCAACATTGTATACTAATCAGCGAAGATCGGGTTATGCTACTATAAGAAAGTTGACCCACGGTTACCATATTTCCGTATCATGTATGCTCTATGTTGGTCTTAATATTCTGTGATTTTGCTATCATGTCCTATCTCTAAGGGAAAGTGTACTTGAAAACTAAAGAACCTTAACTTCCAGTGATAAACCGGGAGACTACTACCTGTCGCACAATCCATCAAGCTGCTTTTCGATCCCTTCACTGATAGAATCTCACTTTTGCATGCGTAACTTTATGTTGCTGCTCATAATCACAACCGCTGGGAGCATAAAAATGTTAAAACCATGTCTACGTGCTGCCATAACAGCATGGCAAGTTCCGTCCACTTGAATTTTTTGTTATGCAACTCACGGATGTTGATCTGGTTATCCAGGGTGCCATGGTTTGAGCTGATTCATGGTCGAGCTCCTCCCAACCATAAGAACACCCTTCAACACAAGCCCCAAGTGGATGTTAATTGAATTGCTTTCGGAATTTCCATTCAATCTCATTCAGAAATACCCCAATTTCAGATTGGCTTAAATCAGATCGTCATGAGTTCCCTAGACCCCTCTTATCATTATCAGAAAAGAAAGAACCAGGCCAGCCAAGGATTCCCGAGGGACCAAGAAATCAGCCAAGTAAACTGAACGACTGTGCCACAAAACATCCAACTTGACCGTATACAGATCCCACAGCCAACAGGTCACAGCCCAACTTTGTACGACAAATATCTTCCCGTAGCATAAAGGCAGCAAGATAGAGGGAAAAGTGCATCATTGAACCAAGCTTCCAGCTTTCATCTGCAACAAGAAAAGAAGAGACTATGATGAGAGCACTATTTGCAAAGAAATTTAAGCAAAGAGAATAATTCAGTCATAAATGCTTATAATAAACAGAGATTCATGCAGACAATTGCACAACTTCATACAGCATGGTGAGTTTGAGAACCGCATAACATGACAAAGGAATGTGAAAAGGTAAATCTACCAACCAATCAGATAGAACCACAAGTTATGCTGAACATTTTTTTCTTTTTGGCTGAAGGGGAGGGGGGTTACCCTACACCACCTGTACCCAAATTCACCCTTTGTGGAATAATTCACAAGAGTAGGCAAGTAAGAAAGAATCAATGAGCAAACCAGACAAACATGTACAGCTTTCTCGATGGTGAGCCAAGATATTCTAGCACCTCCAGCACCTAGGTAACTTATCTTATCTTAAATGCCAGAAGATTCTTCCATTGATCTTAATTTTCTTCCAACTTTGCTCCTGAACTAAAACCCAACTGTCCTCAGTGAGCATTGAACATTAAAATCTCATCATCTCCATGGAGGTAATCAAACTAATAAAAGACCTCGGGAAAATCACCAACAAAAAGGTAAGCATAGTTCAATTTTAACATTGACCTTTTCATTTCAGCAACTTAAACGATCAAGTAAGAAACCAAGTTTACTCCACCTTCTGCCAATAAGAGTGATTCCTTTAAATGATTGCCACTCACCAACTACAGGTAACAGACACCCCTTCAAGCACCCAAAATCAAGTGTTATACAGTTATACCCAAAATAAGTTAGCCTACACCTAAATACAAGATTGTTGTACTGCAAATAGCTGCAGTTGAAAAAACTACACACCATCGCCTTCCTCGATTAAAGATGACATGTGCTTCAACTACTACATAAAAGACCGCAAGATGAAACCAAGCATAGAAGGACCATTATATCATCCATTAATAAGGTGCACACTGTCAGCAATGTAAGATTCCTAATTGCTTCTTCAAACAACAACTACTACGTCTCAATCCCACACAAGTTGGAGTGGGCTATATGAATCTTCACTACCCATTTCGCTCCATTCAAACTCCGTCGGTATGAGCTTGCTCACATTACCGGTCTCAATCCCGGATAGAGGAGGAGGACTGCAGTAGGCTGACCAATTTATGATGAATCCTCACAATACTCTTCAACCAAATTAAAATTTTGCTGCCCTTTCTTGGGGAAAAGTTAATTCGCATCTCTCATCTCATACCATAAACATCTGAATGTCTAAGTGAAATGTCCATATAGAAGATCAACATTGGTTTCCCATTTGCAACCCACGAAGAACTTCCTATAAACAGTTCCCTAACAAGAAGGGGAAGCACAGCTAACAAAAGACTGCAAATTGAGAAATCTCAAAGCTTACTCCTCCACACACTGCCTTCAAGTCAGTGGAAGCAAAATTTCCTTCTTCCTTTCACTTCTTACTAATGTATCACAGCTGTATGATAAAACAAGGATGCATCTCTCTGAAGAACTCGACCACCCCCATAAATATTTCTATATAACTAGTAAAATGAAAAGGAAAGAATAAGGAGCTAAACAATAAGAACAATAAGGGGCCGTTTGATTTGGGTGGTAGGGCATATAATCTCCACATAAAATTCGGCACAAGTGTTATACCATGTTTGGTTGGGATTGGAAGGAATTTAATCTCCACATAGAAATCAGCATCAATTAATACATACAATGCTTGGTAGATCTTCTTGCTTTCCTCATAAATAATAGGACATGTATAAGTTATGTGGGAATCTATGTGTTATTTTATGTTGGATAAAATGTGGAATAAGAATGTGGGTATTAAGTACATGATTAAAATGCTAAAGTAACCAAACTAACCCTCATAGTAGTAAGAAAAACTTTATTTTGTTTAAAAAATAAGCAAATAGTTTAAACTATATATTATATACTGATATCTAATACATCAAACTATATATTTAACAAGAAATAATCTCAGTTACATAATCCTTGCATAACTAATTCCTGCATAACTAATCCCTGGATAACTTGTCTTCGAACCAAACGACTCCTACAGGTTCAGAAAACCCCGGGATCTACAGGTTATTATACTGAGACCTAATCCTAGACTATAACAATCAGGATCAGTACCCTAAACATTAGGCTGGTCTGGGCAAGAATTAGTCCTGATGAAAATAAAGCCATTTCACAAGCATACAGAAGAGCGGGAGGGATCTACATCTAAATATTCCTGAACATAAACGGACAGAGACAGAAAGAAGATAGAGAAGCACATCCAAGTATAATCTCTGGTAGAAAGATAGTATAATTCAGGGGCCATTGAAACAGAATACTTGCCTATGGAATTTTGATAGGCAGTCATCGCTTGCCAATGTAGCTTCCACTGTCTTCACTCCAGATTTCGAGGACCATCTCAATGTATGTGAGCAACTCGTGTTCCAATTGCTGCAGCCACAATGACTGGCCTTATGAACATTATAGCACAGCAACATGTTACGCAAAAGGTTAAGGACTACCCAGAAGTTGACGTGGATGCTGCATTTTCAAATTTGAAAAATGGGTTAATTCAGATCAGGGAGGTATTTCAGCTCTCAACTCCAAAATTGTGCCTGCTTCACCACTTTGTGTCTGTATCCAATCTTGTAACCATGACTTCATTCCAAAGAACCGACAAAACCATGCCGATCTATTTTGAGCTGTAGTGGCTGCCTCCAATAGAACTGATAACTTGATATACCAACTCACAGTAAACACTGAGTGATACTATACTTCCTATTTCCCTAAGGCACAATCCTTTCTCTCCAGTATCCATAATGACTTGAGTTCATAACTAACCACCAACTTCATGGTTCTAACTCAAATGAAATTGGGATAAGATAGTAACAGCAGTTTCATATCATTGCTATATTTGCAGCAGGTGACTATAAGAGCAGACTGACATTCATCAAGTGCAACATTTATGATAAGCATGCAGTGCTGCTGACTTTCTTCAAAAAAATCTAATCTGCCAAAGCCACTTAACAAGAACCTCCCACAATCTTTGAAGTAACAGGAGAGCAATAATCATTAATCCGATGCTCACAGGGCATTCCACCATAACTATTGTAGGACATCATTCATTTCCCACTTTACTTTCATTCATTTCTACTCTCTACTAGTTATTCTGGCCTCAAAAAATCCTACATACTTGCATGAATAATACACGCAGGAAAGTAATACGCAGGGCGGAACTTCTTCAGGTGAGCCTAAGGGTTCATATTGTGATGAGAGTTATTGCACTGCATCAGCTTCTTCTACCAGTATGAGTACTAACATATATCATATATCACTCAAGGGAGGTCCAAAGAATACAATCGAGAAATCACAGGTTTGTAATGTCCAAAAAGCAACTACCTCATGGTCAAGCTTCATATCCCAAAATACTTTGTCTAGTAAGCCAAAACAATGGCAACTTCATATTCTTATACGATACACCATCTATTAAGATAACTAAGTGCTCCATCATACTCCCAAATCCATCAGCTAGTCCTTTGCAAAATGCTTCGTGATAATACAAACTTACCCTACTAAGAAAATCAAATGCTCACAAAGCACAAAATGGACGATGAATAGGTACGCAAAGAACTAGAACATTGCTAATTTAAACTATAAAGTCATAACATTAGACGTTAATCAAAACAACCATCTCCATCAACTATGGAAGAGCCTTAATAACTCTATACAGTTTTAAGATAAAAAACAGCACGAAGAACTTTAGTACCCAAATATTATGGATCCACATCAGAGACTAAAAAATATAAACACAACTACAAGAATAAAAGTCAGGCTCTTCTTCCTATTGGACAGCAAGCGAACAGGAAAGAACACCTCAACGACGATTCATCTGAGGTTTCTCAAGTCCTCCCCGTGAAGCTGAAGCAGCACCGTACAAAGGACCCTTGTCAGCAGCACCCTGAGAATAACGGATGAATGTCAATCCACCAAGTCGACTCTACCTATGATGTTTGCTATGACCACTAAAATAGAACTTCCAATCATGGGAATAGAAATATCCATACCATATGAACCCCATATCCCTCGCCATAAGGTGCAGGAAAACTTGCATCATGTCTTCCATATCTCATCCCATATGATCCACCTTTAGCAAATAGATAATAAATTGTTAACATAAGTAACCAAATGAACAAAGCACCCTAGATCTCTTAAACTGCTTTACCACACTAAAAGGCAACTGTATGATCAAATTTTGTCACTGGTGATCAAGAGTAAAAGGTTTTCAAGTCTACTGCTCAAACAGTAGAGGGTTAAAAAGGTATAACTTGTAATCATTCTTCTCACTACCTCTAGCTAAAGAAGTTTGAGGATGGATTTTAAAGAACTTTTACTTAAAGATCCTATAAAAGGGATGGGATTTTTCATCATGGCAGGTATATATCTTGTTCAAATGAATTGTTCGTTTTGTGTACTATTCGGTCCTAACCTGGTTCCATTTCCCCAGGACAATAGCAGTGAAAATAAAAAGGATCATCTCTACACATCTTCTCCTATGTCTACGTTTTTCTGGAGGGGGTTACTTGGTGGAAGATGGGCCTACCTCTAACATTGAACAAATCGAACTAAAAGAGACTGGTCACTGCAAGTCCAGAATGAGATTCTGTACATGAGGTACAAGCACTACCGAAAAATTGCAATCACCATAAATTCAACAACTCCCAAGTCTTACAGTCATCTAGCCTCAAAGTGCAAAACTTGCAATCCACTAAATAAAATCAGAAAATCCTGATCATGAAATGAATGCTTTTACTTGGAATCACTACTACAAGCCTTGTAACCTAACTCTACGAGACTACAGCTGGTTAAAAAGGAATGATCCTAGCTTAACAGCTCGGAGGATTACCAAAATAATACTAAAGAGGCTCATATATGAAAAACCCATAAAATATAAGGCAGAAATTACCAGTCAGCAACCCTTCACGACCACCTGAATGTTTGGACCTTTGGATCCAAAAGGAATCACATGTTTTTGTAAGTTATATAGCTTATTGATGGTAGATTTTCCCCCTACTACCAGTAAAATTATTCACCTCATTAAAAAAAATGTTTAGGTCGAAGAAGAAGAAGACCTCCCAGATCCTAGGATTGCACATTGGGCAACAACTTAAATAAGCATGGAGGCTAACCTGGGACAGCAGATTTGGAGGTCTTTTGAAGGGTTTTGATGCTTCGTTTAATGGGCATAGTAATGTGACAGTGACAGATCTCCTTTTAGCAGATGATACCTTGATTTTTTTGTGATGCAAAGGTGTCCCAGCTACTTTGCTTGAGGCACATCTTGTCTGGTTACAGATTGTGTCATGTCTTAAGATCAACATCAGGAATGTGAGGTCACACTGGTGGGAGCAGTGAACAACATTGTAGAGATTGCGCAAGTGTTGAATTGCAAGGTGGGTACTTTACCTACTACCTACTTAGGTCTACCGCTGGGCAGTGTTGTCAAAGGCGCGCTTAAGCCCTGAAGCGAGGCTCAAAAAATGTTGAACGTTTCGCCTCGCTTTATGTGCGCTTCAATGTCATCACAAGGCTCTAAGACATACTTTTCCTTGACAATGAGTCTATCTTGAAGAGATGACACTAGATAATTGATATTTCATTCATAATGTTTTTACAATTTATTTGTCTATATATTTGTTATTCATGCTTATTATTATTAATCTTGGACTAAGCATATATTTTTTTTACTTTTGCACCATTGCGCCTTTTTTATTAAAGCCCGCACTTTATTTCCGTATTGCGCTTAAATCCCGAGCCAACCTTAGAGCTTTTTTGCGCTTTTCACTTTTGATAACTCTGTTGTTGGGTGTTTCGCCTTAGATTGAGGGTTGTGGAGGACATGGATTAGGGTAGAAGGTAGTAGGTAGTTGAGCATAGTCCTACTTATGCTTGCAAACCGGTAGTTGTAGTGTTAGTATTGTAGGCCCGCTTAGCCTATCATACTAATAGGCGCAGTATTGCTTTATAGTCCCCTGTAGTTTGATTTCTACTGCTATGTGTCCTTTAGTGTACTTTGTTTAGCTTATTTACATGCGCTAGTTACTGCTTACTTTTTCGGAATGCGCTATCATGGCTTATTCGCTTTTGATATCAGCATTTTCATACTGCTTTAAATTTTTTCCTGATCGTTTCTCTTGCTTTGCTTTTGTTGTTGCTTTGCTTGTGCTTATGCTCTGTCTTGAGCCGATGGTCTCTCGAAAACAGTCGCTCTACCTAACAAGGTAGAGGTAAGATCTGCGTACACTCTACCCTCCCCAGACCCCGCGTTGTGGGATTTCACTGGGTATGTTGTTGTTGTTGGGTGTTTCGAATAGATCTTGTAGTGTGGAATCCAATGATTGAGAGAATAGACAAGCAGCTAGCGGGATGGCAAAAGAGGCACTTGTCAAAAGGAGGGATGGAAGTTCTGATTAAGAGTACCCTACATATTTCATGTCACTTTTGCAGGCTGCTGCTAAAGTGACTGAAAGGATGAAAAGAGTACAGCGAAACTTCTTATGGGATACAACGGATTGAACAAGAAAGTATCATCTAGTGAATTGGAGTGGTCACTTCTCCTAAAAAAAATGGGGAGGTCTTGGAATTAAATATTTGAAGGTTTTTAACAAAGCCTTATTAGGCAAGTGGCTTTGGAGATTCGGGTGGAGGTACAAGCTTCTTGGAGAGGGGTGATAGTTGATAAATATGGGATAATGGATGGGACATGGAGAACTAGAGATACCACTATGCCTTTTGGAATATCATGAAAAGATGGAAAGATTTTAGCGTAAATATTTCTTTCAAGACAGGAGATAGGAGGAGGATTAGCTTTTGGGGACATAGGTGGTGCGGGATAACTTATTGAAAGATGAATTTTCGAGTTTGTACAAAGTATCTTGTAAAAGAGATCTGATAATTAGGTAGATACAAGGTGGAGAGACATTTTGCGACTGGGGTTTTTAGAAGGAACTTCAACGACCGGGAGCTTACTGAGTTTCAACGATTGTTGCCTTACTCCATAAGCAAGTCACACGTACTGATAACCATGATGCTTGGCAGTGGCGTTTTAGGAGTAATGGAGTGTTCTCCGTTAAGTCCTTTTGCGAAAATCTTTTGGTTAGAGAAGAGGATGTCTTTTCATGTAATGCAATATGGTTACCTAAGATGTCGAGGAAGGTATGTTTTTCGTTTGGCTAGCTTATAGAGGGTGGTGATCTTGACGGCAAGAAATCTTAGAAAGTGGAAGGTTGTATGCGTCAGCTGGTGTTACATGTTCAAGGAGGGATGTGAGGACGTGGATCATCTTCTTCTACATTGTGGCCTTACCGGGAGGTTGTGGTGGGATATGTTTAGGTGGTTTGGCATTTCATGGGTGATGCCAAAAACTATAAAAGATTTGATGTCCAGTTAGAGGAGTGGGAGAAGAAGCAAGGCCTGGAATGTGGTTCCACTTGCATTAATGAGGGTTGTTTGGAAAGAGAGAAATAGGAAAGCTTTTGAAGGAGTAGGTCTAGGTTTTCACAGTTAGGGACTAGTCACTAATCTCTTATTTGGTGCACCCATGAAGTTCCTTGTTGTATAGAAGATTGAGTGGAGTTTGTAAAGAATCATAGTTCTTAGTAAATTCTCTCTTCTTGGTTTTCCCTTTGTATATGGCTAGATTTTGGCCATGTTTATGAATGAAAATACAGTTTGATCAAAAAAAAAATACTTATATAAGAGCTATTTAAGAAATTCAAAAACTTGATAAGAGCCATCACAAGGAAAATTACAATAATGCATCTCGAATAACTGGATAAAGTTAAGTAGATCTTTTGCTAATTGCAAAAAAATGGCCCTTACTGAGTCATTTGAAATATTTTTTTTGATGAGAATGGTGTTTGATAGATGTGGGAAGAGAGGTTGAGATGGTTCGGGCATGTAAAGAGGAGGAGCACAAATGCCCAGTGAGGAGGTACGAGAGTTGGCGGTGATAGGTCTAAGTTAAGGCAGAGGTAGACCGAGTAAGAATTAGGGAAAGGTAATTAGACAGGACATAGGACATGACACATTTCTAGGAGAGCATGGAGGTCGAGAATTAAGATATAAGGTTAGTAGGTAATCGGGCGATCTCTCTCTTTTCCGTGGGAAGGCATGGTTCGAGTATTATTATTATTATTATTCTATCATTATCATATTCTTCAATTTTATCATTACTATTATTTCTTTACTTTGGTTATCTTTACTATTTTTGCTATCAAAACTTCTCTTTCCTTCGATATATTCATCATAACTTTTTTACTCGTGTATTTTTCAAACCTGTTTTGAAAAACACTTTTCTTGAGCCAAGGGTCTATCAGAAATAGCCTCTCTACTCCACAAAGGTAGGGTTAAGGTCTGCGTACAACCCACCCTCCCCAGATCCCACTTGTGGGATCACACTGGTATGTTGCTGTTGAATGGTGTTTGATAGATCACTCCATCTTATCTCCTCTTCTTTCTATTTTTCGGAGTATCAGTTTTGCTTTAATTGTACATAGAGCTACATAATAAAATCTGGTTCCCTATATCATGTTAGAATGATGCATGCAGGCACGTAGTCCTATAGCTGCAATGTTTTAAGGCCTGCAATGTCTCACATATGCTTTATGGGATTGAAGAAACAGCTGTAAGAAGGAAATTGTTCAAGAGAAACTAGATTGTGCCTTGCAGTCGCAGCCAGCTGCAATGAAGGTGGGGGACTCGTGGTTGTAAGAAATGGCATTTAACATATTAAAAAGAAGTATCGTAGGAGAAATATAACTGGCCTTTAGCCTGCAAGTGAATAAGTAACTGTACTCAATTATAGGAATTAGCTCAGCTGACACCCAAAAGTCCAAACTTTAGTGCTTTATCAAAGTTTCCAACACTTAAGTCTTTATGGACCGGTAAAAATAAACTAATGATTCTATTTAGACTCTCTGCCATTTCACCATCAGAATGCCCCAAGATTCGAACATCAATAGTTTGTGAGCTTCTCTTCTACGACAGGCCAATAAAGGTAAAAAAGGGAGGAAAAGGACAGAAGACATTTCTACACTTGGAGTGTGATCTGCTCCCAAAAGCAATTTGAGCAGCAGAAAAAACAGTACCTTCACCACTAGAAAGGAAAACATGTAAGCTGCCCTGCACAGGCTTAATAAACTAGCAGGAGCATACCTGCAGCCCATGCTCTACCATCAGAATTAGAAATCTCAGCACGTAGCTTCTCAACTTCGCGTGCCATAGTAACCAAGTTTGTCTCCATTGCCTGTCTCTGATCCATGAGTTCAATTTTAGCCTTATTTTCATACTCAATTGCAGACCTAGAAGCCATGATCAAATTAATATAAGGGTTACAACTCCTGATGGTCACCGAGCAAGTTTGCGAAGTAACAGCATTCCATGTTAATGGTATCTCCAGAAACAGAAAGAAACAAAATAAAAGCAGATACCTAGCTCGCAAAAGCTCCTGATGCAGTCCATCAATCTCAGCCCTTAAATGGGGAATCTGTTGGCTATCAGCTTGTAACTTAGCAAGGTCTTTGGTGAGGGTCTGTACCTGGCCAGAGAGATCCTGCTTAATAGTATTAAGCCTCTGAACTTCAGCACGAAGTTGTTTAGCCTCACTTTTCAGAGGTTCAGCAGCTCGAAGATCTGCTTCCAGCTTCAAACCCCTTTCAATTAGTTCCCTAGAGCGAATTTCATGCTCCGCCTGAATATCACCTATTGCAAGATTCATGCGATGAAGTTCCTCCTTTGCAGCACCCAATTCACGTTGCAGAGCAATTCGATCTTCAACCAGTCTCCGGTTTTCACCCAAAAGTCTGCGTATTTCAACATGTTGTATTTCGAGTTCTTCCTCTAACAAGGCAGGATGAGGCATGGGTCGAGGCATAGGAGCCCGGGCAATATGTCCTTCAACAGGATAGCCCCGGCGGTTATCAAATGCTTCCCGAGGAATGCGATTCCTTCCTGCCATCTCACACAGTGCTGTAAAAAGAACATTAACAGCAAAAAAAGATTAGATCACAGCAACAAGAAACAATTATCTCGGAAACAAGTAACAATACAGCAGTTCAACTAAGTCTTAAACAATTATCTTGATTACAGCCTTAAGGCAACAACTAAGTTAAGGCTGTAATCAAGGGAAGCTTAGCAGACCCAAGAATATATTAATATTACAATTCTTGATAATGCTAAAAGAAGCCAAAAAAAAAAAAGATCTGACATTAATTTATAATTCAAGTTCCTCGTTGAAGGACGGGAGACGAACTTCCAGGAAAAAGCATACACAGGGACAAAAAAGTAAACAAAGCAAGTCTATCACTGCCTGGTGGGCATCCCAAAGAATCTACGATGTAGAAACTAAGTGATCAAAGTTCAAGAAGACTAACAAAAGATGAGAGTGAGAATAATATAAAGATTGCCGATCAGTCAAGTCAGATTAACATGTAACTTGTAAGTACACAGAATGACATCCAAACTTCTGAACAGACAAAATCTAGTAGAAACACATTTCATTCAAAAGTAAAACAAAAAGGAAATGCATGTAAGTTACAAAAGATAATATGGAGAAAATTTAGGAAATCCAGAAAGAATGGGATCAAACTGCTAATTCCCCTACGAACTAATGATTTCACTCAATAGCTCAATTGCACATCAAATGTACTTCTGAATGTTGGTCAACTTAAAACAAGTTATTGCTCCAAGAGTAGGGATGGCAACAGGGCGCTGCGGGGGCAGTACAGTGCGGGTTTGAGCCTAAGCAGTGCGGTGTGGGGCAGGGGAACACAGTAGCGGGGGCGGTGCGGGTTGAAGCAATCACTTTTAAAATTCTTCATGGTGCGGTTGCGGGGCACACGTTTCATGTAGGACATCTATTCCGCTCGACTCCAATTCTACATAGATGAGTTGGATAATCCTATTCCGGATAGAGTTGAAATTCAAACCCAGTTCATTTGTGTTGATAACGAAGCTAAAGAGTTTGATGACTTTTCTAACCAAATTGTAAAAACTGCACTTTTTGAATTAAAGTTTTCCATTTTTTTCAGTTTTCCCTTTCTTTACAGTGATGTATTCCCTTTAAAGATCTTAATATAGTATGTCTTTCAATCATATGAATCTTTTTTGTTTGTCGCAGACGTAACAAAATAGTATTACTTTGATTAATAGTGGTCCTCGTTTCAGTTTTCTGTTGTCCAGATGGAACGGAATGAAGATATAAGGTTCACATTATTGATTTAACTAGTATAAGATTGCTCTGCAGTTTATTAAATGACTTACAATTGATCATATTTTAGTATCGGTGTTATGGACTTTGGGCCTAACTCAACCCCAAAAGCTAGCTCAAGATACAAGGATTGCCCAAAACCATTTAAAGAAACTACTTTTTTCTCATCCCACCGATGTGGGACTCAACACCCCACTCACGCCCAGGGCTGGACATCTGGAGCATGTGCAATTTAATACAGGGCCAACATCGGTAAACCATGAATTTGGATGGGCCTGGCTCTAATAACATGTTATGGATCTTCGGCTTAACTCAACCCAAAAGCTAGCTCAAGAGGTGATGATTGCCAAGATCATTTAAAGAGACCACTTTTCTTCATCCCGCCGATGTGGGACTCAACATATCCAATTGCTATTATAGAAATAAGAGTGCTAAAAAGTTTTAATTTTATAGATATTGCTAATGTAAACTTTTACCGTGCAGGTAATCTATAATTGCAGGTTAGTTACTATTTTAATTAAGTTACTAATTAATGGTTGTTATACAATTTATTTAGATACTCGATAAGTGACATGTTGTTGTTGTTGTACTCGATAAGTGACATGATTATATAAATATTTAACACAATGTCTAAAACGTAATCTATATATTAAAATGTAGAATTACAACCTGTCGGATTTGGAAAAAGAGTTATAGATTGGATAGCCATGAATCTGCATCTGACTAAATTGATTATGCATTGAAGTTGTGGACTAATCCTTCTGATTCATTAAGTGGTTGCGGGGTGGGTTTATGCGGGGTGAGGCAGGCCGGGTTAAAGTACAAAATTTTGCTATGCGGGCCAGAGTGGGCTGAATCTTTGCAGGTTTAGGTTGAACCCGCACCGCAACCACTCCACACCGCTCCGTTTCCATCTCTATGCAAGAGCATGATATACTCATCCGTTACTTGAAAATAAGAGTTTATTTAATTGGCAGTGTTAGATAATCCGCAAGAAAACTAACATTAGGGAACATTATTTTGACAAACCTTTGCCTGCTTAGACAATTAGCTCACATCTAACTTAGATGTGAGCTAATTCTTAAGAAGCACCCCTTATTTTCATTAGAAATTAAATATATAAGACAAAAATAAACTCATCTAAATCTTATTGTGATTCTTTTTCCGCCATGTCTTGTCAGGAGTATTAAAAAAGGTCATTATTAGGAGTTAAAAACAACTACTAGTAAGCTAACAAGCTGAAAAGCAACAGTAAGCTGTCTTATCACTCAACACTCATCCATATTTTGGTCAGTATAAATAATCCATCAAGAAACATTCACAAAAACATGAACGTTGCACAGAATAACAAGGTAACAAAAAAGAGTTAATGGTCAAAAACACACCTAAATCATCACTTTTTCGCGAGTTTCATACCTCAACTATCCTAAAATGAAACTCGCGAAAAATTGATAGTTTAGGTGAGTTTTTTACCATTAACTCTAAACAAAAGTACATTAATCAACACTCATCCTTAAATTTTCAGTCTATACAGCACAAATAATATCAAAAAAGAATAAAGATCAAAACTCCAGGTCATCAGTCCAAAATTCAACGTTATAAAAGGACAAAAATATACCATGAAACCCTAAATTCTCCAATCACAACAATTCGAATAGATTCCTGGAGTGAACAGTACCAAAAAATTTAAACGATTGCCAAATCGAAAGGAATGAATTAGAGCTGAGATTTGATTTTATACCTTACGAAAATAGGGAAACTGGATAGCGAGAACGCCGGTGTAGAGATATCTGTCTCCGCCGCTACGTAGAATGGTTTGTTTGTGTAGCGTTTGCAAAGTGGTGCAGGAAATATTTTAAAGGTGCACCACGGTTAACTCCTAGACCTTGTGGGATTGGGCCTATTGAATAGGAGAAGTCAATAAGATATGTGTGTCTCATCCTTGTACAGAGGGTCAAGCCATTTTTATCGGAAGTCCCCCAACACATCTTGAAAGACTAGCACAATTTCATTAATGTGAAATAATAAAGGTATGTTATGTTTAAATTCAATAAAGGTTTTTGTTACCGCGACATACTAAAAATTACTTTCTCCTAATCAAAAAGAGTATTAACTTAGTCATTTGCACACCCCTTAAGAAAAAATATTAATTTCTAAGTAAAAATAAGTAATTTAACTAAAATGTCTCTAATTAAATAAATATTTGAATTTGATCATCTAACACTTAATAAGGGTGTATGTATAAAAGTAAAGTTAATTTTTTCTTGATTTGGTAAGTGAACACTCTTTTTTCATCAAAAAATAAATGCTAAGTGGACACTTTTTGGGGAAGTAAAAGAAAAAAGAAAGAATTACACGAGAAAAGGTAAGAATTACATGCGTATACATATATGCAACTTCATGGTGCGGTAAAACATTTCATAGATTAGTGCAATCAGTAAATTATGAGCCGTGAATGTTGTTTTCTTCTTCTTTCTGGGGCATTGAATGCCTCAAGAAAAAAAATTGTGCTTCATGGATTAAGGCATCACCAATTCAGTTATTATGGAAGTCTTTAGCTTTGTAGCTTGTTATTTCCTCATAATGATTGCCTCATTAATACCCAAAAAGAATGGGGAAAAGCCAGTATCAAACAAATACATTGTGCTAGAGATGAAGATAGATTCTTATAATGAATGTTTCATATTAGTATCAAAAAAGAAAAGAAAAATGTCAATATCAAATACATTGTGGACTCATGGGACAAAATTAAACTCATGTGAAGTGAAACATGTAATGGAAGATAACACTAAATCGGCATACAAGATAGCTTGTAGTGATGATGATACTAGTCTAAATAAAAAATAGATGGATGAAGATATAGAAACTTCGCCTTTCATAAAAGATAAAATATTTAACCTGGCTTGTAAGACATAATCGACTTATGTCAAATGAACTTTGATTCCACAGGAAAATCATAGAATCACCAAAGCATGAACAATGTGATGGAGATGTGGAGGACTTTGCCCATATTCTCAGGAGTTGTCCATTATTTTTCACATATTGATATTGATACTTCTACTGAAAAGCCAATGCTTGAATGGCTTGATGATATCATAAATAACTCGCGGCGAGCCTTTAATATACACGTTTGTTTTCCATCATGTGACATATACGGAAAGAGCATAATAGAAAGTTGATTGAAAAGAAGCATTTGCCTACTGAACTTATATGTAAACAAATTAGAATTATGCTAAGGAAATTGATGACGTATTTCCTTCGCAAATCTCGGTATCTAATCAAGCTAAACTAATAGTGTGGTTGCCTCCTTGTGCAGGGAAGAAGGAACTCGATATTGATGGTAGCGTGAAGACCCACACTAGAGATGTTGCTTTTGGAGAGATATTTAGGGATGACCAAGGGAAGTGGATGTTGGTATATTATGATAAATTGAGCCTACGTCAAGTCTCATTACAGAACTATGGAGCATCAAACAAGGTCTCAAATTAGCAAAAGAGAGGGGCTACAAAGAATTAAAAGTGGAGACAGACTGCTTACTTGTTGTCAAATTTGTTGGAGAGGAGGATATACAATGTCATCCTCTTAGGTCCATTATTGAAGACCGTTTGTTGAAAGTGAACACCGTCACCATCACACATATCTGGAGGGAGGCAACCAAATGTGCAAATTTTCTGGCGAACAAAGGCCACAAACATCCACCAGGTTTAATCTGGGAAGACGCAATTTACGTTGCTTATGAACGATATTAAGAAATTTATTTAATTTTTCAATGCATCCAAAAAGAAAACCAAAAAAAGAGCGAAGAAAGATTCTTATGTCCAAAAAGTAGGTATTTGCTACCATTAAATTCACAAAAAAAGCATCATCATGCAAAAGCACAAACACCTCATTTTGTTCGCAATAATCAAAAGACTCCGGACGTCCAGAAAAGGATCACTAGGCACTTTCGTTATGAAGTAGAACTTCCCATAATATCTATCTTCTTACCTACATCAGCAACACAACAATGGCTTCTTATAAATCAGCAACATTTGATGGAAGTTCATCAATGACCACATTGTAGAACCTCTTAATTTCAGACAACATTCTTTCGTCATCCGCTGTTACAAAGTTCACTGCATATCGTTTACTTCCAAACTCTCCATTTCTTCCAATACGCCGCAGATAATTCTCTAGCTGAGTTGGAAGATCATAATTTACCACAATAGTTACTCTTCCCACATCAAGAACACGAGCTGACAAATCAGTTGTGATAAGGACACCAGAGGAACCAGAGCAAAATTCGCCCAAGATTACATTTCGAGTTTTCTCGTCCATTTTTCCGTTAGTAGCTGAGACTGTGTGACCACGGCTTCGCAGTTTATCTGTTAGCCACTGGACCTTTAGGCGGGTATTCACGAAAATAATACTCTGGTTGATGGTTAGTCTCAAATAGAGATCAAATAGTGCATCAAGCTTTCGTTCTTCCCTTACAATATTGACATAAAATTGTTTGAAACCCTCGAGACTCAGTTCATCAAATTTGATCAAGATTCTTACTGGCTTATTCATGAACTTCTTCGTGATTTCAAGGGCATTTGCCGGCCCGGTTGCATAAAGCACAACTACTTGAACTTTGGCAGGCAAAAACTGCTCAATGTCATATATCTGCCAAAAAAGGTACATTGAGGAAAAAATCAAAACTATGAATATGTGAAGTGCCGGTTAAATGAAATGTAGGGGGAAAGAAGCAGCTCAACAAATTGAACATGGTGGGAATACCCTGCCACCCTCAGACCTAAACATGTTAAAAAGCATATATCGTTGAAAACTTAGTGTAAAAATACAACTGCAGAAATGAACTACCTGGTCCTTAAATCCCCTTGAAAGCATTTCATCAGCCTCGTCTATCACAAACATTCTAATATGACCAGGACGGAGAGATGGTTTCCGTCTCCTCAACATGTCCAACACACGCCGAGGTGTACTAACAACCAGATGAACACCGGCTGATATAATATGTTTATCCTCCTCAACGCTAGTAGCACCTACACAAGCATGGATCTTTACTCCGAGGTGGTCGCCAAGTGCTCTCATGAGATTCTCAATATGTTGTGCACGTTCATAAGTAGGTGCCAAAAACAAGACTTGGCAATGACCTAAACCATAGTCGATCTGCTGTAAAATTTCAGAACAAATTGCAGCTGTCTTCTCCGAGGCATATTGAAGATGCTGAATTACATCAAGTCCCCTGCAGAATGGAACTATACCTCTTTCCTGGATCGTCGATGGTTCCTCATGACCTTCAATAGAAGCATCAAATATTGCACTCACCAAAATAGATTAGAAAGCAGGAAGAGGACTAACCACTTATACAAATATATAATCCAAACAGAACCTAAACAATGAGACAAATAAAAAGGATTCCATTTAAATCTTTTGAAAACATACCTTTTTTAATTGCCTGTATCCGATCCATCAGTTCCATTTTAGCCTTATTTTCATAATTAGCAGCAGACCTAGAAGTCATAAGACAAACTTAATATTACCTCCTGATAGCCACATTGCAGGTTTGAGAAGTAAAAATCTTTCATATTAATCATATTTCCAGAGGCATTAGGACACAAAATAATAGAATATACCTAGCACACGAAAGCTCGCGATGCAGTCGATCAATCTCAGCCCTTAAAGAAGGAATTTGTTCGTTTTCAACTTGCAGTGTCTCTACCTGGCTAGAGAGATCCTGGTTAACGGTACAAAGCCTCGTAACTTCAGAACAGAGTTGCTTAACCTCATTTTGAAGACGTTCAATAGCTGGGAGATCGTTTATCAGCTTCAAACCCCTTTCCATAAGTTCCTTACATTCGATTTCATGTTGAGCCCGAGTATCAGCTAATTCTTGTTGCAGGGAAATTCGATCTTCAACCAGTCTCCAATTTTCATCCAAAAGTCTATGGATTTCAACATGAGGCATGGGCGGAGGCACAGGCGGAGGCATGATCGGAAGTATGGGTGGAGGCATGGGTGGCGGTGGCATAGGACCCGAGGCAATATGTGTTGCAGGGTAACCTTGATGGTTATCAAATGCGTTCCAAGGAATGTAATTCTTACCTTCCATCTCGCACGTGCTGTTAAAGAATAACTGCAAAAGTTTAGACCATCAATAACAACAATATACCCAGTGTGATCTCACAAGTGAGGTCGGGAGAGGGTAGTATATACGCCGACTTTACCCCTGCCTTTGTGGGGCAGAGAGGTTGTTTCCGAAAGACCTTCGGCTCAAAGAAAGAAAAGAGAAAAGAAAATAAAAGGAACAAGTATAGCAGTAAAAGTTTAGACCAAACAACCAGAAAAAATCAGCTCAAAAGCAAATGAATGATACAATAGTTCCATTAAGTCCTCATCAATGTCCTGTGAAAGTCTTTAGAACCTTCTAAGGGGGAATAAGTTCTCAAAACTATGAAATAGGATTTCCAAATACTGACTAAAAACTACATAAGTTCAGTATACAATATTACACCCCCTGCTGGATGGTCAAGATATTTTAGAACTTAGCTATGCAAAAGTAAAACAAAAAAGCAAGGCCATGAA
Organism: Anisodus acutangulus; assembly: GCA_029783415.1. NCBI lineage: Eukaryota > Viridiplantae > Streptophyta > Magnoliopsida > Solanales > Solanaceae > Anisodus > Anisodus acutangulus. The sequence goes on along the minus strand of CM056506.1, from coordinate 1,896,017 downwards.
ATTATACAAGCTACTAATATATAGTAGACCTGAGAAATCCGGAAAAATTAAGGTGAAACTGACATTTGACTACAATCTCACTCAATAGCTGAAATGGAATTAACCATCAGTTGTACTTGTTCATGCTGGTCAACATAAATCACATTAGTGTTGCAAAAGCACAATTTCTCATCACTAAGTTGGAACATAAATATTTCATTTAAATTGGCACTCTTGAAAAATAATAGAAGTTGTTGCAACTTGCAAGATGTCATTAATAGCAAGTTTGACCAAACTTCCGAAATCTGATAATGAAAATATTTTTTGTTATAAATTCTTTTTGAAAAAGTAACTTTCGGGATTAGCAGTTTTTATTTGGCTAATCAATTCAAAAACACTTTTGCCAATATTAGATCAGTAATTTGTTCTTGGTCAAGGTCGCAAAACTGCTTCAAGGAAAAAACTATATTTTTCAGCTTCTGAAAATCAATTTCTGCTACTGCTTAAAAACACTTTTTTTTCTAAAAGCTTGGCCAACAGGCCAAATAAAAAGAGCACGACTTTTAAAAAAGACTGAAAGACCACGATATACACGACAGTTTGACCGTGTATATCACATAGTATAGTTTGTATTTATGTTACCATAATTAGTAGAATTCTTGTACATGTATAATTATGGTAGTAGTCTTGTACTAGGAAAAGCTATTAGTCTTGTATTAGGAAAATGTAGTTTTAATTTCATTAATTAGATATTGTAAATCATGTATATATATACCTTTTCATTAATGAAAATAATCAAGGGATTATTTTCTTTCATGGTATCAGCAGTCTAGGGCAAACTTTTCCTTCTCCAAATAATCCTCCTTCCGCCGCCCTGCTAGATTAGTGGCCGTCGGCCATACCCCCTCCTCACTTCAAATTTATTTTGTTTCCTAAAACCCTAATTCTTCTCTTGTTCTTTCATCACGTCTACCACAAAGGGCATATTTCATCCTGCCCTTGCATGGTCTCATCGAGTTCTCCATCACATCATCCCCTCGGCAACAGACAAGGGGAATGTGCCTACCACCGATGATGAAATAGAGTTGTGGGCAACTCTTGATGCTACGGTACTCCAGTGGATTTATTTCACCATCTCTATAGACCTCTTGCAGACTATTATTGAACCCGACATCACGGCAATGGACACTTGGAATAGGTTACGTGATAAATTTCAAGAAAAAATTCCCGTGTCGTGACCCTTGAGCAGGAATTCTCCCACATCAACATGGAGGATTTTCTGAATGTCTCCGCCTATTGTACGAGGCTCAAGGAATTGTCGGATCAACTCAGGAATGTTGGAGCGCTCATCACGAATGATCGTCTTGTTCTTCAGATGATTGCAGGCCTCTCCGAGGCTTATAATGGTGTTGGGACGCTTCTTCGTCAAAGTAATCTTCTCCCGCCGTTCTATCAAGCATGTTACATGCTCACCTTAGAAGAAATCGGTTTGGCTAAAAAGGCGGCAACCGGAGCCAATTCCACCATGATGGTGGCCACGCCCGATGACCCTCACTCATTCTCAGACAATTCTATCCAAAATTGTAATAATGGTGGCGGCAAAAAAGGGCCAAACTTGGGAGAATGGTGGCAAAAACTGTGGCGGTGGCGGCAGCAAAGGCGGTAGTGGTGGAGGACGTGATGGCAATGACCAGCCGACTGGGCCATTGCACAGTGGTCGTGGTCGTGGTCATGGGCCTGGGCCAGTGGCCAGTGGCCACAATTTCTAGGATTTCCAGCGCCTTAGACCAGGACAAATAGCTCCCAACAATTTCCGCTGGCCCAGCAGTCACGTACTGGGCCTTGGCAGCAGGCTGGCCTGCTTGGGCATCGGCCTCAGCAGGCCTTCGTTGTTGCGGGACCAACAACGGTTCTGACGCCCACGGATATCGAGGTCGCGATGCATACATTTGGATTAAATCATTCGGACGCAAATTGGTACATGGACACCGAGGCCACTTCTCATATGACATCCACGCCATGTAATCTCTCGTCTTATTTCAATTTGAGCAAAAAAAGTGGCATAATTGTTGGTGATGGTAATTCAATTCCAATTTGTGGTTATGGTCAAACAAATTTATCTCCCCTCAACCCACTTTTAGCCTTAAAAATGTCCTTCATGCTGCTCACTTAATTAAAAATTTGGTGTTTGTTCGAAAATTCACATCTAATAATTGGGTTTCTGTTGATTTTGACCCTTTTGGATTTTCTGTGAAGGATTTCATGACGGGAATACATCTAATGAGATGTAATAGTCAGGGAGAGATTTATCCAATCACCACCACCACTTCCACAAATCAAGCCACACCATCAACGTTTGCCGCTCTAGCGCCTTCCTTGTGGCATGCACGTTTGGGGGCGTATGTTCTTTCTTATTTTTAAAACAATAATTTTATTGAATGTAATAGTACGCGTAGTACTAATATTTGTCCTTCTTGTCCGCTTGGAAAATATGTTAAATTACCGTTTTTAGCCTCAACCTCAGTACTTTGTTGTTTTTTGATATTATTCATAGTGATCTGTGGACATCTCCCATTTTGAGCTCTGTGAGCCACCGTTATTATGTGTTATTTTTGAACAATTACTCTAATTTTTTGTGGACCTTTCCTTTATCTAAAAAGTCTCAAGTTTTTTCCACATTCCTAATGTTTAGAGCATTCATCCGTACTCAATTTGAATGGGAAATTAAAAACATTCAATGTGACAATGGAAGAGAATTTGATAATGGGCCGTTTAGGGAGTTTTGTAACACTAATGGCATATCTTTTCATTTTTCTTGCCCTCATACGTCCTCACAAAATGGAAATACCATCAATAATATTGTTCGAACTTTACTAGCACATGTTTCATTACCTCCTTCTTTTTGACATCATGCATTACAAATGGCTACTTACCTCTTTAACATACTTCCTAGCAAAGGATTAGCTTATCAATCTCCCCTAAAAATTCTTTATCATAAATACCCTTCGTATTCTCATCTTAGGGTGTTTGTGTTATCCACTTTTTCGGTCCACTACAATTAACAAACTTCAAGCTCATTCTACCGCTTGTGTGCTTTTGAGTTATCCGTCTAATCATCGTAGTTACAAATATTTTGATTTATCTTCTATTAAAATCATAATTTCGTGTCTAGTTCTTATAATTTTTGGATGGTGGGCTCTCACCGTATATTATCCAACAATAGGCCCAACCTGCCCGTGACCCAATTCTGCTGGCCCAAATAATCCCGGTCCAGTTCCAGATTCTCGACCAGCAGGCCCACTGCCTAATGGCCCAATACGGTGTCCTCCAAGTCCGGTTCCGGGTTCTCAACCAGCAGTCCCACCGCCTGCTGGCCTAATAATTTCCCTTCCAAGTCCAATGTCACGGCCAGCAGGCCCACTGTCTGCTGGCCCAAATACCCAGTCTCTTACATCCAGTTCCAAGACGGTCCAACACCAACCCCAGTCCAGTCCAATTCTATTCTGAGTCAAGGGCCCGTTACTCGTAGCCAATGGGAAATTTTTAAACCTACAAGACATTTTAATCTCAATTATAATGTCACTAAATCACCGTTTCCACGTAACCCAGTGTCTGCCCTTCTTGACCCGAATTGGAAAATGGTCATGGATGATGAATTTAATGCTCTTATTGAAAATAGGACATGGGAGTTGGTGCCCCGTCCGCCTAGTGTTAATGTCATTCGTTCTATGTGAATTTTTACTAGTAAGGAAAAATCTGATGGTTGTTTTGAGAGGCATAAGACCCTTCTTGTAGGTGATGGCAAAACACAACAAGTTGGCGTGGATTGTGGAGAGACATTTAGTATGGTGGTCAAACCATCGACCATTCGCATTGTTCTCAATCTGGCTCCTATCGAAAGCATGGTCAATTTATCAGCTAGATGTGAAAAATACTTTCTTACATGTTGATCTTAAGAAAACAGTATACATGCATCAACCCTTGGGTTTCAGGGACCCCGATCATCCGAACCATGTCTGTTTGCTGAAGAAATCATTGCATGGGCTTAAGCATGCCCCTCGAGCTTGGTACAAAAGGTTTGCAGATTATGTGTCTACTATTGGATTTTCTCAGAGCAAGTCTGATCATTCATTGTTCATCTATCATCGTGGTACTTCTCTGGCATACATTATGTTATTTGTGAATGATATTATATTGACTGCCTCTTCAGATAAACTACGCAAGTCTATCATGTCTCTTCTCAGTTCAAAAATTGCTATGAAAGACTTGTGACCCTTAAGTTATTCTTTGGGTATAGCTATGACACGTCATGCATGTGGTCTATTTTTATCACAGAGGAAGTATGCGGCTGAGATTATTGAGAGAGTTTGGCACGTCATTATGTAAGTCCTCTCCCACTCCGGTTGATACAAAACCAAAGCTGAGTGCTACCTCTAGCACACCTTACGAGGATCTCTCCCACTATCGCAGTCTTGCAGGGGCTCTTCAGTACCTTACTTTTACGAGGCCCGATATTACATATGCAGTGCAGCAGGTGTATTTATTTATGCATGATCCGAGGGACGAGCACATGTATGCTCTCAAACGCATTGTGTGTTACATCCATGGCACTCTTGATTATGGTCTACACTTATATTCATCCTCCGTATCTACTCGGGTGTCCTATACCGATGCAGTTTGGGGTGGATGTCCAGATACCAGACCTTCGATGTCTGGGTATTGTATGTTTCTTGGTGATAACTTGGTCTCTTGGTCGGCTAAACGCCAGACTACTTTATCATGATCTAGTGCGGAGGTCGAGTATCGAGGGGTGGCCAATGTGGTATCCGAGTCATGTTGGCTAAGTAATCTCCTATTAGAGATTCACTTTCCTATTCAGAAAGCTACCTTGGTCTACTGCGATAATGTTAGTGCAGTCTATCTCTCTGGGAATCCGGTCCAACATCAGCGCACTAAACATATTGAGATGGATATTCACTTTGTTCGCGAAAAGGTAGCTCGTGGACGAATACGTGTCTTGCATGTCGCTTCACGGTACCAAATTGCTGACATCTTTACTAAGGGTCTTCCCTTAGTTCTGTTTGAAGATTTTAGGGACAGTCTCAGCGTACGACAACCGCCCACTATGACTGCGGTGGTGTGAAAGACCACGATATACACTGCAGTTTGATCGTGTATATCACATAGTATAGTTTGTATATATGTTAACATAATTAGTAGAATTCTTGTACATGTATAATTATGGTAGTAGTCTTGTACTAGAAAAAATTATTAGTCTTGTATTAAGAAAAAGTATATTTAATTTCTTTAATTAAGTATTGTATATCATGTATATATATACATTTTCATTAATGAAAATAATCAAGGGATTATTCTCTTTCAACCTTTGCTTCGCAAAAACTTGGTCAATCAACTCGTAAAATGAGCACCTTTCTAAAAAAACATTTTTAGCTTCCCGAAAATTTGGCAAAATATGTATAAGTCTGTCAGCAACATGCTTTGCTGCATTTTCCTTCTGACCTCTACTTTTGTGTTATACATGCAGTGTTATTCCCACTTTATAAGATCATGATTCCTTTTTTCTCAACAGCATATGGAAGAATTAAAACATAAATAAAATCATAAATTCTCCATTCATAAGAACTACGGGAGATTTTCCGACTAAAAAACTGTCAAAATAAAAAAGGAATGAAACAACACTGTGATAGGATATTCATACCTTCAGAAAACAGGGAAGTTGAACTACAAAAACGCCGAACGCCGGTGCAGAAATGGTTTAGGGAGTGATTTGAATCCTTTGCACCCAAGCCTGTCCCGCCGAAAGAAAAAAAATAGTACTGACATTCAAGCCGAACAGTTCTGTGAGAGTGATAGTAGCACAAGTGTTGTGTGTGTGATAGCAAGAAAATAGCTTAAGTTATATATAGTGTAGTATAATGATTGTTTATATTTTTAGGAAAATATTTAATTCTTTTTTAAGTATTTTTTTTATTTGGTTGCACTAAATTGAAAAAATATTTGCGTAAGTAAAACTTTTCCTGAAAATAGTAGAAAAAGGAATTTATTTCAGATTTTTCTTTTTTAGGTTTGCCTTAGAAACATGTACCTTCTTCGTGATTTGCGATATTACCTTCACCTTCTTTATTTTAATATTTTATAATAATTCAAATTGCGTCAAAGTAAGAAAAATGAAAAAAAATCTAATGGGAGATTCGGGTTACGAGATTTCTTAAATCTCGTGCATTAATGAAGATAACATGAAAGCCGCGTGAGGGGAGAAATGGTCAAAGAATATATCGGGTGAGATTTTTTAAATCCGTACAATGAAATAAAGATAAAGGCGAAAACAATTTTTAAAATTGATGAATATCCACTATTAAAAAATTCCTATTTTTTCATTGAATTTTTCGCTGAAAATTGTTCAATGGTTGTTTCTGACTTAATATCGGTGGGAAAATATAAATAGTAGTGTTTTCACACATAAAAATTAAGAAGTTTCTTAGCGTTTCAATAGGAACCTGTTTCCCACCATGCGCTTTTCCAGTGAGCTGATTCGGGGAATGAGATAGAAAAAGTATATTTTATAACACAAAATTTTTAATGAATATCGGTGAGAAAAACATCTATTCTAGTAGTGATCTACCATCTTAAGCAATTGAAATTCCCTATTTATTATAGAAAATTGTCTTTTTAAAAGGGTTTGCTATGGATAGTTTTTTTTGTATAATGAGGAGAGAAAGATGAATAGATTAATAAGAATAAAATTGATTGACCCTCAAATTCTTTAACAAATAAATAATAAAAGTTCAATTTCACCTATGAAAACATAAATACTAAGAGCAACTCAAATAACTAATCATAGTATTGCATAATTACTAATTGAGAATATTGTGGATGAATATCATTTAAATATCCCTTTGAAAATAGCCAGACAACTGAATTTTATATCTTCACTTTTTATTGATCTTAGGTATTAGTTCTATGTCTCTCAAAATTATCAGACTCTTATTATTTTGCTATTTGAAAGCAAATTTGTATTTATTCATGAAAGAGTAATTTTTTAGATTATGATAATGATACTCTTAATTGATTATTTACTTCTAAGGAGGTAATATGTGTAGTTTGATAATATTCTTTAAGTAATACGTAGTGATTTTCACTTACATGGAATTTAAGACAATATAAGTGATTTGTATCTCATGATAACTTTGACACTATTTCAGCGTTTATATTTGTAAAAAATGCTAAATATTTTATTTTCTACGAGTTTCTTTAATTTATTAAACTTTAATATACTTCCTACATTTTTTTGTATTCTTACGTCATTTTATTAGTGTATAATTATAAAAGTAAAGATCCACAAAGCTTACGACTCATATCTCGAAATTTATGTATTGTCCCGTATTAAATAAAACGTCTCGTCCCATGCTTTCGCCTTTCAAAACACTGATAGATGTGCAAAATATATAAATTTGGAGCAAAATTTACAATGACACTATCGTCAGACATTTGTGCACTTCATCCATTCTATAGTCATTGATAGGCACTTTTAGACAGTCACCTTCAATTATCTTTTATTGCGTTTGTAGATTAGTGAGAAGAATGTGAAAGTGGAACACAATTAAGTGAAAGTGGAACACAATTAAGTCATCTAAACATAACAAAATTTCATATTAATTGGAAGAGGAATAACTAAATCAGCAATTAGCTTTTCAAAGACATATTTTTAATGTAACACTAACTAGCTGCAAGGAGGAGTATGCTTGAAAACTAATAGAAGTAGTTGCAAAATGTCATTAATATCAAATTGGACCTATCTTTCAAAAAATTGATGATTTTGAAAAAAAAACTTTGGAGAGTAGCGGTTTTTTATTTGCTAATCAATTTGACAAATATTTTTATCAATATTAAAGCATTAATTTGTGTCTGTCCTGGCCATTTCCAAAAGCGTTTCTGGAAAAAAAAAACTATCCTTTTCAACTTTTGAAAAATAATTTCTGCTATTCAAAAAACATTTTTCCCCCTAATAGCTTGGCCAAATAACTCAACTTTCAAAATGCGATTAAAAAATAAAAAAATACTTTTGACTTCCAAAAAGCTTGGTCGAGTAATATGCTTTGCATCATTTTCCCTGTCTGTTACACATTCAGTGTTATTCCCAATTTATAATATCACGATTCTCTTCTTTTTTTTCCAACAACATATGGATTAATTAAAACATGAATTAAACCTAAATTATCCATTCATAAGAATTAGAGGAGATTTTCCTCGACTGAAAAAACTGTCAAAGTCAAAAAAGGAATGAAACAGGGAAAATATAGGATTTTCAAACCTTGAGAAAACAGAGAAGTTGAACAACGACAATGTCGGACGCCGGTGTAGAGGTGCGGAAGAATGGGAGTGATTTGAATCCGTTACACTCAAGCCTGTCCCACCAAAAGAAAAAAATAGTATTGATATTCAAGCAGAAGATCTACTTTGAGAGTGATAGTAGAACAAGGTGTGTGTGTTTGATAGCAAGAAAATAGTTTAAGTTATATATACTGTTACTATAATTATCCTTTATACTATCAGGAAATTATTAAAGTATTTTCGTAATTTTCTTGCTTGGTTGCACATAATTGATTTTTTTTTGTTGCTAAATTCCTTAAAATAGGAAATTATTTCATAATTTTTTTTAGGTTTGGCTTCGTAACGCGTACCTTCTTCCTCGTTTATGATATTACGTTCACCTTTTTTATTTTAATTTTATGATAATTCAAATTGCGTCAATGTAGGAAAAAAAAAGGGAGATTCGGGTGATGAGATTTCTTAAATCTCGTGCATTAATGAAGATCACGTGAAAGGCACGTGAGGGAGAAAATGGTCAAAGAATCGGTCTCATACAATGAAACAAAGAGAAAAGCGAAATAATTTCTAAGATTGATGAATATCTACAATCTTAAAACACCAAGGTTATTCCCTATTTATTATTAAAAATATATATTTTTAAAACGGTTTGCTATAGATGGTTTTTTTTATAATTACTTTGTCCGCACGTGTGTTGCACATGTATATCAAATCATATAGTATATTATTTTATAAAATAATATTAGTAGTATTAAAATAAAGTTTTAAATGCATATAATATATATGAAATAGGTTTGGTTGCATAGAGCTTACTTTCCTAGTAATTTATGATATTACACATATATTTCTCGTAGTTTACGATATTACGTTTATTCTTTATTTTTTTATAATAATTCATATTGCGTTAATATAAGAGCGAAAAAAATCAAGATTTAATTGAGTACATTCTTCCACTTTCCCTTAGTGATAATTATTCTTGAAAGTAATAAATATTGACTAATTAACATAGAAAACCTAAGTGAAGAGAGAATATTTATTGAAAAGAGATTAACGTTCTAAATTATTAAAACTAATAAATAAGAATATGATAGTCAAAACACTTAATGTTTTAAGAGACGTATAAATAAAAAATAAGTAAAGTAAACCGGGGACAACATTAATTGGAAGAGAAAAAATAAATATGCAATTAGCTTTCCAAAGACATGTTTTGTATGTAACACTAACTATCTGCAAGGAGAAGCATGCTTGAAAATAATAGAAGTAGTTGCAAAATGTCATTAATATCAAATTTGACCAAACTTTAATCTGATTATTTTGAAAAGTATTATTTTTAGAAGTTCTTTTCGAAAAATTATTTAGCTAATTAACTTGAAAAATATTTTTGTCAATATTAAAATAGTAATTTGTGCCTGCTAACCAAGGTTTCAAAAGTGTTTCTCGGAAAAACCTATCTTTTTCAGCTACTAAAAAATAGTTTCTACTACTATTTAAAATACATTCTCTTCCCCTAAAAGCTTGGTCAAATAACTCACCTCTCTAAATTGAGAATCTTTTAATTAAAATCAGAACTACCTTGGGAAAAGCTATCTTTTTCAATTCTGAAAAACAATATCTGGTGCCACTCAAAAACTCTTTTTTTTTTTACTAAAAGCTTGACAAAACAACTCATCTTTTTAAAAATAATTTTCGCTACTACTCAAAAACATAATTATTTTTGGCTAAAAACTTGGCCAAACAACTCATCCCTCCAAAATGAGAATTTTTTTATTAATGAAAAGAACAACTTCTGACTTTTCAAAATTTTGGCCAAACAGGCTATACAACTGTCAACGACATGATTTGCTGCATTTTCCTTTTGAGCTCTACTTTGTGTTACACATGCAACGTTATTCCTAGTTTATGAGATCATGAATCCATTTTCATTCAACATATGAAGGATGTTAGATATACATAATATACACACCATATACATGTGTATATTATGTATATTGATGGTCGGCTCTTGGTATTATTGCCCAACCGTGGGCAGACTCTTTTTCCATGTATAATTATGTCAAATAATGGGTATATACATAATATACACACCATGTACATGTGTATATTATGTATATTGATGGTCGACTCTCGGTATTTCTGCCCAACCGTGGGCAGTCTCCTTTTCCATGTACAATTGTGTCAAATAATGTGTAGTGTAATTAGTATTGTACACTTACCATAATTGTATAGTTAGTCTCCAAATAGAATAAGGTTTTAGGAATAGGACTCCCCTATTATGGAAATATGAAAATATGTAAATTATATATATATATATTCTCTTTCAATCAATGAAATAATCAAGGGTTCAAAGGAATTAAAACATAAATAAAACTCTAAAAATTTCCATCCATAAGAAACAGAGGGGATTTTTGACTGGAAAAACTATCAAAATAAAAAAGGAATGAAACAGGGTAAAGATAGGATTTCAGACCTTGAGAAAGCGGGGAAGTTAAACAGTGACAACATCGGACGCCGGTGCAGAGGTGATGGAGAATGATTTAGGGAGTGATTTGAATCTGTTATACTCAAGCATGTCCTGCCAGAAAAAAAAGATAGTACTAATATTCAAGCAGAACCATTATTGTGAAAGTGATAGTAGCAAAAGGTGTGTGTGTTTGATAGCAAGAAAATAATTTAAGTTATATATACTGTAAATATAATGATTTTTTTATAACTATATATATATTTTTAAATATTCTCTTATTTTTTCTTGTTTACTTACATAAAACATCTGGAAAAATATTTTCCTGAAAATAGTTTTTTTTTTCAAAAAAAATCCTTTTATGATATTACGCTCACCTTCTTTATTTTAATATTTTCTAATAGTTCAAATTGTGTAGAAAAAGAGAAAAAGGTAATGAGAGATTCGAGTGATGAGATTTCTTAAATCTCGTGCATTGATGAAGATCACGTGAAAGACGCGTGAGGGGGTAAATGGTCAAAGAATCGGGTGAGAATTTTTAAATCTCATACAATGAAACAAAGAGAAAAGCGAAATAATTTTTAAGATTGATAAATATTTACAATCTTAAACAACCAAGATTGTGCCCTAATTATTATAGGAAAATGTCTTTCAAAAACGGTTTGCGAAGGATAGTTTTTGTATAATTAGCTTCTCTGCACGTGGGTTGCACGTGTATGTCGAATCATATAGTAGTACATTATTTTTGTAAAATAATATTAGTATTATTAAAATATTTTTTTGAATAAATATAATAAATATATGATAGTTTTGGTTTCGTAACGCTTACCTTTCTCGTAATTTATGATATGTACGCTTATCTTCCTCATAATTTATGATTTTACATTTTCCTTGTTCATTTTACTTTTTATAATAATTCAAATTGCGGCAATGTAAGAGAATAAAAATTACTGGGAGATTCAATTGACGAGATTGTCTTTAATCTTGTGCATTTAAGAAGATTACGTGAAAGACGAGGGGAAAATGGTCAAAGAATTGGGTGCGTTTTTTAAAATCTTGCACAATGAAATAAAGAGAAAGACGAAATAATTTCCAAGATTTATAAATATCTATCATCTTAAACGACTAATATTGTTCCCTATTTATTATAGGAAAATGTCTTTTCAAAACAGTTTGCTATGGATAGTTTATGTATAACTAGTTTTTCCGCACGTGCGTTACATGTGCATGCCGAATCATATAGTACATTATTTTGTCAAATTAATATTAGTATTATTAACATAAAGTTTTGAATGAATATAATATACATGAAATAGTTTGGTTTTATAAGCTTACCTTCCTCGTAATTTATGATATTACGCTTATCTTCCTCGTAGTTTATGATATTATATTTATCTTTTTTTAATAATAATTTAAATTGCGTCAATGTAAGAGAGAAAAACTAATGGAGGATTCGGGTGATGAGTTTATCTTAAACCTTATTCATTCAAGAAGATCACGTGAATGACGAGGTGGGAAATGGTCAAAGAGAGGGATGAGCTTTTTTAAATCTTTTATAATGAAACAAAGAGAAGGCATTTACAATTTTAAACGACCAATATTGTTTCCTATTTATTATAGGAAAATGTCTTTTTAAAACAGTTTGCTATGGATAGTTTTGTGTAATTAGTTTAATTGCACGTGTACGTTGAATCATACTGTACATTATTTTGAATAAATATAATACATGTGAAATAGTATCAATATTCTAGATTGGTGTATTTAAGTTAAAATATCTGAAGTGGCAAAGCCATGGATAAAAATAGCATTAGAACCAGTTATTTTATTTTATTTCGTAACACTTACCTTCCTCGTAATTTATGATATTACGCTTATCTTTCTCATAGTTTATGATATTACATTACCTTCTTTTAAAATTTTATTTGATAATAATTCAAATTGTATAAATGTCAGAGAGAAAAAACTAATGGGAGATTCAGGTGAGATTATCTTAAATCTTGTGCATTCAAGAAGATCAGTGCAAGGCGAGGGGGGAAATGGTCAAAGAATCGGGTGAGATTTTTTTTCTTTCTTGACCAATTTGTATCTTTCTTCTAGTTTTCAAAAAGTAAAATTTCTTGAAGCTATTGTTTCTTTACGTGTCTTTTAATCTTCATCTAAATTCAAAACAATTGGTACTTTAATTAGGACCTCTTTTCTACTTCTTTAACCAAAACAAACATTGTTTGAGAATAACTAAATCAGATTTATGATTTTCTTTCTAGCTTTTACTCCTCTGGTTCGACTAATAGCACTCTATCGAATATCAAATTCGGGTGTTATTACTAGCACTTAAGTTTTGAGTGATATCATCGCTCTTTTTGAGCAACGAATGAAAGTGAAAAAGTTAACACCAGAATGAAGTTCAATTGAAAATGTTGAAATAAGCTATGACTTATAAATAAGAAGATGAAGAGATAAGGGATGAAGATTATTCACGATATTTGAAAAGATTTAGGCTCATTCGGTCACAGAGATAGATCCAATATCTATATCCTTCTTTCTTTTATTCAAAGAAGAACTAACATTCATATTACATTCAGAATTATTGTATTCATGTTCATAATTATCGTAGTATCAACTTAAGTTACTATATTATCAATTATTTTGGATTACTTTAATATCAATAATAAAATTTTACTTTTTGTTTTTGAATTATAACCCTTCATTAAAAAGTAAAAAATTCTCGATAACTTTGTGGGATATTGGCTTTTATTTTCAATGGATTTTAATTATTTTTTTGTAATCATTATGCATACGAATATTTGATTGTTTATTATAACTAAACAAGCATATGTATATATTTATTGATTCAAAAAAATGATACATATATGAAGTATACCACTTTCGTAGTCTCAAACATTTTTCAAGTTTTAGTGTAAGTTATAATTCATGTCTTACAGCCTTGAATATAATCTTCTACGTTTTTTTGATTTGGATCTTCTGTATATTTGATACCCGCAATCAAATTGTTTACTAATAAAACAATTTATCCTTTGACAAAAGTAATAACAAAATTAATCTTTACACATATATTAATACCCATCGTCACAATATGCAAATAAAATATATTTTGCTATTATCACATAAAACCATCTATCCTAACATTTGTAGAAATTGAATTTTATAGATTACATAATGTAGAAAATTAATTAGAAATAAGTAAAATAAAGAAAATAAAATCCGATTTTGTCGCCATTTCCCCGTTTTATTCATCCGATCGACATAATGTTCCTTTAGAAAAAATTATTTTGAGTTATAAATGATCACGTTGTTTATGATGTATGATTGATCAATCCCAAATGTCTCTCGATTTCAAGATACAAATGGACTTCTAATTTTTGTTGGAAATGCATGTCCCTTTTGTATGTTGAGATTATTTCTTATCGGTTGTTTAATGTGGTACATTGCATAAATTATCATTTTTATTTGTTTACAAAATTACCCCCAACATCTCTAGCTCTGAAGGACTTTAAAGGCAATTTTATCCTTAATCTCGTTTGGGGTGAGGAATAAGAAATACTTACCCTCCACATTCTTCAGCAGAAGTGTATGTTGGAAAATTTCAAAATACTAGTATAAACCTGTTATTTTTAAAATAACTAAAAGCCTCAAGACTATGATGATACTATGAAATTTACCAGGAGAGTTTAGTGTAGAAGAACTATGTTGGTAATTCTATGGTACTTTATAAAGCAGTACGGAAAGTAATAACTATTACAAATGTTCGAAAGGATAAATAAATGGTCAAACTTCAAAACTGCCGCAAGTGCGTTGTGTCTTGAATCTTGATCACCTTGCAAAGCCAACTTTGAGAACTGCCGCAAGTATGTTGTGTCTTGAATCTTGATATCCTGAAATCAAGAAACAACTAACCGAAGGTTACAACGCCAGGTGTTGAGTCGAGGATAGCCCTCATCCTTAAGACAAGATTGCCCCGTGATATATGCTTCTTACGTTAGCGGGCAATAGTCTCCCAAGATAAAACAACACTTTTATCTCAACACTACAAAGCCAATAGGTTGAGCCTCGGCGAAGAAAACAAATATGACTCGACTTTGTCAAGATATGGAATAGAAGGAAGAGTTTCTCAATACTCTTCTCTTTGTCTCCGTATAGCAGTGTCTCAGAGTGTATATCTAGTGTATACGTGAGGGTTTGGTCACCGCTTTGACCGATTTTCAGCCCATCGCTTGAAAGCAGCTTGGTCACTGCTGATTTTTTCGGCCTGCTTTGTAGTGGCTTTTTCTGCCTCGCTTTTCTGCTGCTTTTCCTTCGCTCTCCGCCTATCTCTTGCTTCGCTTTTTCAGCCAAGTGAAGCTGAATATATAGCAAGAGAAGGGGCTGTCCAACAGCCACAAACAAGGTTGTAATGGCTTCTTGAAGCGAGGCCATTAAAACAAACAAGTAATGGCTATTATGCCTCTGCCATACGCCCAAATGCCCCAAGTAATGGCTGTTAACGGAGAGTTAATCACCAAGTAATGGCTGGTTAATGCTCCAAAACGCAGTCCAATCCAGGGCAGAAAGTCTCCGTAAATTGGGACCAAACCGTAAATATTGAAACTCAGACCAAATCAGAGCATATATGAAAGAATTCCCGTCCAAATCAGACATCCAAACTTCGTGGATCAAATCAGACATCCGCAGAGTTCTCTGGTCCAAAAAGATAATATCGGGAAGGCTCACGTACCCACACTGCGTGACTCGAGTTCCCGAGCCCGAGATCCGGACCGGACCGACGGACGGATTTCTGCCAAGCATGGCTGCAGGGCTTAGCTTTGAACCCAAGCACATCTAGTCTTCCTCCTTTAAACACATGGGATACCCTTGGGATCCAAACCCTTTACCACATTACATTGTAGACTTATATAGAGAGCAATTCTTCCTATTCCCACCGATGTGGTAGATTTGTCCCACACCACATTTACGCCTTTAAACACCTTACTGTGAACTAATATCTCTTTTCATTTCTCAACGAAATTAGATTTATTCTGGCCCTACTGGCCAATATCTACTCACTTCAGAGATCATGCATGCACGTAAAGAGACCAGGTCTCCAACATACGGAACACTAGTGTTTAATTCATCAAAGATGGTGGACGATCTCCCGCCTAAAGGCTAATTTCCAACAATCCCTCTATGAAAGAGAGATTGTGGCGCATACACAAGGTGCCTCATATTTCAAAGAATCTTTCAACGAAAAGATATTGCATCGTGAGAGGTAGCTTACGCTTGAACCTTCCCTAGTTGAATACCATCTGACTTACTTATCGCATAACGTGATGTCTTGAACCGTCAAAGCTGTTTAGTGTAAGCCAAGACAACGATATCAACACAATAACTCTTCTTATTCATTTTCCTTCACGCTTCGTCCAGGCCATGGACACACTTTGGATTCTGCTGCTCATTTGAGTCGCCATCCTCGCACTTAAATCAGTGATCTCCTACAAGGTATCCCCGCTATACCCCACTTCACAAGTGTTAGGAATCATTAAAAGTTCCACAACCCTAACCTCAACCGCTCGAGGATCTTTTGTGGTTTGGAAGCCTTAACCTTTACCCACCACAGTGCAAAGACTTTAATGTCTATCGCTGAACAGCTTTGATTCATAAGCTGCATAAATCATCATCCGAAGTGCTTCTTGCTTACACGGCGCGCCAACTCAACCTTTTGCCGCTTAGTTTTCCCATTGAACCACATTCTGGGATCTCCAATCGCGATGGTCGTTTCACCGCAGCGTTCGTATTGCCTGGTTTTAAGCCAATTCCCTAGATTGTGACAGTAACACTGATCTCCGTAGTCCTTAGTTAGTAAACAAGGACGTGACACCCGTGATGATCAACTCGCCATACGGTCTTATGTCTCCGATGCATCCTAAAAGATATGTCTAGACGCCTGGCCATCCGTGTCCTTCCGGTCGGCCAGCTAGCCACAAGCAGGTATAACCGTCAAGACACGTATCTCCCAATGCGGACGCCCTTCTACGAGCCGCGGTTACTCAACTTCTTTCACGCTTTGTATAAAGCGATAAACCCGATTCCATCATGAATCGCCATGCAAGTTTGCTTAGAGGATTTTCCAAGACCCACCATACGCATTTGCTGCAGGGCTTTGGTGTTCTCTTCGACCGATGTCCGCTTTGCATCATCAGCTTCTCTCCGTAACTGGCCGACATCCGAATATACTATCAGATGTTTAATCAATTCGTATATCGCCATATCCGACTTAACGCCTTCTATCGATCATGTATTAAGATCATCGCGAACCTTAGTTCAACTGACCGCTTATAGATGATACTGTGGTCAGGTGTACAATACATCATTGAACTACATACGCACCGCATATCGCTTGTCTTTGCTCCGCTGAGCACCATGATTCCAATCATTTCTATGATTCATATCCATTGGTGGTTTCAACGAGACTGCCTACTATCGACTGCCGCTAGATGTCTTAGAAATCCAATTCCTAAGATGTCATCTGTGATACCCATATCTTTCATATCGAGACTTTGTTTCAATATGACTTTTACTTTCGCATCGTTGATTCTCCAACTGCTGGCTTTCTAACTTCGTAGTCAATGTTTCGTGGTCGATTCATTGTTCCTGCTTTATCCGAACTTTCAGACCAAAATGTAAACATTTCAGTGACCAAAATGAAAGTTCAGTAGTTAAGCCCAAATAGCTCAAAGAAACCAAGTCCTGATTCTCTTCTTCCAACTCTCCTGGGAAAGCTGCTTTCAACATCCATGCCACGAAGACTGCAATGGCCCTGATGTGAAGCTACTACAGGGGAGCACATTTTACAACCCAAAGGTTCTTTTTCCTGAGAAGATCAACCATTACGCAAGTGGTTCTATACGATGTAGCTTATTTCTCTCTTTGTAGAGCTTCTTTCCAAAGCAAAGGCTGGAGATGACATTTATTTGTTAATTGTCCATGGTTCATTCTTAACCATACAAGCTTGTAGAAGGATCGAACAAGTCTTTGTCCCCTTCTTGTCTCGCTCTCTTGCTTCAACATCTAATCCCTCGAAGTTCTCGCAGACCGAATATTGTTCCTGATGAAGAACTTTCGAGTCCTCGTAGAGATACTTTAACGCCTAGTTCTCGGGATACAGGCCCTCGCGTTCTTGTTAACCTTGAGCAATTACTCCTTTTTCCTTTTTCAAGGAAAGCTATCTTCAAAGAATTCAAGATTCTTCACGCCAAGAGGCTGATCAACACTATCAAGTATTCGCAGATCCAAATGGATATGCAATCTACGCCTTAGGTACAACCGACCTGCTTCGTTGTTCCAACTTTTACCAAGTCACCCCCACATAATTCGGGGCGCATTTACTTTGCGCTGCTAACACCGCTGGATCGAAAGCCGAGAAATGAATAAATGCTTAATGAACGATGCTTCACATTCTCCTCTATCACTACTAATTTCAATCCGTAGGCTTAGTTGAGTTTCAACTTCGCTTGTAGCCGCTTTATCCGCTTCAACAACTTCATCTTTGCTTTTTAACAAACAAGGATTCCATACGTTGTACCATCATCACCGAAGATCACAACGCATACTTGTCTCCCCTCTATTTTGTATAAACTTCAAATCACCCAAGTAGGCGTGACTAAGTTCTAGAGAGCTGCTTCTTTTCGCTATTCCTCGACGGAATTTGAAAGGTGATTTTGCCTCTTCGCCTACCTCACATTCATTTTGGAGGTTTTATGCTCCATGCATAAGGCAACAATCTCAACATCGTTAGCTTTTGAATGACTTGCTATTTAACGTGTCTTAATCTACATGGCATAGATGCACTGATTACAAATATATCATTCATTTGTCTGGCTGCACGCATCGCACTATTCTTAGTTATTATGCACTGCATTGGACTAGTCTCAAACCAGCTTGACCAACAAATAGTTCCTCAAACCAAGTTAGGGATATGTATCACCTCATCTTAGAGTGATCTCATTCCTCTCAAGTCCTATCTGAGGACAACCTCTCCAACCCCTTCGATTTTAGAGGTGGCGCTGCTTCACATGAACAACCTCGCCTGGTTAAAGGCGCTAACCTGACTATATGGATCTGATACTCGCCCACTCCAGCTTGCTTTGGGCGCATCGAGTGTCCAATTTCTTTTCGCTTTCTTTAGGCCTTCGATCATTTAAGACTGAAACTCCGCCCACCACACTAGGTGTCCATTACTTTTCCTATGAAACACTCTGCCCCACTCCACCACCCGAGGCTTTGTATGACTGAAAGTGTCCAATATCATCATATCAAAGGAATTTTGGCCCACCCGCCCGCTCTGAGGCTTTATATGACTGGAAAGTGTCCAATATCATCCCATGAAGGATCTTCCGCCAAATAGTATGACAGTGTCTACGCCTTTAACTTTTAGACTTCTTCCGCTATGATCGTGCCCGATAATTTTGGCGCTTACTTTCAAGAGTTGTAACAGCTGCACGCTTATGGATCTTTGTCCATCGATGTGCGTAACATACTTTACACGCTTTAAATAATTTACACTTAAAAGAACTGGATTTTTAAGTCGCTACAACTCCAATCTTTAAACTAAAAGAAGATTTAGATTAAACTGATGATTGTTAAAGCTGAAGGGAATATAAATTATTTTCATATTCCTCCTTACTTTAATCCATTTTTAATCGCACATCATTTAATCTTTATTCTCGACAAGTAAGAAAAATACTCATCATCTAATCTTTATTCTTGACAAGTAAGAAAAATAGTTATCCCAATTTCGATTCTCGCTCACTTACCACTTCATCGCATCGAGTGTCCAGCTCCTTCTACCATTATTCTGATCTTTGTCCTGGGATAGATACAGCCTTCTCACTGCAAAGATAGAAGTACATCTTCGCCTTCTCCTCTTTGTCCCACTTGACATCCTCAGCTCTCGAGAGCGCTTTGTTCCCACCGCCTTGGTAGCTACGACACCATGAACAGGTTCATCATCGCTACTTTCTACCGTAAAACCATTTCCATATCCAGATTTGGTCACACAACTTTTGACCGACATCTTCAACACTAATAGTATTACAAATACAATCTTGTCTTAATTTGTTGGTAATTCTATGGTACTTTATAAAGCAAGACGGGAAAGTAATAACTATTACAAATGTTCGAAGGATAAATAAACGGTCAACCAAAACTCGGGCCAAGTAAGTGCTGTGGTTCAATCTTGATCACCTTGCAAAGCCAACTTTGAGAACTCGGCCAGAAGTATGTTGTGTCTTGAATCTGATATCTCGAAATCAAGAAACAACTAAACTGGAAGCGTTACAACGCTACAGGTCGAGTCGAGATAGCCCTCTATCCTTAAGACAAGATTGCCTCCGTATATATGCTTTTACGCTAGCGGCAATAGTCTCCCAAGATAAAACAACACTTTATCTCAACACTACAAAGCCAATAGGTTGAGCTCAAGAAGAAAACAAATATGACTCGACTTGTCAAGATATGGGAATGGCAGAAGAGTTTCTCAATACTCTTCTCTTTGTCTCGCGGTATATAAGGTGTCTCTGTAGTGTATACCCAGTGTATACGTGAGGGTTTGGTCACCGCTTTTGACCCGATTTTCAGCCATCGCTGAGCGCTTTGGTCAATGCTGATTTTTCACTTTGTAGGGGCTTTTTCGCCTGCTTTTCTCGCTTTTTCCCTCTCTCGCTTTATCTCTTGCTCGCTTCAGCCAAGTGAAGCTGAATATATAGCAAGAGAAGCGGGCTCGGTCCCAACACCACAAACAAGGTTGTAACGGCCCTTAAAGCGAGGCCATTAAAACACCCAAGTAATGGCTATTAAGGCCTCGGCGTCCGCCCAAATGCCCTAAGGGTAATGGTCGTTAACGGAGAGTTAATCAGCCCAAGTAATGGCTGGTTAATGCTCCAAAACGCAGTCCAACGGTAGGCAGAAAGTCTCCGTAAATTCTGGGACCAAATCAGAATATTGAAACTTCAGTGGACCAAATCAGACATATGAAAGAATTCTCGTCCAAACTCAGACATCCGAAACTTCAGTGATCAAACTGCATATCCGACAGAGTTCTCTGTCCAAAAAGATAATATCGTAAAGGCCCACACCCACAGCCTCTCAGGACCCGAGTCCCTGACCGACTGACGACCCAAGCACAAGGCTACAGGGGCTTAGCTTTGAACCCAAGCACATCTAGTCTTCCCTCCTTTAAACACACGATACCCCTGGGATCCAAACTCTTACCACATTAGAGACTTATATAGAGAGCAATTCTTCCTATTCCCACCGACGTGGTAGATTTGTCCCACACCACATTTCCACGCTTCTTAAACACCTTACTACGAACCAATATCTCTTTCATTTCAACTAAATTAGACGATTCTTGGCCCTACTGGCCATCTACTCACTCAGAGATCAATGATGTAAAAAGAGACCAGGTCTCCAACATACGGAACACTAGTGTTTAATTCATCAAAGATGGGTGGACGCATCTCCCCGCCAAAGGCTAATTTCCAACAAACTATTCATATTTACAACTCCCTCATCATTATAATATTTTATTTTTTGATTTTTATGCGGTATTTGGTATCTACATTAGGACTCGACTAATTAAATTCGAATTCGCATCAGAAAATTAAAATGCTTTCTAATAAAAACGATTTTGTATCCAACAGGTTCAAACCCAATGTTAAGAGTCTCAATCGGAAATGGAATGAGAACATGGACTCCTTATATGGATTTGGACAATCTTCACCCTACAAGCTAGCTTTTGGGTTGAATTAGGCCCAATATACATTCTTTATATGGTATCAGAGCCAGACTCATTTCAATTCTTTGTTCACCGATGTTGTGCCCCCAAATTATATTGTCCACGCTCCAATTAACGAGGTATGAGCGTGCGGGGGAGTATTAAGAGTCCCACATCGGAAATGGAATGAGAACATGGATTCTTTATATGGATTTGGACAATCATCACCTTACAAGCTAGCTTTTGAGGTTGAGTTAGACCCAAAATTTATTCTTTACACTTACTGAGAATGTATATTGATAATAAATCCAGTGACCCACCAACGTGCAGTGATCATTAAAAGAGGCTAGGTTTATGATTGTATCGAAAGGAAGTTAGGCTAGGATAGATCCTACATTACTACAATTATACACTAAAAAATGTTTGAAAGAAGCGGCTTGTGATCTGCTAGCTGCTTTGTGTGGATAGTAATGGGTCAAACGAAACAGTTGCATGGTCATGAAGGAACCCAATATCTCATAAGGCCAACTATTTGTGGTGTCCGGATCAATTTGAGCGCGTCGTAATTAATTTCATTTACCTACTATCGCCTACCTCTCGCTAATACTGATTATGCGTACGGAATTAACTCTGCTCACCAAAGACTAGCCATATAGATGCGAATAATTCACCTAGTATCTTTTTTCCCACTGCTGATTTTGACCACTAGTTAGACCATATCCTTTGGGTGCAACTAGTTCCTTTTTCTTTAAACAACCAATTTATAAAATATTCAAAAGAAGGAATGAATTGAAGAAAGAATATCTTATTAAATGGTCCAAAACATGTAAAGCTAAATCAAATTCTTGGTAGGTACAAAGAGAAGTTTGTTAATGTATGTATATTATGCTAGTAGAATTAGTAGCAAAATTAGTATCAAATAATAATATAAGTCCCTACGATCATGACGATATATGAGGCACAATTGTGCTTGCATGTGAGTTTATTTTTCTAAGTACAAACCGCCAACACTAACTATTATCATCATATTCATACCCCACAAAACACCTAACTTCTCTTCTAATTAATTTCATTCTCCTCCTCCTTCATTTATACGTTTCTGATGAGTCTTCTTTTCTTTTTCTTCTTTTAGTTCTTTATTCTAATAGTCATACGTCTATATATGTTAAACATATGTGATTTTAATTCAACATATCCCTTTGACTGTTATAAAGCAAGTACTAATACTAATTTGATCTCTGTATGACCCACATAAACTTTGATTTTGATTATTTACTCTTGCTTTGTTTTGAGTGCCTTATTTGTAATTATGCTTTGTCTTGAGCCGAGGGTCTTCCGGAAGCAGCCGCTCTACCTAACAAAGTAGAGGTAAGGTTTGTGTACACTCTACCCTCTCCAGACCCCCACGGTGTGGTATTTCACTGGGTTTGTTGTTGTTGTTGTAACATTAATTCCTTCTTTCCATGATTGTTCGAATGGCCTAATTGATTTGTTAATAATCATTAGTGTAAGCGTGTGCTTCATTCTAATGTCATCATTCCATTAACATATAAACCAAATCTTAGCTTGAAAACGCTGGAGAATATTTCTTGCATATATACTAGGTGCATCTCGTTGATGCACCAATTCTATAATTGTATCTTTTTTCTTGATTAATTAATACAGCTCTTGAATGAGCTAAAGTTGATGCATCATGCGCTGACGGCAATTATTGATTCAATACACACATTGTTATTTGTGGGAGCTCAATTTCCGTTAGACGCATAAATTTAGCATCAATATTTAACGACAAATTTCAATTTCGGTCACTAATTCATCGTTACATTACATATTATTTTTTTTATTTTGCAAAATTATGATTCCATTGGTAATTCATCGTTACTCAACAACGAAATATGGTTTATCGCTAAAATCCATAGCTATTTCCTGCTTTTTTTTTAATGCTCCCATTGCTGTGAAGAGAGCAAGAAGCTTTGTATTCGAGTTTCCTTATGGATATGCGGACCCTCTCAGTCGGGGCTCAAGAGATTTGAGTCGGAATATTTTAACGAACTCAAGAATCGTTTCTGGCAACTGAATCTCTTTTGCAGTTGTTGGGACCCCCTCCCCCCCCCTATCATTTGCTTGAAATTGCAAGGCTACCATAGTAGACTTCTGAGTGAATGCGCATTTCATTAGTGTCCCTATTATAAATGGACGTCGAGATCACTTATCGGTAAAATACTTATTTGCACCGGCTATTTGCATCAAACCAAACAATTTAACTTAAACAATTAAAAATTAAAGAATATATGTCATTTAACTATATGATGTAACATCGGGTGCGAATAAATTCTTACCCTTAATGTCTTTAGAATCACAAAATGTGGTTTGGTTTCAGTCCTGAGCAACACGCTTCTGCATAATCCAATCCAAAACCTGAGGTATTGTGCGTTCTTGCCCAACTCAGTCGATCCATCAATATGAGTTGACATTTTAATTGTCTCAACAACAATTATTGATACTACTACTGTTATGCCTCAATCCCAACTAGTTGGGAACATCAATCTTCATATTTGTGTGAGATAGAATAAAGACCATAACAACAGTCAGATGTCTTCTAGCCAGTAAAATTACATAGTTAAAGCGTTCAAATGTATTTACAAATTTCTTGTCAAAAAACAAAGATTTGGAGATAGAATTAGGTATCACTTCATTATCCAAGCAAATTCATTACTTCAGCATTTGTTTGTATTTGGAAACAACGAACAAGATGAAAATTCAACCTGAAGATAAAGTTTTCATCCAAGCCTACGAGTATTCGAGTTCGTCAAGAGTCTGTAATAATAAATCTGGGAGCGACTTAGCTCGAATGAAGTGCTTGAGAACGGCTTTCTCCCCATCAATGCGGGTTTTCTCCTCCTGATCTTTTGGCTTAACTCTTCTCTTTT
Source organism: Anisodus acutangulus (assembly GCA_029783415.1). Classification (NCBI taxonomy): domain Eukaryota; kingdom Viridiplantae; phylum Streptophyta; class Magnoliopsida; order Solanales; family Solanaceae; genus Anisodus; species Anisodus acutangulus. Next base: position 1,871,533 of record CM056506.1, on the reverse strand, counting down.
CTTCCAACATCCATTTAAATAGTTCATGCTGTTGATTCTCAGGTATTGGTTCATGTACAATCACAGGTTGCAGAGGAGGTGAAGCAGTGACTTCCGTTTCTTTTTCACTAACTGCAATAGCAGCTGCTGTTGAAACAGAGGCGGCTGGAACATCTAGCATTTCTCCTTCCTCAGTTCCCAGATCTTTCTTCTTTGTCCTCATGAAAAGGTAAGCTACACAAATTGCAAAAACAAATGAACTACCACGAACGTAAAAGCAAGTAAACAGAATTCTAAAATAGAGAACAGGAAACACAGGCAGCATACAGCTGTCCAGGTATCATAAGGTTGTGAGCATGGCAAGAGTAGGGTCCAGGGAAGAAGCATGCTACTCTACGAGATAACAGGGTAACATGGAAATGAGAGACAGAAAAGAAGCGATGAACACTTGAACAAATATTTCTTTTTGTAATCTTTCCTTTTCTTTTGAAGAACTAGTTGAGACAATAAACCAGGAATATCAATTTTGACTTTTTGTTTCTTCTTTCTGGTAACCACTAACCATTAGAGCACAAGAAGATAACTTGACATGGCCAAAGTAGTGAAAATTTTCATCACAAACACATACATAAAGTCTATCCTGGAACTTAATATCAGAAACATCTCATCTTAACATCACATGTTTATACTAAAGAAAAATAAAGTGCACACAGAGGAGTTCCACTTGAATACATTTCTAGAAGCAGCACTAACCCCATCACAAGGAGAGTACAATTGCACAAAAAGATAGAGCAGCACAACGACTACTCTAGCCAAGTAGTAAGATCTTAGTTCACAGTATATCCAGCTTCGTACAACTCCATATTCAAATATAATCACGAGTAAAGTGCAGCACCAAACAAAAAAATTTACAAACTAAGGTTACTACTTTTTTCAATTTTAACATGTCTTTGATTGCAGAAACTTCCAGGTGAAAGTTCAGGACCCTTTCACGTTATGGTAGGTCAAATCTAAAAGTTAATCACTGTTTAAAGCAAGATATAGATTAGAATTAAACCCACTCAACTAGTTCAGTCAAATAACAGTTGAAAATGGAAATCAGAAACGGGAATAGAGCTCAACATGTGCTTTAACAAAGTTTGGTGGACTCGATCAATATTACTTGCTTCTTAAGTATTAATTGTCCTTGCAGAAACTAGCTTAACAAAGAGATACAGATTAATTAAAACTTATGACTGTTTTGCTTAAAGCACAGTCATACTACTGGACTATTTAGTGCGACTATGGTTCCTTTTACAAGGATCTGTCTCTTTTGAGAATTTCCATCACTGCTAATAAAAACTTTTGATAGGCTCTTGTCACAATTCAAAGCAATCTGTACATTCTGATGATCATGCCCCCGCTTTGACCAAAATAATCTGCACCAGATTTGGACCACACAATTTACAGTGAACCATCATTCTTTTTGGTAAAGATTAAACCATCATTCTTTTACCAGCTGCATTAGACCATTCAAAACATTCATGTTTGAATTCAAGGTCTTCAAAGAACTCGATCCTGCAAAGTTATAATACCACTATAAAAGAGTAGAAATGATCCTCGACCACAGGTATCTACATAATGATGGCAACGAACATGGTGCATGAACTGTTTGGTAAGTTTTCTATAGTCCATGAGAAGCATGCAAGGAAGTGGGTATATACTCCAGCAAAGATACAAAATACAAAAGCTTCAAAGAGAACTGTAACAATCACAAAACACTCAAATGGGATATGAGGAAAACTTTGTTTCCTGACGTACAACGAGAACCAAAATGAAGAAAAGCAGACTAATTTAGAGAAACAATGAAGAAGGAAGGGCTAAAAGAAAGATAAGAAAACAACTAGTGACTTCAAGGATGAATGGAGGTTTCACCCATTTGTATCATTTTCTTCTAAATCTGAAAAGACGCTGTAATAGTAGACACAGTTACTCTAGCCTATTGCAGCATAACCCTGTATCATCTCTTCAGTAATTTACCTAGTCAATGCTTCTTAATCTATTGCCCGAGTAAAGACGATAAGCAAGCATCTAGAATGAATTCTCAAAGAAAAGAAAGCTGCAGCAGAATTCTCGCCTCTAAATGCATTATGAATATGACTCTATGAGATGTAAACTATACTCTAATTGAATTACAAAAAAAAAAAAAACAGATAAAGACTGAGAGGAGTAATACATTAGGGAAACTCAAATAGTACTAAGCAAAACTTCCATGATTGCAAACTTTTCCCAACATTTTGCCCATTTTCACCCGAATCTTTCCTTATGAAGCAAGATATGATTGCAGATATTGAATAACATTACAGTAGTGGACTTGGAAATAAGTTAACAGATCCACAAATTTGCGATCAGAAATGACCTAGTCTAAATTCAAAAAGCTCAGAACTTTAATTCAAATCAAGGAGCACTGGTCAACAACAATAAAAAGTGAAGAGTAAAATATGAACCTCCAATAGAGAAATTGATAGCCAAAAGCATAGGCCAGAGGTACTTGTAACGGCGGATAAAGGATTCCTTAGGCGGCTGAGGAGGTGGAGCCGCACTGCCTGCAGATGTTGACGACGCCATCGAACACGGCGGCGCCGGCATCGGAGAAGATGTCTGTTGTTGCTTCAACTGCGCTGTAAATCCGAATTTAATCAGATATTAACAATTGAAATGTCCTTCTTATATGATATTTTAGTAAATAATTTGGTGATTACCTTTCTTAGGTTTATTGACGTATAATTTTGGAGATATAGCCATTACGCCTTTTCTAATCTGAAAAATCACAGTGTTACAGTCTTTAGTCGCCGGTCATCGTTTCTTCTCCCCTGTTCAGGTTAATTACAGCAGTCGCATAAAACGACGACGTCGTAGCCCCCTTAAAAATCTTTTTCCTTTGCTCTTTTAATCCTTGAAATATAGGCAAACTTATATCCTTATGATATCCAGTTGAGCATGTTTAGTCTTTAATTAATTAAAATATGTACTTTTGATACTTTTATTTGTAAATTTAACAAAGAATAATAGCATTTTGAACGTTGAGCAATTTATGAATTTAAATTTTGGTCCTTGTGATATAATTAAGAATATTCGACGTTTAATTTATTAAAATATGTGTTTTTAGTAAAAAAGATACTTATAAGTTAATTTAACCATCTTAGAAACTTAGTTAAACACCCTTTTAGTGTGGTCTTGCTTCAATTTTTACCAAATGTATTTGGTGATTGATTTATTACTTTGAAGTCAACGAGGATATTATTAAGCTACAACAACAATTATTACCATGCTTCAATTCTGAAGAAATTTGAATTGGCTATATAAATCATCATCTATCGTATTTAGTAATTTAAATTCATTTCAGTTTAATATTATATAAAATAAAATAAAAATAATAGTTACTCCTAATAAAGCTTATAGAAAGCATATGACCTAGCGTAAGTGTAATAAAATGACTAAAGCATATTCCCAACTAATTGATATGGTCTATATAGATATTTTTATTTCATTGTGCCATATATTTTGCTAAGTTTATATGAATTTCTAGGACTTTTAGGTCGTTAAATATAATTTCCTTTCATGTGATTTTAGTCCATCTCTTCAATTTTAACGCATTTCCCTCATCATAATTTCACATATATAAAATGGTGCATCTAGAAATTGACATAGAACATGACTAAATAATCTCGAACAAACTTCTCATGTTTTATCCTCAGGGTGCTAGTTGCACTTTCTAGCGAACGTAGTCATTTTTAATTTTGAATGGTCATATATCCACCTTATCAACCATACATATGCTATGAATGGCAATTGGGGCAGGGCAAGGCAATGCTTATATATGACAGGGCGAGCGGGTCAGAGCTCTTATTTTCAAAAACTTTAACGGGGTAGGGCAAGTAGCAGGGCGGGTTTTAAGCTTGGACAATTTCAGCTGCAATACTTAGCTAAAAAATTTGATGATGTGTTAATGGAAAGACCACAAAATTAATTACAACGGAAAATTAGTATTTCTATAAAGAAAAAACATGAGATTTTTGTAACAAAAGTAACTGTAACGAAAATAACTGTAACAAAAGTTTGTGACTCAAAAACTGATCTACTTGGGTATTTAAAAATGAGGTTGAGGCGTTGAGCAATATAGTTTTTATATCACACCTCAAATTATGAGCTAAAATTAAATAGAATTGGGTTTAATAAAATAATCCATGTGAGAGTGGTTACATAATCAAAATGTAATAACATTATAAAAGTACCATTAAAAATAATCAAAGACGATAAATTAGAAAATTACAAAAATAAAGAAAGAAGTTGAAGATCATATTAAAAATATTTAATTTTGATAACACAAATAAAAAACATCTAAATAGGGGCTAAATGGGGCAGGGCTAACGGGGCTAAAAGGGGCAGGGCAGGACTGAATCTAAATAGGGAAAATGAGGGCAAAATCTTAGCAGGGGAAGACCTAACCCGCCATGTCTCGTTGCCATCCCTATATATGCGATTCTTATTTTTATGGTTCTGTTGAACTTTAGCGACCTAACATTTACTCTCATCTGGCCTTCCACATCTACCATCAAAATCTCAACCTAAATCAAATTGTTGTTCATCGCTTCAACAAGTTTAACATTAATGATTCGGCCATTGCTAACTTTCCAATATCAATACTCTGGATCTCAATTAAAACAACAACAGCATCAATAACATACCCAGTGAAATCTCACAATATGGAGTCTGGAAAGGGTAGAGTGTACGCATACCTTGCCCCTAAGATAGGGATGTTGTTTTCGAAAGACCCTCGGCTCAAGAGAAAACACAAAACAAAAATCAAATAAGATAAGCAATTCAAAGCAACATGAAAATGAAAATAATGACAACGAACAAGCAATCTGGAAAAATAGGAGTAGTAGCTACCACAACGAAATGAGATAATCAAAATTCAATAAACAACAAATAATAGCAGAGGTCAAAGTACAAGAAACTATAGAGCAATACTGCTACTACTAGTATAAACAGACAAGCAGGAGTCATACTAGCCTTCTACCCTAATCCAAGTCCTCCGTAACCTTATATCTAAGATCATATCCTCGGTAAGTTTAAACTGCGTCATGTCCTGTCTAATCAACTCTCCCCGCTACTTCTTAGGTCTTCCTCCACCTCTCCTGAAATCATCCATAGCCAACCTCTCACACCTCTGCATTAGGACATCTGTATCTCTCATATTTACAGGACCAAAACATCTCAGCCTTGCTTCCCGCATCTTGTCCTCCACCGAGGCCACTCTCACCTTATCCCAGATATCTTAATTTCTAATCATATCTCTCATAGTGTGTCCATACATTCATTGCAACATTCTCATTTATGCAACTTTCATCTTTCAAACATGGGAGGTCTTAACTAGCCAACACATTGTCCCATACAACATAGTTGATTTATCCACCACTTTGTAGAAATATTTTGGATCTCAATTATGAAAGGTTACTCATACCACGAACACTTAAAGTATAACGATAAGTGATATTTAACGCGAGTCTTGCACAAATGAGACGTGAGTTCCATTTACATAGCTTTTTTCCATTACCTTCACGATTATGGGGGGGTTATAAATTATCGAAACCGTACCAAAATTCAATTTATCATACATGATCAAACTTTGAAAGTTCGATATTTTATTTCTACTTTTAATTATCGATCACTGAAATCGAATTTTGAAGATACCGAACGGCCACTCCCAGTGAATTGCTTATCATATATATATATATGTGTAACATTAACTAGTGATTTTGATGTCTTGATTGACACGTGACACCAAATTCATAATGTTAAGACTTGAGAGTGTAGATATAACCTCTATATGTGATTTCTCTAAAAGCTAACATGTCATACGTTAGACAAATTATGAACATATACAACAACAACAACATACCTAGTGAAATCCCACAACGTGGGGTCTGGGAGGGTAGAATGTACACAGACCTTACATCTACCTTGGTAGGTAGAGCGACTGTTTCTGAGAGACCCTCGGCTCAGGACAAGCAAAACAAAAAACAGTCAGATCCGGTCAAAAAATTAAAGCAGTAAGCAGTAAGAAAATCAAAATACTGATAGCAAAACGCGAATATGCCATAATATCGCATCATGAAAGAGAAACATTAACTAACGCAGATAAATGAGATAAACCAAGTACATTAAAGAATGCATAACATAAGAAATAAAATTAGAGAAGACTATAAAGCAATACTACGCATATTCGTATGATATGCTAAGCATGCCTACAATAATTAGCACCACAACTATCAGTTTGTAAGTGTAAGTAGGACTACCTACTACCGTTCTACCCTAATATGTATCCTCCACAACCTCCTATATAAGGTCATGTATTCAGTAAGTTGCGCCTGCTCCATATCCCGTCTAATCACCTCTCCAAATACAAATTACGAATATATCTTGTCAAAATATATTTTTTTTCAATACGTAATTACCTTTATACTGAAGTTTGATTTACCAGATCGAACTTTTAAAGTTAAGTTGATATTTGATATTTATTCTCAATTGTCGATTACCAAAATTATCAAAATCAAACATTGGAAATACAATACCGAACCCCTAATGTAATTAAAAAAGAAAATAGAAAAGAGCAAACTGTAAGCTAAAGAAGTTAAGGGATTATTTTTTTACAATTGCGACAAGTTATAGGGGTAGTTCCTACAATTAATCCCCAACAAGCACTCGGTTACTAAACGGGCAAAATACCAGGGATTACAATTATCCTTTGAATGCGAGTAGCTGAAGTATTAATTCAACAATGGCGATTCTTCTTCTTCCTTTGTTCTCCATAAAGGCTTCTTCAGTTGACACAACCCAAAGACTTGCGTACACTCCTCACCGCACTACTCCCAAAAAACCCGATTATCCATCCCCCATTTCAATAGCCCCTTCTACCACCCGTTCCAATATTTCGGTTTCGGACCTTCTTAAACGTGAAATTCCCAAGTCTACGCAAGGTACCGAACTACTAATTCGTTTATTTTTGCTTTGTATTTATACATATGTTGAAGTTGTATTTTGTCCTGGAAATAGTGAAACCGGATGGAACATATATGGGTTACGATGTATGGCTACCGAATGCGCCAAAAGTTGAGAAGCCTAGGTCGGTGTTTAATGCAGCTTCGCTAGCTTACATTGGAGATTGCATCTTTGAGGTATTCAATATTATTATTGAAGTGACAATATATTCTTCTTTTTGTGTGTGTGTGTGAAAAAAAATAATTATGTTGGGAAGTTTCTTGCATAGTAGTGAAAGTGATGCTCATCAATGAGAATTCTTTTGGATTGATATAGAGGGGAGTTTTAAGTTTGAATTGTACTGTTAGGTGAGAGGCCCAGTAGTTATCTGGGTCACTAGTTCAAAAATGTTTTACCTGATGAGAAACAGCCTCCAAATTGGCAAACTTAGGTGGAATAGCAGCATCCGATATCTGGAGTAAGCTAACAACTCTAAACAAACAAAACAATTACGACTCAGTCCTTAGCAATTTGGGGTGGGCTATGGATACATATTGACAATGTCATCCACTTAAGCTTATCACTGACCAATAATATACAAAATCTCCTAACTAACTTTAGTACTTTTTTTTTCCTGCTAATCTTCCACTTTGAGTATTAAATACTTTCCTCTTTTTGAGCCATACAGCTGGAGGGGTAAACTTAGGGTTGTCCAACTCCAAATGAAAGGAAAGGCTGGTAATCCTCTCCGTTGACTGCATTCTAGATCTGGAATACCACAATGAAGACTCCTAAGCTTGACACATGCTACTAGGCTATCCCAAATTAAGGGCAGGGATTAAACTTCACTACTATCGTTTTGGTTTAGTTTTAGCGCATTTAAACAAATAGTCCCAGCCTTTCTTTTTGTGGTTGAAACAACATGTACATTATTGCAAGGCCCAAAATATACTATGTCCCAAATAATCTGTCTCACAATCCAAATCTGCCTTTTGTTGTCCAAAAAGCGTCCTTGCTTACCGTATCTAAACAGAAAACAAATAAAAGAGAAATACTTGCTTTCTTGAAGAGATCTTTTTGTTTTGCCCGTTACTATATCTAAGGATAATACTCGCTCCGTCCCAATTTATGTGACACCATTTAACTTGACACGGAGTTTAAGAAAGAAAGGAAGACTTTTGAAATGTGTGGTCCAAAACAATTCGTATATAAATGTGTGATTGTAAATCATCTCATAAAGTTGAATTGTTTCTAAATATAGAAATGTGACATTCTTTTTGGGACAAACCAAAAAGGAAATGGTGCCACATAAATTGGGACATAGGGAGTATTCAAAAGGTAAGTTATCTTGCAAATACTGGTCGAAAAGTAATTCCCAAACTGAGAATCTTCTTAAACTATAAATTGCAAATCAATTTCTAACTAACACTTCAATGCCATATAGAATTTTTGTAAAAGTTGAATTTATTCTCTCACTATCCACTAATCCTAAACCAGCAGCACACCACTTCTTGGTGATCTAGATTTTATTTCTTCCCTTCTAATATCGAAACTCTTCTCCCGCATTCTCATGGTTGACAACTATCGTTGAAAAAATGAAGCGTCAAAAGGTAAGGAGAAAAAAGGCAAAATGAGGAGAGAGAGGGGGGTTGGGGGAGGGAAGAAAGGATACGGGTTGAGCTTGTTTCTAGTTGGAATAATCAAAGTTGCAAATTATGTTTTGGGGATAGATCTGAAGGTTGGGACTTCAATGAGCCATAGTTTCTTTTGTTTTCTGGTATAGTGAGAAAGACATCAAAAACTTTTTCCCTTTAAAATATTATTATATGGCATTGGGTGGATAGGTTAATGAAAGTGTTAGTCAGGGAAACTGGAAATTATTTTTAGAAAGAATGAGTCGGATAACTTGTTAAAATAAATCTTAGTTGGGAAGAAACCTCATTACTTTTGTATTATAGGTTATATTTATTTTTGCTTTTGGGCCTAGTATTGTTTAGATATAGTAAAACTTAAACTGTGGTTGTAATATCTGAGCCTGCTAACTCGATACGAGAGGAGCTATACTTTTTAGAAAGATGGCAAGCTTAGACCATGGCAACATGTAACTTTTAAGCTCTACCAGCTGTTTAGGGTAGATTTTCCGCATTCTCCATGACACCCATAAAGACAAGTTCTAGCCTTATGTAGGAAGCAGATGAGCATGTGAAAATACCGTGTTTCCTTTTCTCTTCCTAGGGCATTGTGAGAAGTAGATAAGCATGAAAATTGGTATTTACATTTCTGTTCCTAGAGAATCACTTGCATCAATGGTGGGTAAGTACAACTCCATTATCTTTTACTGAAAATGTTAGATGATTAGTTTCTATTGGGAACAAATGATTTTTCTAAAAGACTTGTAGTAGTTATGGTGAAAAGCTACACATAAAAATGGAAGAGTCAATCGGGATGCAACTTGGAAAATATATATATCTAATTTTGTTGCACCTTTCGACTGTGCAGCTATATGCAAGGAGACATTTTTTGTTCCCACCATTGAGCATCGAAGAGTACAATGATCGAGTCATGGCAGTAGTACGTTGCGAGGCACAAGTATGGCTATCTCACAAATCTTAAGACCTTTGACGATTCATTCTACTGATATATGCTTCCCATGATTTTCTTATATGATATCTCCCTCAAAGGATAAACCTATTTTAAGAGTACTTATATGATTTCTCCCATAAGAGACAAATATGTTTTAGGAACATCTTGATAATCCTTTTGTATCCTCTTTATGGATTTATAAGGGTATCTAGACTCTTGGAGTTTTGGCTCTCTTCCCCCCACTAAAACAAAAGCGCTAAATCAATTAATTTCTTACTACTTGGTAGAGATAATTGTTTTCACTTTTGGTTTGATGATTGTTTCCTAGAAGCTTGGCCAAACGAGCTATTGTTTACTTGCTCGCAACATTGACAGAAATAATTTATTTGTTCTGATTGTACCACGCAATTATGGGAATCTTCCACAACTAATTACATGCTTTGAGATGTTGAAATAGAAAAAGATGCTAGGGATGATTTTACTGCATAATATCTGAATCTTTGTATTTGCTTGCATGACAACTGGGTATACATGCTTTGATATGTTAATAATTCACTCTTTCAGCTGCACAATTGTTTTAAGATAACCCTTTTAATCTCGATTAGCTGGTTTCTATTTGAGAAACTGTTCTTTTTGATAGGTATCTGAGAAGGTGTTAAATACAGAACAATTCAAGAATATCACTCCCACACGCCACTACATTTTTTCTTTGAAACACTTCCTCGGCCTTTGAGGTCTTGCTGTTGTGTGATGATACTTGGTTGAATATGTATGATACTTTTCTTGTTAATGTCAACTTCTCCATAAGGTGGAATTTTTGAGCTTTTGTGCACATTGCAGGATGCTATGTTGCAGAAACTCACGAACGACAATATTTTGTCAGAAGAGGAAAGGTAGATATATTACATTTGAGCTGGTTTCTTTCTCTTTTGGATTTTCATCTGTGATTTACATGTGAATGCATCCTCATCTTAAGAATTTGTGGGAGTCTCAAATCTTGTGCTAACAGATTTATAATATAGAAAATAGAGTGCAAGCTGGCCAGGACACCACCATCGTAGAAGAGAATATAGCCAATAAAGCAACTTTCTCCTTCAAACAAGCCCACGTTAGCTTTTTCATATATTTAGTAGACATAATTACAAATAACCATGAAGTTAATGGTTTAATGCTTTGTATATTCCTATCTTCTTTATACTCAAGCCTTCATCCTGCACTGACACTTGCCTTTTTGATATATGCTTCTTCTCTTCTAGCAAATATTTGATGGCTTGCAGCTGTTTTAAAAATTAGTTTAGTGCCAAACATATGAGAAACACGGGCTACATGAGTGATTTTTTTGTTGAGAAGTGCTGGTCCTTCTAATAAAATCCAACTTGGAGGAGGGTAATTATATTTATGTGGAGTTGTACTTTGACAAATTGAGCAAAGCAAACAAAAAAACTTAAATTGGTAAACAATATATGTTATATTTGGCATATTTGTGGCTTATTTCTATTCTCAGCCGAGTTCCAGCATCCCTTTTTTTCCTTTTTAGCCTAACAGGGTTGCTTTCTAATTCAACAACTGTGCTTAGGAAGGAGATGGAAACAGATTAAGAGGGAACATGAAAGCATTCCCGAATCCTTAACTTTGAATACAATTCTCCTGTACTCCTCTTTCCAAATTTTCATGATGTCAATAGCCTCTTCCAATAACAACTATGCCTTAATCCCAAACAAGTTGGGGCTGGCTATATTAATCCCAAACAAGTTGGGGCTGGCTATATTAATCCCAAACAAGTTGGGGCTGGCTATATGACATGAGTTGAGCTTAACTGGAGAAACATGGTCAATTTCCTCTTCCATCACAGTAAATTCATAAATCTATGTGATGCCATTAAATTATTGAAATTTAGTTGTGGATTTCGTGGATGATTTTTTTTTTTTGGAAATGGCTGTTAGGCTTCTAAATTATTTATTTAACCCCATTAAACTGCAAAAAGAAGTATTACTTGTAAAGAAAGAAAACCTCCTGTTTACCATGTGATTTTGACCATGTGTATGTCTTTCCATGTTGAAGGGGTGTGCTTCGTTGGGGGAAAAATGTTGGTTCAGGCAAAACGAAGACGAAAAAGCGCGCTGGTGTGGCTGTTTACAACAGAGCGTCTTCACTTGAAACACTTGTCAGTTTCTTCAACCATCTGTTAAGAATAGTGAATTAACTGCTTTATTTGTGTTTCATCTGCGGTCTGCCGTATGCTGTTTATTAATGCATATCAATCAAAAGAATATTATTTTTTGGTAGTTCAGAAGCTAATGAAATATTTTTAGGAGGTGTAATCTTCAGTGCACATATGATTTTGTTCACCTAAAAATTAAAATTTGTCTAGTTTCTGTCTTGTAGGTTGGTTATCTCTACCTTACAAATGTGCAAAGGCTTGACGAGATCATGCTGAAGTTGGGTTTCTGCATAGGTGACTCTACCCTGCCAATTGTGGAGAGAATAGACGGTAAGCTGTTTCTTTGGCCCTAAAATTGTAGTGCTGGCAATTAAGACCCATTTTCAATCGCCTGCCTAGACCACCCATATATATGCAGGTTGATTGAGTGATATCTAAAAATGGGTTCCACATCGTGGGTCGGTGAGTTTGGGTTTTGGTGTTATGTTCTATGCTTTGTCACTTAAGCAGATACACATTCCTCATCCTCCTATCAGACACCAATCAGAGCCAGAGTGAGAGGGGGGACACCGAGTACAATGGCTGAGGTACCAAAATTGTCTTTCCGCTGAGAAAATAGGAAGATGAGAGTGAGAAAGAGAAGAAAATGGGATAACTGAGGGAAGGGAATCTGGTTCCATCTCTATCTTGGCCTAAATTCTTAGATTAGAGATCTGCCAGGAAGAAAATGAGACTATAGGAGCAAGAGGGAGAGTGGAGGACACCAGGGACAATGGTTGAGGTGCCAAAAATTTGTCCTCCACTGACAAAAAGGGATGATCAGAGTGAGAAGGAGCAGAAAATGGGGTAATTGAAAGAGGATCCTGAGCTAGAGAAGGAGAGGGAAGAAGCAGCCTGTTGGAGAAAAGGGTAAAGCTTGGTCCCTGCTGTACTTGCGGCTTTTTGAAATATGTACTCAGGTCTGGATGAGATTTGAGGATGAATTATTAAAAGGCAAAAAAAGGGCTCATGAGCCTGATGAGCAGGGGATCTTTTAGGTCCTTTGTTCTGCTATTCGATCTGGCTCAGGATCAAGCTGATACGAGCCTGCCGGAGAGAAACCAAGCAGACCACAGTCGCTTGAATCTTTATTGTGGTTTACGTATGCCCTTGATGATGTTACATACCAGGGTTCACTATTCTTAATTTTGAGTTATTCCAAAGTTGCTGAAAGTGGCAGCAGATTTTGCACCTAAAACGGGGGCTTTTAGTAATATATGCAATTTCTATTTTGAGTCCCAACGGATTGAACATTTTTAAAAATTGTTGAAAAATGGCAGAACTGACTCACGATTTTTTCCACGTCATCTGTATTTTTCCCCCCACAAATGAATTAGTCAAGTCCTTCGACAAGTTTGTCGAAGATACAGAAGTTTTACATACGCTTACTTCTAAACTTTGTTTCCAAGGAAAATGCTCCCCCCCCCCCCCCCAAAACCCACCACTCTTTTTTATGACATTGAGGATGGGATGACTTTTGGGGCCTGGAATGACCATATTTTCAACTTATATATTGCCCGAGGGAGCTTCAAGTACCTCGGGTCTATTATCCAAGGGAATGGAGAGATTGATGACGAGGGTGGATGAAATGGAGGCTCGCATCTGGAGTATTGTGCGATAAAAAGGTGCCACCAAAACTTAAACGACAAGTTCTATAAGGTGGTGGTTAGACCGACCATGTTGTATGGGCCGGAGTGTTGGCCGGTCAAGACTTCGCATACCCAAAAGATGAAAGTTGCGGAGATGAGGATGCTAAGATTGATGTGTGGCCATTCAAGGAGGGATAAAATTAGAAATGATGATATCAGGGACAGAGTGGGAGTGGCCTCGGTGGAGGATAAGATGCGAGAAGTTAGGTTGAGATGGTTCGGACACGTGGATAGGAGAGACATAAATGCCCCAGTGCGGAGGTGTGAAAGGTTGGCTATGGACGGGTACAAGAGGGGTAGAGGTAGGCCGATGAAGTATTGGGAGAGGTGATTAGATGGGATATGGCGCAGGTGCAACTCACCGAGGACATGACCTTAGATAGGGGGTTATGGAGGACACATATTAGGGTAGAAGGATAGTAGGTAGTCCAACGTAGTCCTACCTACGCTTACAAACTAGTAGTTGTAGTATTATTATTGTAGGCTCGCTTAGCCTATCATATTGCCTTATAGACCCTTGCCGTTTGATTTATGCTGCTATGTGTATTTTGTTTGCCTTATTTCCTTGCATTAGCTATTGCTTCTTTCTTTTCCATAATGTAATGTCATGACTTACGCATTTTGTGTGTCTTACTTTGTTTGAGCTTGTGCTTTGTCTTGAGCCGAGGGTCTCTCGGAAACAACCTCTCTACCTATCAAGGTAGAGGTAAGGTCTGTGTACACTCTACCTCCCCGTGGGATTTCACTGTGTATGTTGTTGTTGTTGTTGTATATTGCCCAATTTCAAGGGGCATATGATGTCTTTTTCCTTTTAAGTAAGATTATCACATTGGAAGATTAATTTATGTGCCTACTTGTCGGGGAAAATCTATATTTATCAGTTCATGTGGAACGCTAGTCCCTTACTATCTTCCTTTTTCTTTCCATTACTATGTAATTTCTGCCTTTTCATGTAATTTGTTGGTTGCTCTTTTCTTCTCTTTTTGTATCCACTGATGGTTACATCAGCCGAACTTTTGGAATCGGATAGATGGTGGAACTTTTTTTGGCCATTGGTGAGTGCAGGCTGTTGTGTTACCATTTTCTATACCATATAGGGAAGACATAAAAGAGCATTAGTAATCTGGTATATGTGCATGGTAAACTGGTTCTCACCATTTTCTTTTCTGTATCATCTGTGCTCTGTGCCTGGAACTGTTTAGTGTTGCTTTTTCCCCACTTTTACTGTGTGGCTGTGGGATACAATCTTGTTTGTTCTTAATTTAATACTTTTAAGTTTGACAAATATTGCATGTCATAGGTACAACAAGGTGATGTCGGAGGAAGAGATGACGTTCATGAAGCGTAACCTAGATAAAGAAAGACGGACATCTTTTGATAAATAAAGAATTATGGACATTTCCAATAGCATGCTGAAACAATTGAGTTTCTCAAGAACAACAATGTCCCTGGAGACCTGAGGAAGGTTGTCATTACCTCTTCACGTGCTTTATCAATTTGGATATCACAAGAGCTTGGATATCACAAGAGCTTGGATATGAGTGGACTTACAGTATTTCAAAGCTTTGAAAGAAAATAAGAGGTCGTCGTATTAGTTGTTCTTAAATGGAGAAACATTTAGACTTACAATAGAGATATGATCTCCTCTTTAATACTTCTCAAAATTATATGTATCATCACGTGAATGATTTAGGAATGTGTTTAGAGTGCTCATTCACAGTTCTCAGCATGAGGATAAATGTGTGCATTTATAAGCAACAATATGTTTTGTATCAGGTCCATTTGTCATGTATACGTGTTAAACTTGAACTTTCGGAGGAATAAAATGAGGTTTTCTAGTTTTCACTATCTGCATTTTCTCTCCTGCCCTTTGTTATCTGTCCATCAATTTCTTCTACTTCCCTATCTTAATAGACCATGAAAGCCAAAGGGGATATGAATCCACACCATAAAAATTCATCTTTACTGTCATAGCTGAAAAAATTATAAATTGCTTTTCAATTTTCCTCCCTTTTTTGGTCATTTTCCTGACAGGCGGGGAGAACTACAGGAGATATTGGTCAGGATGCACTACAATGTGGCTACTTGGGTACTTTACCTGTCAACAACAGAGAGTACTTCTTTTGCTTACCAAAAACAAAAACCAACTTGTATAGGTTTTGTAAACTTTTGCCTTGACGCAAATTGTTAGTAGAAATTGTCTTTCTGTAGTCTTAACATCAGCAATATATCCTCTCTTATAAATGTGCTAATCTTCAAATGAAATTGCAAGGCATGTGATGAACTTGTGATGCGGGTGAGTTAATTCAATTTACTCTTCCGTTTTGCTAAACTTTCTTTATTGAGATCAGGTGATAGTGAGCAGTGTTTCTGTGCAATTTGGTGCACTAAAACTTTGCTGCATAGTGGCGTAACACCTTGGGGCTATTTTTCTAATATGGCTGTGATATATTATATATGTAAAGGAGACGAAGCATTAACAAGTCTTTGTTTGCTTCATGACAAATACAGTTCTAGCTTTGGTTTGCAGTTCGCACAGTTACAGTCTAGACTTAATTTGTTTGATAAAACGTGAGGCAGAAGGCCATTTGCCTAAGGGTGTATACTGAGTTTCCTGTGTCTCAGCTCAATTCCAAAATCGGAGATCGTTTTTGCCTCTTAGAGATGGTACATATTTGTAGTTTGTTTTTTTTCTTTTTGGTTCAGGTGACATTTTTTAACGTCCATTTTTTTTTTCGTGTGTATGTTTGAACTGGGGAACGTCGAATCAATGCCTCATATAACAGAAGTGATAATGAGATTTCTGACTTTCAACCTAGTCGAATTGCATTATTAAGTTGAGCATTATTGTTAACTTGAGTTTGTTTGCCCGACTTCTCCACTAAGTAGAAAGGTAAAACCAAAAGTCAAGAACAACCAAAGTACAGAATATCAGACAATCTAGAGTAAGAAAAGTGAAACAGAAAAGTAGGAGAATTTAAACAAAAGGAAATAACTGTCAAGTTGCCAGTATGTTTTTAGTTTTATGTTCTTTTACGAGAAAGTTTCATTTTTTTTTATAAATAAGATGTCTGAAAATAACACATACTATACGAGATTTGAAAAAACTTATTTAAATTATAATAAGACAAAAGATCTCATTTCCTCAAAAAAAAAAAAATTAGAAAAGAACTTCAAATGTATTGTATGTAAGAGAGACGCAATGGATGCTGAAATATTTGTCGAAAAGCACGCAAACGATGTGTTTATCTCATTTTTAATTCCACATAGATCCTTAAAGAATTCTGTGGCGTACAATATTGGTTAATATAAAAAAGTCCCCACATTTCCCATCCACAGAATTTATGCCATGGCAAGTAACCGACTTTTAGCAATGGATTAAATGGACCCATTTGATTCTGGTATCTTGATATGGATAACACTTCTTAACCCCAAAAGTGTGTGTGGCAAACCAATCCATAAAACTAGGATAACACTTTTGCTTGGGAGGACTACATTTTCTTTGGACTAGATTTTAAAACAGACTACTATTATAAATAATATTGATCGGAGATGGGCTTAAATGGAGAAATATGAATAACTAAGATTTATATTGTTATCATTAACTTGCTCGGAATTGAGACATAGTTGATATTATTGATGTTACGTATGTGTGTATTTAATTTTAGTAGGGAGAAGAAAAAAGGATAGGAACTAAATTAGTTCCGTGCAATATTCAAAACAATGCATCTACTTTATGTTGCTTCTCTAAATGGATGAGAAGTCCAACAAGGCAAAATCCAAAGTCTTTTCTTGTATGACTAGGATGATAAGCTTTATCCATTTAATTTCAATATCAATTAAGTAAACATAATTGATGATTCTTCAAGTGGATCATGGAAGAAAGCAATAAAGGTTTGTCAATTTAATATGGTGATTGAAGTCATACATGGCTGCCTTCAACAGTAAGATTAGAGATTTTTCAAAGAAATACATTCCCTCGAGAGAAGTTAGAGAAAGAAGAATAAGAAAAAAAGGCTGATAATTATGTTAGAAAAAAAAACTTATTTGCGTTTTTAGGAATCTCTGTGATTATCAAAAGTTGATTTAGTTCAGAATTCCGCTAGTAATTGTTAGCCTCTCGCAACTCTTCTTTTCTATTCGAGCTTAGGATTTGTTGAAGTTTTGTCACTGGACAATGAGTAATAGATCCAAGCACTCAAGGATATAACCTACTGATCAATGAAGCAAGTGAAAATTATAGGAAGATCAGAGTTCAAATTTTATAGTTTTGAATGAGCAAAGTTATTCGATACTTGTGCTAATAAAATGTGATGAATATCTAATAAAATTGTTGAGTTATATCTAAACTGGTTGAGACACGCACAATAAAAAGATCCAATGAATGAGGTTATAAAAGTGGAAGAGAGAATGGTAGGGTAGTAGTGGACCAAAAGTGCAGATTGGTTGGCCTTTTTGAGTCCCAACAGACGTATAATATCTCTTGAAGCTCATTGCTCCACACACCCTTTTGTCTTTGCTAAATTGATAAATTCATACTTCAAATATATCCAAAAGGTGGTTATTGATAGTCTCCAACAAAATAGAAACATTAAGAGTTTGAGCTGTCTATTTTCATTTCATGGTCCCCTTTATAAGCTGGTGAAACAGTAACCATAGACCCAATGCCTTACTAGAACATGGATTTGGTCCATTTTTTAACCAACCATTTTATTATATTCCTCCTCACACCAACCAGGTTCTTGCCGTCTTGAACACCATCATTAATTAGTGAATTTGGACATGCAAACTATTTAAATTTACTCTAGAATATAATCTCCTTAAGCGACAACAACATTTACATCAATTTTACATAATTGATCTTGTCTTGTAATTAGTGTTAGGGTTTTCCCCAATTTTCTTTACATATTTCAATTTTACCTTTTTTGAAGGGCAAAGAATTTAGCATAATTGATTTTACTTTTTTTCAAAAGAAAAATATAAATCTTTCATATTTGAGTAACCCTTTTCTTGGAGGAAAAGTTTGGACTTCTATAAATTGAAGATTCACCCTTTCTAAAACATAGAAGATTATTCACAATGTAGTCGTTTAAAAAGTCTTGTTTAGGGGAGATTTTTCTCAGTAGCTTTTATGTCTTTTAATTAGTTTTATCATATGTAGGCCAATTGGCAAAATCATATTTTTATGCATATTTTAGTATATATTTTTGTTGTCTGATTTATCATTTTCACGGTTTGCAATTAGTAGCTTCAACATGACGCTATGATTATTTCGATCACAACAAGTGATATCAGAGTCAATGGTGCAATCAATAGTTCGGCGATATTCAGGACATGATCAAGGCATATTCAAATCAAGAGCAACTTATTTGGCGATAATGAAAAGTTGTCAAAAAAAAATGTCTGAAGTGCTACATGTGGAGACGAAGTTTCACTCATATTTTCAACATCTCTGTTGCTATACATTTAAAAATAAAGTAAAATATTTTTTAAATCAAATTTTTAATCCATAATATTTTTAACCATGTCAAGCAGCAGTGTGATGAATGTTATGTGAAAAGGGCAGATCAAGTTTTGTCATGAAAATCCGAGTCAAAAGGGAATACTTGTTAGGGTTTTGCCCCGATTTTCTTTCCATAATTGAATTTTACCTTTTCTTGAAGGAAAGGCAAAGAGTTTACCGTAATTGATTTTACTTTTCCAAAAGAAAAATATAAATCTTCCATATTTGAGTAACCCTTTTCTAGGAGGAAAAGTTTGGACTTCTATAACTTGAAGATTCGTCTTTTCCAAAACACAGAAAATTATTTACAATTTAGTCATTTAAAGAGTCTTGTTTAGGGGTGATTTTCTCTCAATAGTTCTTATGTCTTTTAATTAGTTTTGTTATATGTAGGCCAATTGTTCAAATCATATTTTATGCATATTTTAGTATACATTTTTGTTGTCTGATTTATCGCACTTCAAGGCCTGTAATTAATAGCTTCTGTATGACTCCAAGATTATTTCGATCCCAAAAATTAGGAGGGTGCAAAATTTTAACCTAGGCCAGAAATAAAGAAAGTATTCCTGACAGAGAACGACTTCCCCTTTAAAGGACTTTAGTCTTTCAGTGACAGAGAACGACTTCCCCTTTTAAGGACTTTAGTCTTTCAGGGGCAAATTTAAATTAGTCGAACCCAATGACCAAATAAATAAATCACACTATAATGACACACGATATTATTTTTATATTTATACACAATACTTTCATTTTGTTTATTATCTATATATACATATCTATTAAAGTATTTGACAAAGTAGTATCTCATGACACCACTTGGGATAAGGTACATGCTCGAGGTTTGACCCAGTGAATTTTCGGACATTGAATGGTTATAAAAAAAATAGTGCAGTTATAGGGAGAAGAGTAGTAAGGTATAATATACATATCATCTTCGACTTGAACTATATATATTTATATAAAAAAAAAGAGTTAAAATGCATATTTAAACTTGTTAAGAGTCACACATCAGATATGGAATGGAAACATGAATTCCTTATATGATTTTGGACAATTCTCACCCTACAATGGGAACATGAACTCCTTATATGGACTTGGACAATCTTCACCCCAAGATCCTAGCTTGTAGATGTCGCACCCGTTTTTACCGCGGTTCGCGACGTAATGGGTCGATTCCCTGAAATTGATAAAGGCTGCTTAAGGAGTTGAGAAATCGCCACCTAATTATTCTACGGTGAATTAGGGCACCTAGATGTTAATAATAAATGCTGCAAAATGAACTCCGATTACTGGTCTGCGAAACTAATGAGATTTTAAGTAAGGGTTCTCTATTATTCTAAAGAGAAGGGGTTAAACATCCTTTAAGATTCACTAACTTGCGGTTATCCGGTCAAACTCAGGTAATTATTACGCTAAAAAATGCATGTTTAAAAATATTAAGTAAAAAAGGATGTTGCAAGTATTTAATAAAAGATGCATTTTGACAACATAAAAGATTTGTTTATAAAAAATACATGTAAAGTTAATTTTTGGATGAAAGTATGCATTTGTATGAAAGTATACATGCAAAATTGTTTTTTTTTTTTTGGATAAAAGGCAAGCATTTGCATGGCATTATAAAATACATGTAAAATAATTTTGAATAAAAGGATGCATTGTATAGCATTATTTATAAAAATACATATAAAGTTGGATAAAATTATGCATTTGTATGATATTGTTTATAAAATACTATTTTTGGTAATTGCTAGTAAGGAGAAAAATAATTTATTTGTAATGCAAAGGAAGTGTTTTTTTTAAAGTCATTTTAAATAGCGAATCGGATAAAAATAAGACTTCATTTTGTATGATTAATAGTGTGAGTAAAAGGTGACCAAATTGTTTTGAAAAGTTTGAATATGCATGACAAGCCTAAAATAAATAGACTAGCGGAGGATTTCATATTTTTAAACTATCCGAGCCTAAGATAAATAAGCTAGCGATAGATTTTTAATTTTAAACTATCCTATTAATTGTCCATCCAAAGCCTAATTGTTCTAAGTATCCTAACAATCACACAAATATTAAATAATTATTACAACCCAAATAATAAAAAACGGTATTAAAGGAATCGAAAGCAGCGACTAAGACGGATGACGACGTCACCCCGCCCTATTTGTTTAGGAATCCCGATTGTAGGAGAATGCAATGGGCATTGATACGGGTCTCCGTTTGGCAAAGTCGTGATGAGTCTAATAACGAGACTCTTCGTTGCTCCAAATGCATTTCATGTAAACAAAAAAAAAGAAAATGATTAGTAGACGGAACATGAAATGTATACATAAAAAAATATAAATAAAATAATTCATGAAAAGTAATATATTGTTGGGCCTCAGGTTTGATGCAAGCTCAACTAAATACAAAATGCTACGCACAGATTACCATTTCATAACTTAGCAGACAAAGTATGCCATTCGATTAACTTAGGAGATTTCACATGCTGCTATCGACATGGTTCAACATCAAAATAGAGAATGCAAGAAAATGACCCATTCTAGAACATTTGACACGTGAATTGATTGGATATCATTTAAGGATATCATCTCAAAGGTACATAATTACTTAGACTAAACATATCATATTCATGCTATAATTCAGATATGGTGACACTTTAAATTAGGCATAACATAATTAATATAGTTATTATATAGACTCTAAATTAACAAACCATCATATTCCAAATAGAAACATATCCGGAACATATTAAACTAAGCACAAGACCTTGTCCGGAACATGACATATTTCAAACTACTTAGTTTGTTTTTAATCTTATTCATAAACCAACAGATATACATAAGACTATATATTGACTACTCCAGCTTCATCTCCTACAGATTTAAACACGCTAGCAAACATTCAAAGCTAATATATTTCATACTACTTCTGAATCACATGAACAGACCAACTGCAAATGTATACACAAACTAAACGTATGTCGCTACTTGACATGAGGTTCAGAAAAGTTGAAGGTCCGAAAATAACTAAACAAGCCACCATACTTAATATAACCTAATCATTAGAGAACACAACAATACGAATAAACTAACACATGATTAACATAACAAAAATTAAATACAAAAATGCAGAAATAAACGGAGGAGGTGTAGTTTACTGACCTTCTCTGGCAGCGAACCGATGCGTGTTTCGAATCGTCGACCCGCTCAGAGAAATATTTTAGAAATCTGATTTTTGATTTCAGAGATTCTGATTTTTTGCGAATTTCAGAAAGGCGGATTTTTTGATTTTGGGAACCGATTTCGACCCGACCCGGAATTGACCCGACCCGAATTCCGAATTTTGGAATTCGGATTTTCGGATTTTTCAGGTTTCGGAATGATGGTTTTGAACTTTGGGTCCGGTTTCTAACCCGACCCGATTTGGGTGTGGGTGTCGACCGATTTGGGTTGGTGAGGGTTAGAGTTTTTTTGTGTTTAGGGTGAAAGAAGGTTTTGGGTTTGTTTGGGATTTTTTAGGGAATAAAGGGAATGGTCGATTGGGCCAAAAAATGAGGTTTTGGGCTTGGTTGGGTTTGTTGGCGGTTGGGCCTGGTCGGGTTTGGCCGACTGGGCCCTATTTCTTTTTTGAAAAGGGGTTTATTTGAGGGTTAGGGATAAAAATGGTTGTGGGTTAAAATAAAAGGATTTATTAAAAAAGATTTTTTTTGAAGAAATGTAAAATATTTAAAATAAAATAACGATGTGATAATAATAAAACATAATATTTGTGAAATGCTTAATGCTTAAAATAAAAATGTGATGTCGTTTTGCGAAAAATAAAATAATATAGAATATTAGGGTAAAATTATGATTATGATTTTAAAAGGCAAATGATAGTAAAAAAAAATGCGAACAATAATAATAATAATAAATAATAATATTGAAAATAGACGACGATATTAAAAGCCTTATTTATTGTTCAAGTCCATATAAGGAGTCCATGTTCCCATTGTAGGGTGAAGATTGTCCAAGTTCATATAAGGAGTTCATGTTCCCATTCAATATATGATGTGAGACTCATGATCTTGGTGTGAGGATTGTCCAAGTTCATATAAGGAGTCCATGTTCCCATTGTAGGGTGAGGGTTGTCCAACTCCGTTTAAGGAGTCTATGTTCCCATTTCATATCTGATGTGGGACTCTTAACACTTCTCGTACGCTCAAACCTTGTTAACTGGAGCGTGTATAGTATAATTTGGGGGCCAACATCGGTTAACAAAAAAATGAAATGAGTCTGGCTCTGATACCATGTAAAGAATGAATTTTTGGCCTAACTCAACCCCAAAAGCTAGTTTTTAGGGTGAGGATTGTCCAAGTACATATAAGGAGTTCATGTTCTCATTCCATATTCGATGTGGGACTCTTAACAAAACTAAGTCCATATATAGTACTGCACATCTATTGCTACAAAAGAGTCGCAAGTGTAATGATATTTCGTATAATCCTACTTTGGTCCTCAAAGTTAGTTAGGTCTTGCTATATCACCCCTGGACATTAGGGTAACACTAACAGATTAATTAAGTCATTAAAATATTTCTTTGCTTTAACATGAAGCGTCTGCTTTTGTATATTAGTACTCCATAAACATCATTTGCATCTTAATTAGATGCGTTAATATAATATGGTCAGTTGCTTATCCTAAACAGTAAATATTCCCATTACTTGTTGCTGGTGATGTGACAGGCCAATGCAATTTGAGAATCATATTCATAATTTAACAGTAGATTTGAAAGTAGTTATATACCATAGACGTCCTTTTAGATAAGTACTAGTATAAAGAAAATTAGAGCATGACAGGACATTAGATCAATAATTACATTCAAATCAAGCATTTTTAGATGAAGTAATAAAAGTCAAAATCTCCTTTATCTTCAACTTGAACTAAATATATATTTAAAAAAAAAAAATTAAAGATAGATATTTAAACTAAGACATGAGTCCATGGACACTAGAGTAGCAGGTTTAAGTCATTACGTAAAGCAATTATTTAATTTTCTTTGACATGAAGCATCAACTTTATAAACAAGATATTATTATTTGTATCTTGACGATGCGTCAATTTGGTCAGCTGCTTATCCTAAACAGTCAATAATTCAGCATTACCTCTTCTTTATGATGTGATGTGCTAATTAAATTTAGATCATAATCATAGACATTTTAGATACTGTAAAGAAAATTAGAGCATCAATAATTAAATTAAGTTCACACCAATCCATCACAATTCATTTGATTTAATTAAATCAAAGTCACCTCTGTGATTTTTATTTGTTAAAGGGTCAGTTTAATTTCCTTAGAGAAAAGTCTTTTCATCCCTCAGTCAATAATTACAATATGTGATTAGCAGTACGAAATTACCAACTAATACAAATTGAAGACACATCCCCTGATTCTCTGTCTATCGGGGATATCGGTTTTATGATCAATTATTAATGTTATCTTAATTATATGCTTTTTATACAAGAAATCAATAAATAAAACGTGTGAAATATTTATATGATCATTTTTGTGTGAGTTTATTAATTTCATCATTTAGATACGGTTGGAAATTTGCATTTGGTGAGGAGGTGCGTCTACCCATATTTAATGACTTAAACACTAGGGTTCAACATGTTGAAGGCTTTGTCTCTTCACACGTGCATAATCTACTAAGTGAGTAGATGACCGTAGGGCCAGGGATCGTCAAATTTCGTTAAGAAATGAAAGAGATATTGGTCCACGAAGTAAGGTATTTGAGGCATGGAAATATGGTGTGGGACAAATCTACCACAACGGTGGGAAAATGAAGAATTGTTCTCTTTATAAGTCTCAAAATTGGTTAAGGGTTTGGAACCCCAAGGGGTAACCCATGTATTTGAAGGAGGGGGGACCTAGATGTGCTTGGGTTCGAGGCTAAGTCCACGAGCGCGCCGCCGCCAGTCCGGGCCGGGCTTTGGGCTTCTTCAGATATTATCATTTTGGTCCCTGAAGTTTCTGAAAAGATGAAATTGGGAACGACGGAAGACAGAAAGTTTATGCCTGCCGTTTGAGTTGGTTTTTAGAGCGTTAAAACTCCATTAATCTGCACATAACTCCTTCCTAAAAACTCCTTTATGTTGCACATTAAATCAGTCATTTACTTGGCTGATTAACTCCTCGCTAATGGCCATTACTTGGCTATTAACATCCATTAGTTGGCAGTTGAGAAGTCTCCTCTTATGCTATATATTGATGCCTTTTGGCTCAATTGGGTGTGACAGAAAAATGAGACAACAACATATAAACACAGAGACAAACAGAAGAGAGAAACAACACACATTCTGTCCAAAAACAGAAACTCTTCCTTCCTTTTCCATTCTTCAGCAAGTCGTTTCGTATTTGTTTTTTTCGTCAGAATCAACCTATTTGCTTTGTAGTGTTGATTAGTTGTTGTTTTATCTTGGGAGACTATTATCCGTTAACGTAAAAGTATATATAGGGCAATCTTGTCTTAAAGACAGAGAGTCATCTCTCGACTTAGCCACAGTTATAACAATTCAGATTTAGTGTTTCTTGATTTCAGGTTATCAAGATTCAAGACTCAACCAGCTAGCGGCAATTATAATATTGGCTTGTTTGTTTTCCTTTCAAACACTTGTAATATTTATTTACTTCCCGTACTGCTTTACATATCCAACAGATACTTCATTATTGGCATGTGTCCATGAAAATGAAAAAGTATATTTGGTCAATTTAACATTACTTTACTTTATTTATTTACTAATATTAATAAGCGGAAATCTTAGGAGCTTCAGTTCATAAGAAATGACCACTTTGCTGCCATATTGACCCACTTATGAACGGTTGGTAGCTTATTATGTAATTTTCACTTTTCCTCTATGTGGAACCTACTATTGATGACAGTGATACTCTTTGTATTATGTATTTTTAAGCTATTGCACTTCATGGTGTCAGCTTTTGGGGTTACTTCTGCTCATGTGTGTTCCATCTTTTTACTATTTTTCTCCTACAATTAAATTTGTGTAAGCGAAATTATCAAATTGGTAGACACTTTCGTTTCTTTGGGAAATTGATAGACTTTCTTTTTCTTTACTGTCTAACCCAATTAGCCTATAAATGAGATCAAGTTGTAATGAAAAGCTGCCTAATACAAAATCGGCACTATAATAAGAAAGACGTTTGTGAACAATAGTTTTGTTATCATATGTCTAATGTTGTTGTCAAAAATATTTTTTGCAACAACAAAAATTATTGCATGCCGTTGCAATAACTTATGATGCGAAATTTTTTCGAAACAAGTTATTTTTTTGTTGGCAGCAACAATATATTTATTATTATTAAAATTTTATTGTCAATTCTATACTTTCTTGTAGTGCGGACTGCAGAGATAAAAATGTTTTCAACACAGCTTTTGATAATGGCGTTGACGTATTTTTTGAAAGAATATAATTTGGAGGCTTCTATGAGTATTTTAATTAATGTAGGATTAAAAGAGACAAAATAATTAATAAATCTTATGAATTTATACTAATTTTTAAGTAAAGATCAAATATACAATTTTTAATATTGCTTTTCTAATTCAAATATTGGACAGCGCCCCTAGTAATTTTATAGACGGAGAATGCCCGACAAAATCTTGGCTGCGGATAAGATCATATTCAAAAGTGTAACATGAACTTTAAATTAAATTAAATTAAATTAAAATTCACACGTAACTATAACCAACTTGCAAGATAAGAGAGAGCAACTATCTCCGAACTTAAATTCCTATTTGGCAACTTCAAAATATAATGTTTGAATCGAATACTCCTAAGTACTAGTTATGGATAAGCTCACTTTCAATAAACTACATAAGTGATATATTTATGAAGAAGTTAAAATTTTGATATAGCTAAATTTAACACGTTTAAATGTTCGAATTAACATTTAAAATGTTTATTTATCAAAAAATGTTTGAATTAACTTAGCTACACTTAAGCTCAAATTAACTTACAAGAAAATTGTTGTTATAAAACATAAAAAGAAAACAATTGGTGTATGCCGTAGGAATAATAAATAAAATTCTTTTCTTCTTTTTGCACAACATATTAAATGAAACAACCAAACAAATGAAAAAACGAGTTAAATCATGAACCAAATTCATTAACTCACTGCTTTTGATTTATTAAAACTGATCTATCTTTATACTGAAAATTGTAGAGACTATTTTCAATGAAGCACGTGGCAAAGATGATCACTATTGCTTACTGTTTTTGGTATGCAACTTGATCCTTTAACCTGACCCACACATTTTCTCCTCGGATCTATGCCCAAAAAAAAGGAGAGGCCCATCGCCACTGCTGCAATGGATTAAGGAGGAAGTGGGCCATGTATCAGTGAATGAAAATAGCAAGGCCTGGCCCATCGATAGTAAATTGAAGCTAACAAGCTATTGGTACATTTGACATCGCCTTTTTTTCTTTTGTTTCCTTTTTAAATAGTTATCACTACTTATCAAAAGTGATAAGAGGAAAAGATTTCCTATGATCAGTTACAATTTGAATTGAAAATATTATTCTATAATTCTTTTTTTATTGATCTCTTTTCTTATTTAATGATCTTTTGTTAGAAGGTCATATAACTAAAATAACATTTTTGATGGGCATAACTCATACAATTGATTTTCTCTGAGAGAAATGAATACATACTACAATAGTTAGAGAATTATTAAAATCTAAATGTGTGATATGACGACTAGAATAAGTTTAATTAAAATTGTGACCTTGTCAGGGAGAATCGACTATCATAATGTGAAAAACACACAAATTAATTGATGGTTGTCATTGTTGTACTTTTTGGTCTCACCATCCTTTGCTGAATTGGCATTCTCATCTTGTACTGAGCTAACCCTATTGAGCTTTTAGCTAAATCTCATCAAATGATGAACAGTAATACGTAATTCACTGTGGTATTAGATAAGATTGGGATTAATTAATATAAATTAAATAAAACCCCATAAATTAGATAACATTTGTTTATGGACTATTATGTCAAGCGATAGGTATTGAGTTATTGAAAAGAACATTTATATTTGGCGCTTGCACAGTTGCACTATTCAGCACTGTGTGATCACGCAAAAGGCACAAATGCATATGTAATTTAATTTAACTCTTGAAAATTATTCAAGAATAGAGTCGAAATGACGAGGTTCAAATTGTTTTCTTCTTATGGGCCGGTGTTTTATATAAATCTTGATGGTACACATATGTAACCATTTGCATCATTTATTCAGCTTCTTGTTATTGGCACATATGGATCCAGAATTTTGAAGTATATAGTTTCTACGATGATTTCAAGTTAATATATAATAATAATTAAATATAAAATAAAATTTTCATAATAAATATTTAATAATATTTTTTAGTACATATACAAGATTTAAACAAAAGATATTGAATTCATGTAAACTCATATATGACATCTTAAACCGGCAATTGTTGTTGGGCTATATGAATTAACCCTTCCAAAAACTATTCAACTACACATAAGAATCTTCAATAAATCTTTACCGGCTACAGGGTACTTGTGTAGCGGCAGATCTATTGGAAAATCTGTGAATTTAACTGAAATCATTATTTTCAGTTCAAACTACATATGCATATATAAATTAAAAGACTTAAAACTTTAGATATAATAAGATCAGTAGTTAGAATTATAACAAAAATGAGAAGAGATATGTAATATGTTATTATCATAATCCTTGAGGGGCAGGGTACGTGGGAACCTTTATGCATATTATATTAGTTTGTTATGAAGAAAATATATAATGCAAATATGCAATGATGGTTATGAATTGGGAGGTGGGGGTTAAAAAGTGCATGGCATCTCCTCCACCCGGCTTTCTGCGATACCAAGCTCACTTCATTAAGTCTTTCTTTATCTTTAATAAATATAAGTCTTTCTCGCTACTACCAACTACATCAACTGAAAAAAGGAGCTAACCGAGAGGGATCCACATGCTTATAGGTTGTTAACCAAAAACACGAAAAAGAAATGCTACTAGGCCCAGTTACAATAATTTGGATCTATTATGCTTTGAGATATCAATTGAAACAACAACATATCCAACGTAATCCTATAAAGTGAGGTCTGGAGAGGGTAGAATGTACGCAGACCTTACATCCACCTTTGTGGGGCAGAAAGATTGTTTCCGATAGATACTCGGCTCAAAACACATAGTCAATGCAAGATTGCAAAAAAAAAAAAAGACAACTAAAAATATCAAAATATAGAATAAATGAAGTAATACCAACATAGGAATAATTATCTATGTGATACCTAAATAATTATCTATGTTTCCTATTTTCTAATATATCATTTAATTTCTATGCAACTTTCATAGTTTTCAAAATTTTGAATTCATTAAATTAATCTTTGTTTTATTTTAGTTGTGAAAGGTAAAGCTATCCAGTGCACTTGGATTCCAAGTATTGTACATATTATATATTTCCAGAGGAATCGCAGACTGCAAGATAAAATTAAAGACAACAACAATATCTATGCTTGATAAAGGTAGAGAACTAATCTTTTCCCCCACCTTACAAAAAATATTCATACACTACTTTTTAGATAATGTGTTTTTCTCTTTTGGTACGGTATTATTTATGTCTATTGTTTATATTTCTGGTCGATACAATATGGGACACGCTCATCATGCTCAATTCCATGACGGTCCATTATTTTATCATGCATTTACTACTAATTTGTTCCTTGTACTTTAAGATATATAGTATGAAACATTCTAGTTATATATACCTACTAGTTACTACAGTGTAAAGATTTTTTCAAAGTTTAATATTTTTTTTCAATTTTCACTTAACAATTATCGCAGAACTTTATCTGTAATTACCTCATAGCTAATATAATTAAATGAATATTATTTACAGTGTTAGTGTGAAAACCTAAACTTTAACATAAAAAGGTGCAATAAATTGTATATTGCCTTGTCCATGACCTTCAGAGTCATCGCTATAAAGCATGAACATCCGTTCAAACTAGATTTAATCTGTTTGCCTGAAATTTATAAGTAGACATCATATTGAATACATAATTAAATAAATAAAAGTATGTTCTCTGTGATATCTTAATCTTTTAAATGATATGAACATATACTTTAATATGGTATCTATTCGGAACAGACATAGGTTCTGAGGTCAAGTCTCACCATCTCACCATCACCCATCATCAAAAAGAATTTTTATGTGCTTGATTCATGAAAAGAACTAGACCGTATGTGACGGACTCGTCGAAACAACAACAACATACCTAATGTAATTTTACAAATGAGGTCTGGGATTAAATAAATAAAAAAGAGAGGAAATAGTGGGCCCACTTGGTGAATAAGCAAAAGGAGGACATGGCAAAGATGATCACTGCTTGTTAGGCAATTACTTCATCGTTTAACATGACCCACACATTTTTCTCCTTCAGAAGTAAGTTCTTTAAAAAAAAAGAGGCCGATGGACACTGTTGTAATGGATTAAGGAGAAAGTGGGCCAATCAAATCTCTGTGTACCAAAATGCAAGGCCCATTACCATGATAAGATGAAGCTAATAAAGTTATCGAATGAATTTTTTTTACGTTGCCGCTTTCTTTCCCATCCATCATTTCTCTTTTTTCTTTTGAAAAAAACATCTCCAACATTTTTTTATTTAATAAGATTAATAGATGAGCATGCAAGAACTAAAGATTAGTAAGAATTTCTAAAAGGGAAGCACGGTGCACTAAGCTCCGGCTATGCGCATGGTCCGGAAAAGGACCGGATCACGAGGGTCTATTGTACGCACCCTTCCCCGATCCTGCGCATAGCCGGAGCTTAGTGCACCAACTAATCTTTAGTTCTTGCATGCTCATCTATTAATCTTATTAAACAAAAAAATGTTGGAGATGTTTTTTTTCAAAAGAAAAAAAGAGAAATGATGGATGGGAAAGCGGCCACGTAAAAAAATAATTCATACGATAACTTGTTAGCTTCATCTTATCATGGTAATGGGCCTTGTATTTTGGTACACAGATTTGATTGGCCCACTTTCTCCTTAATGCCACCAAAAATCAGATAGCAAGATTGATTCGTGGACCGTTAAGCCCCGTATTACTTAGAGTCTGTTTGGCAAAGATTGTAAAATTACATATTCTGATAAGCATTTTTATTAAAACAATTCACAAAAAAAAAATACTTTGTGAAGAAGTAATTTGTGCTTCAAAAATTTCTTGTGATTTATTTGAAGTTGTGATAATATCAAATTTATTAGATTTATGGTAATAACAAAGGTGTGTCTGATGATGTCATAAGTCGTAACCATTAAAATATTCAAAAAAAATTACTGGTGGCTGTCGTTGTTGTACTTTTGGTCCTACGTGTGAGGCTGATTTGTCGTCCACATCTTGGTGCAATCCCCTTATGGCCCCACTATCCATTGCTCACTTGGCATTCTCATCTTGTTTTGAGTTCACGCCATTAATATTGAGCTTTAACTAGTCTCAATTATCAGTAATGAATGATTCAGTTAGAAAGTAGATTAGTTTGGTCATTAAAAATGATTATATGAGGTAGATTATAGTTAGGCAACGTCAATAATAGACTATGTTTAATAATTAAGTTAGCTAGGTTCGTTAAGCTTGATCATTATGCTTGTCTTGAACCAGAAAAAGAAAAGGAATTAGGTGATGCGTGAAAAAAGTTAAGATGATTAGCAATTGAGTTTTAAATCGAGCATCGACATTTAGTGCTTGCATTTTTTTTAACTCTATGGGATAAGTAGAAGAATTGACCAGTGGCGAAACGAGAATTTCCACTAAGAAAAATTAAAATATAAATAAATAAACATACAACAAAGTTAATGAAATTTAATATTTACAATATATACATGAAAAATAATTTTAACCTTATGAAGTCAATGTAATTTTTCGACAAAAGAAATTCTAATAAATTCCTTGTGTCCCTAATTTCTGTTGGAAATTAGCCTTTGGCGGGAGTTGCGACCGACCAACTTTAACGGCTTAAACACTAGTGTTACGTATGTCGGAGAATCCGGTTCTTCACACATGCATGATGTACTAAGTACGTAGATAACCGTAGGACCAAGAATCGTCAAATTTCATTGAGAAATGAAAGAGATATTGGTTCACGAAGTGAGGTGTTTGAAGCATGGAAAGTGTGGTGTTGTGTTCAATTCTCCCTCATCGGTAGAGGAAGAAAGAATTGTTGTGTATATAAGACTCGAAATTGGTTTGGGGTTTGGGACCCCGAGGTATCCCATGTGTTTAAAGGAGGGAGGACCTAGATGTGCTTGGTTCGAGGAAAGACCACACGCCCTGCTTGTCCAGTCGGTTCGGTTCCGGGTTCTCGAGTTCTCGGGTTCTCGGGTTCATTATTTGGCCAATAAGGGATGTTATGGAAGCGATTCATGACCCTCCCTCACCTATATAAAACACCCTACACCATTGTTGAGAGCGAGAAAAATATACTTGATATATACACGAAAATACACAAGCAAAACAGTTTCTTTCTACATCTTCCTTGCATCATTTCTTGCTCAATATTCTTCAAGGTAGCTCTTGAGTTTCCTTTGCTCAAGTGTTCCATTGCTGTTTTATCTTGGGAGACGAATTGTCCAGGACGTATAAAGGATACATACGGGGCAATATTGTCTTAAGGACAGAGTGCCACACTCGACTCAGCAAGCAAACAAAGCAGTTTTTCAGTTTTCTAGTTCATCTTTGTAATTTTCAGATTTTTAGTTGAATTGTAATTTCAATTCTTATTTTAGCAGTTACTTGTAATTTTCGTTTTCTGCAACCTTTGTAATATCCAACAATTTCGCTCCTGAAAGTAAACAATAACAACAACAATATATCCAGTATATTCCGACAAAGTGAAGTTTGGGAAGAATAGTACGAACACAAATTTTACCCATACCTTGGAGGTATAGGAAAATAATTCAAGAATAATGTAAGTGAGGATATTATAATTGATTCTTGTGTTTGGACTTTGGAGTAGGAGAATATGAGCACTTAACATAATAAAACTTATTTGAAACATAGCATGAAAGGAACAAATTACTTTAGTGGCATGCATGTAACCCAAGGTTGAATCACCTTTCACTATATTTACTTTTTTCTTAGCCTTTGTGAATTGACCCTTCCAAACCTCCATTCAAGTACACCCCAAAAATCTTCAATAAATTTTATCTTTTCCTCATTTTTTTGTTTTGTTTTTTATCTGTTGTCCTTTGTGGGGTGCGTTAGTGGGGAGGGATAGAAAAGTGTAGAAATGAAGGATAAATAATGTGGATCCTTGATAGATTTGCAAATTTATTTGGTTGCAGAGGTATATAGTACTTAATATAGTTATAGGAGTACAAAATTGAAAAGAGATACATAATATATATGTCATTGGCATTATCCTTGAGGGGAAAGATACTTGGGAACCTGTACGCATCATAAATGGTTTGTTATAAAAGAAACCATATATGATCCACATGTTTACACTTCTAAAGTTCGCCTACTAAAAACAGAAAGATGTGCTACTACATCTATATATAGCGGAGGTAAAGTTTTAGTTATCGATTAAGTAGAATTCAATAAATTTGATTAAAATTTTATTTCTTTTATTAAGAAATTTATTAAATATGTATAAGTAATTCATTTAAACCCCAGTAACCTACTTTTTCTAAAATCCAAAATATATAAATCCACTATTGTTAACACTCAAAAATAATTCAAGTGTTTATCCGAATTCATTGACAACCGAATTATTTAGGAGCCGAATTTACTCCTAACCCTCGACTGCAAGAACTCCATCGGCTACTAAGGCAGCTTAGCCGAAGTTATTAGTTAGAGGCACGACTGAGACCCACTCAGATGCAGACGCCTCAATGACCAAGTCAAATGGATTTCTATACCCTCAGAAGCGGTAACGGCCAACAACAGCTGAAAGCAAGGGCCATTATCCAAGAAAGAGGAATAGATGACGAGAAACTTGGCACCACCTCCCCTATGGTCGGCTGTTGAACTTAGTGGGTACTTGATAGGGGGGGCCACAACTGTACAATGTTTCTTCTCTTTTGTACTATAAATACTCATTCTTTGTACATATTAAACACACAATCAATCAAACAAATCAAATCTTTTATCTATCTTTACCTTTTATCCTTTAGTTTTCCTTTATCTTTTACTTTACTCGGCTGTATTCATGCTTTTTTACCTCTTAGTCTAAATCACACTGTCCTAACGCTTTCTGGAGTAATTGGGGAACCCATTGCTGGAAATTACAGTTCCGTTTCCAGCCCCGAATCGCTTGAGTAAGGAATCAATTTGTCTCCCGATTTCATCGGCCGATAAAACGGCAGGAGTAAGATTTCGGGATGAGAACAACTATTTTAGATACGCCCATTGGGACCGTAGGTGAATTAATAGCGAAGTTTGATTCTCCAGGTCAGGATCATTCTTGGCGTATGCGCCTAAGGTCCGGTAGGAAAATGAACCTCGAGTCCAGTCCACATTCTAAACAAAATACTTCCAAAAGGAACAACGAACCGACATCCTCCTCGGGTATGCTTACATCGGTGGATACCCCTCTACTTCCTCCATCAACCCAAGCAGTGGAAGACTCTGGTCAATCTGAGGGTCCAACCATAATGATCACGTCTTTCATTAGACAATAGATGACTTGGACATTCACGATATTATGTACTAAATTTCTAAATAATTTGCTGATATTGTGAAGTTGATGGTACATAATGAGGTTCAACAGGCGAGGAGATGGACGCCAACCGAATGCACTCATGGGAATGTTCGGCCAGTTCTGCCATCCCTTTGGCGAGTGGTGTTATTCAGCATGAGACTGTGACTCCCAGTGTTGTTCCTCAGCCACATGTGCATTAGCCAGTACCTACTCAGGTGCAGCTGATAGCACACCTAGGAACACAAGCACAATCGCCTGGCAACCAACATACTGCATGGTCGTTGCCGAATCTTGGGGGGCAAAGTGTGCCGCCTGACCAAGCGAGTATGCAGTATGGGAAGATCAACACGGCCCGGAGGCCAGTTTAAGCTCACTTTGGATTGTCGGCCGTTATGCCGAATGTTTCCACGAACGGCCCTACGATGCAAGCGAACAATGTTGGTCAGCCGAATTGGCAGCCGATGGCCCCTGGCTATGACTTAGCTCGGCTATCTGGTGACGTTATTTACAGTGGGTTACCATTCCAGCAGCCATTTCCGGTACCCAATCCATACCTTCTAGGAGGCGTAAACATTCTAAGAACGGTCGACGCCTGAGCAGAGCAGCCATGGAATATTGTCCCACCTTATCCTCAGGCTCTGTTAGTAACAGAGCTTAGGTTGCGTGTCACGACCCGACCCGACGGGCCGCGACTAACCGCCCTAATGACGTCATTATACTAACCTGTCACACATAATCCAACTAACACTTAATGAGTTCGAATCCGGCAAAGATAACGCCGCAATAGCAACATATGTCAGGGTAGGCAAGCCGACGAGGCTGCATTTACCCAAGATTGTACCTGTCTCCTGAGGAGTCACAACTAGCCAATATAACATAACAAGCAAGCCGACAAGGCTGCCACCAGTTAGTAACGTATATACATGGGAACACCCCAGCACAGAATACAATAACATGACCGACCAAAACAGAGTCATAACCCTACACATACGCATAACCCACCACCGTCTACAGACCTCTATAAGAAGAATAACGACATATGGCGGACAGGCCCCGTCGTGCCCCTAAATACGAACATAATTCTAAAAGGGATTCGCACCGAAATGACAAAGCCCTGGATCAAAGGAGCTTTCCAACTTTCGAGTAGGAACCTAGGCACGAGGTTCACCAAATCGAAAATATGTACATGCGGGCATGAAACGCAGACCCAGGAAAAGGGGGGTCGACGAAATAATGTCTCGAGTATGTAAAACATGAAGGCTGTAAAAAGAGACCATAATTAGCCAACAGAAGCAGTAAGATCAAGATAAAAATAAGGATTCAAATCCAACTGTGACATAAACCATAAAAGTCAGTTGTGCCTTATAAAAATGAGAGTCAAGTCAAGAAAACATGAAGGCATGTCCATAAACATATATATACCTGTAACGTAACCCGGCCCACTAATGCGGGACTCGGTGGAATCATATCATAACCCGGCCCATGCTGGGACTCGGTAAAATCATCTCTCATCTATGGATCCATCCTACGTAACCCGGCCCTCTAGTGAGGGTCTCGGTGAACGATGCAAGGCTGTGCACGAGTCGTAACCCGGCCCGGGACTCGGTGAGGTGAAGTAGTAACACTTAGCACGAGTAGATATCGTGAGTAACCATATGCAAGTAAAAATTATCATCTGACTCTCAATAAAATCATTGTAATAATGTCATAATAAACTCTTTGCTGAAAAATCATAGGCACTTCTCATAACAATCCTCATTAGGAATTAAACTGTATAAGAATTAAGTACGTCCGTCGTACTTTCATTAAATCATGCCAAAAAGAAAGAAGTAAGAGTTTCACATACCTCTTAGACGAACTAATCAACTCTATATTAGAGTACGTCTCGATTTAGAACTTCAACCTATAATAATGGTAATACGTTCGTCAATTCTATGATGGCTAGCATACTTTATATCGAATAACGACTTCTTATTTTATAAAAATTCGGGCAGCACTTCCCCTGTTTATACATGTTTCCACAACTTCCAAACGAGGCTAATAACATCAATAAACAAGTACCAATTAAGGGCACAACCAAGACAACAATAAAGGGAATTTACACACCCACTTCTCATGTAAATTTAGCCTCTTAATTCACCTTAAAAACAGCCCACAAAACAGCCCATGTTTCAACAACAACGAGGGTAGAATGTGAAGCCTTTCTATGCCTTTCCACACCCTTATTCCTTTAGGACTTACCTTAGAAATTACCACACTTAAACATGCATAATGGTGACTAAATTTTCAGAATTATAACACCACACAACAGCCCCTAAAACAGTCCATATACATCACAACATGTCCAACAATTTCATGCAAGTTCTTGGCCACAACATGTCACAATTCCATAACTCTTATCTTAATTCCTATAATCCAATTTCGAATTTTAATACTTCCATATAACTAATTCCAACTAAATCTCCAAGTTTCCTTTCAATTCCATCATGCAATTAGTGATAATAACACAACAATACGCACCGAATCCAACAACACCAAAATCTGTCCCAAATTGGCAGCTAGCCCAAAATGGTCACATGCACTGCTTAAATTCCAATTCTTCCTTAACACAAATTCATTACCTTAATTCTAACAACATGCATTCCAATTATATCATAGAAAGAAGAATTTTTATACCTCAAATTCGTCAAAACAGTCCGCAATTTTCTGCCACTGTTTTTAAAATCCCCACTGTTTTGTAATTTTTCTCCTCCTTTTGCCCACTTCTTCAACTCCAATTTACATGCAAGTGTTCTACAATGTTAAGCCATCATCCCTACACGTTTTCTTCCAAAATTTCATCCCAAAATTTCGAAAATTAGGCAGATTCGGCCCAAGCAAAGTGTTTTGCCACTGCTGTTTACTGCTTTTTGGTGTTGTTTTGCTTCTAATTTTTGGTGAAAAATGTAGTCTAGGAAGAGAAGATAACAACCTTAATTTTGGTTATGGGTGGAGGGTGATTTTCGGATTTGTTTGGAGGAGAGAATGAGAGGAGAGTTTGGTTTTTGTTTAAGTGTAGGAAGAAGATGAAGAGGTAATGTAGGTTTATTAAAAAAAAAATCTGATTTTCTTTTTACACTTTGGCCCCCAAGTTCTTCAATTAATAAATCTCAAACCCACTTCTTTTAATTCCCGAGAATTTCATAAGCCTCGTATCCTCAATGTCATAATTTTATAATACAATACTATTCCATAACGGGAATATACAATTATTGCTATAAGTATCCAACGTCACCCTTATTGTGACCAACATCTTTCCGGAATCACATCCTCTTGTATACTAATTTCCGGATTAGCATATATAAATATACTCTATATCCAAGATTCGAATCTTACCTCCTTAATTACGCCCTCTAATTATAGTCTTAAAATTACGAGGTGTAACATTGCGGGCTTTGGTAGTCATTTCCAACATCAGCAATGGGGCATCACCCCACCTATTGGTAATGGACATCAGACCACCTATAACCTTCAAAACCCTGTCCAACAAGGTTGAGTGTCGGTCGATGCCTCTTGAACAACAGAAGCGACTACCGATTCGGGTGGCGAATCCCTAAGGGGATCGGCTGACAACTCAGCAACAAGGTCAGTTGGTAAAGCAGTTGTTGCAGCAGAAGAACGAGGCGCCTCATGCACCATTGCAGAAAGATCGGCAGATAATGACGACTTTACATAACCAAGTTTGGCCTTCCATTCAGCGCACTCAGCCTCCAGCTGGGCCAACCGTTCATTACCCATCCCAAACAGCTTATTGGCTGCCAAGTTTCCTAATCTCATAATCCATATTACAGCCTTGCCTAAACAAAGAGGAGCGAGAGGAGTCATGGGTTTTAATAGTGGAGTCCAGGGCATTTATTACAGGGGTTATAGTCCTTATTTCCGCCTGAATACTCTCTAACTCATCCTGTAAATGGGACCGCCGCCCCTGCAGGTCGCGCCTCCGATTGACACTCCACTGCCTCTCCTCATTTACATGAGCAAATGTAGCCTGAATATGGTTCTTCTGTTGCCGAAGAAATCCTAAGCGTTGAATAGTTGTGGCCACTTCATCACGGCTATCTTTGGCCGCCTTATGCGAAGCAAACATGTCACTCAAGGCCAAAGCTACCTCATTATAGACGGCTGCCAGAGCTGGAGAGTCCACCGCCTCTCTCGACAACTGGAAAAAAGATGCCTTCAAGGAATGAAGTTCCTCCTTACTGGTGGGGAGACCCTCGGCAAAAAACTCTTCAACTCTCTCTTCATGAACACCAATAGGAGAAAATGGTACAAGTATGGTGTCGGCTAAGCCGAAATACTGCAGCAGTACCTCCTCAGGTATGACTTTGGCCGACGCACCTGGGTCATCTATCGAGTCAGTTTCAGCCGAGGGACATTCCCTAGCCGTACCCTGTACAGGAAAGAACAGTTTTCAGAAAGAGATGCAAGAATCTAGAGAGTTGGTAACAATGACACCTCGGTAAAAGGGGAAACCCAATTCAGAAGTTATCATCATTGCATGCACTGGAGACAAGACTATTGAAGTGACATGCACGACTATCAGACTGAAATGACGGCTACTTTCGGATACATCAACTCAACAGTCACACTCGAGTTAATGTAGGGGGGTAATTGTTAACACTCAAAAATAATTTAATTGTTTAGCCGAATTCATTGACAACCGAATTATTCAGGAGCCGAATTTACTCCTGACTCTCGACTACAAGAACTTCATCAGATACTAAGGCAGCTTAGCCGAAGTTATCAGTTAGAGGCACGACTGAGACCCACTCAGATGCAGACGCCTCAATGACCAAGTCAAATGGGTTTCTATACCCCCAGAAGCGGTAATGGCAAACAACAACTGAAAGCAAGAGTCATTATCCAAGCAAGAGGAATAGAGGGCGAGAAACTCGGCACCACCTCCCCCATGGTTGGCCGTTGAACTTAGTGGGTACTTGATGGCTGATATGGGCGCGCGGGGGGGGGCACGAATGTACAATTTTTCTTATCTTTTGTACTATAAATACTCATTCTTTGTACATATTAAACACACAATCAATCAAACAAATCAAATCTTTTC
This sequence comes from Anisodus acutangulus, assembly GCA_029783415.1. Lineage (NCBI taxonomy): Eukaryota > Viridiplantae > Streptophyta > Magnoliopsida > Solanales > Solanaceae > Anisodus > Anisodus acutangulus. The sequence continues at coordinate 1,831,760 of CM056506.1, read as the reverse complement.
TCTATCTTTATCTTTTATCCTTTACTTTTCCTTTATCCTTTACTTTACTCGGGTGCATTCATGTTTTCTTACCTCTTAGTCTAAATCACACAGACCTAACACTTTCTGGAGTAGTTGGGGAACTCATTGCTGGAAATTACAGTTCCGTTTCCAGCCCCGAATCGCTTGAGTTAAGGAATCAATTTGTCTCCCAATTTCATCGGCCGATAAAACGGCATGAGAAAGATTTCGGGGCAAGAACAACTATTTTAGATACGCTTCTATTAAATGGCCTAGTTACAAGAATTTCGACCCCTTAGGATTTGAAATGTCACTCAATTGTTTTTTTCTTTTTTCTGTTATTGTTTATGGAGGATATATCGTAAGTTGAATCATAGATAGTAGGTTCGGTGCGATTATAATGTAGCTTGGTTGCTTGAACCAAAAATAGTAAATATGAATATTTAGAATTTCCCGGGCCCGTGGAAATATTTAGATGCAATTTAGCATTTAAATTGGATTGATTTCACCTTAAGATTTTTAGAACTGAATTCAATTTACCTTTAGAATTATGAATTTGAAATTTAATGCTCAGTCTATTTAAAATCTTAGTAATTTTAAGATATATATATATTTCACTTGAATTTAAAGAAAATACTCTCCGCCTTAAGAAATATTTTTCTCTTACCTTTCTATTTTATGATTTATCTAGCAGATGGATAAATTTGATGTCTCTGAACGGAAAATTTAGTTATTTGTTTAGGAATATGGTATATGTTCAAAAGACAACGCAACAACATAAAGAAAAAGACTGCGGATTAGATTCTTTACTTTGCTAAATTTATATTGCGTTTGGCTTTGACTTTTACACTCTTAAGTCTTATCACATAATTGCAGGCCCACAGTAAAGAAAGTGTGTCTCTATTTCATTTATGAGATTAAGAAAATGGAAAAGAATTAGCAATAGATCTTTTTTTATTTTGGGGGTTGTGGGTGGTTGCTCTACTAGATTGAAGTCTTTAATCAGTAATTAAATTGTCTAAAAGCATGTGCAATTAATACATTTATCTGCATCCAGTTGTTACTAGCTAAAGCCAATTGGATTATTTGGATGTCATTCAAAAATTCATTACTAAGGTTGTCTTCCTATGATATTTCCTAAATTCTCAATTTTCTTCCAGAGTCCTCTGTCTTGTGTGCTACCTGGGCCGGAGGCGGAGAGTGATTAGTTGAATCTTCTGTATCAGAAAATTATGCCGTATGTATCTTAATTTTTTAAATTATATTATATATTCACCTCTTGAGCTAATTTTGAAGTTGAGTTAGATGTAAAGTTCATTTCTTACTATGATATCAGGCCCGGACTATCTAATTCTTGTTTCACTAGATATTGGGCCTCTATATTATCTTGTCCATAATCTAATCGTCAGATCTAGGCATGTACGAGTGTTAGTAGTCCAGATCGATGGGTGAGATGTCAATTTTTTTCTCTTTATGATTTTAGATAATCTTCACCTTAGAGGTTGAGTTATATTCAATGTCTATTTTCTTATCGACCGAGGTGGCCCGTTATAAAATACACCTAAAAACAACCACCTATTGTCTCCAATTGATCCAATCATAAGTCATGTCCATCCTATTTAATTTGTTGAAGGAATAGTGAGTAATGATAAACACATGATTATTACTCTAATTATTATCAATTGCAATTTAAGTTTTCCCTATTCTCTAGAGATTAAAATGAAAATCTAGAGGTTCCTTTTGCTATCATTATGACATTAGCTTTCTCATGAAACTGAAATGTCAAAAATGTTTGGCATGAGTGATTTGAATAAGCTGATAATTAAATTATTTATCTCCACTTTGAGCCCTCAACTTAGATTTCTTTAAGCTCAATGGTCACAAAATAGGATTTTTCTGCTAGTGTGGTCATTGATCTACTGGAAACTCCCCTGTGCCAGTGAAAAGTCAAGTGTTGACGATTCCTTGTCGAGAAAATGTAACTAAAGATACTCTTCAAGGGTTGAAATTAGAAATTGTGATAACTTTGACCCGCCAAAGTTAAGACCCACTTAAAATTTGATTAAATCAATTAGGGACTGAAATATAATAATTAAAATTTATTAAATTTTTAAAAAATACAAAAAGAACCCCAACCCATTTATTTCCAAAAAAAAAATGTTTGCCTCATTCTTTGATAAAAAAAGAACTGCTCCGTTCTCTTCCTCTTCCTCCTCTCTTCAAGCAACTCCGACGATCTTTGCTACTCCGGCGTTCCTCTTCCTCTTCTTCTTCGTCGCTCATTGCTGCTGCTTCGTTGTTTTCTCTTAGGTAATTTTTTTCTCTTTCACTTGGCTCAAAGTTAGGGTTTGAAACTAACAATGGTGATTTTGGTAAAGAAGACGAAGAATATGGGTTTATCTTCAAAGTTGTTTATTGTGTTGTTGCAATCTTAAGAAATCTTTATTTTGTTTATTTGTTTAACTTGTTGTGGTTGTGTGTTTGTAAATAACATATCTAAGCGTATCTGGTTGTGAAATTTAGATTTTTGTTGTTGTTCATATTCTTGTTCTCCTTCTAGGGTTAATGAAAAAGGGGATTGCACTTCTTTTGATTTTTTCCAACAGTTGAGGAAGCTGTTGCAACAACTTCAACACTTGTTTGACAAAGGAAACATTTGTTGAGGTTGTAAGCTTAAAACCCCTTCTTTAGTGTATTTGTTTAACTTGTTATGGTTGTGTGTTTGTAAATACCGTACACTGGTAGTGAAATAGATGTTTTTTTGTTGTTCTTGTTGTTCTCGTATGGTTTATGAAAAATGGTCTTGCATTTATTTTTTTCCTACAGTTGAGGAAGCTGTTGCAACACATTCTTCAGCTGTTGGAAAAAATCAAAACATTTGCTAAGCTTGTTCAGTTGTTGCAACAGATTCCTCAGTTGAAAAAAATCAAAATGAGTGCTGAGGAAGTTATTGCGATTGTTTGATTTCTTTCAACATCTGAGTCATCTACTGCAACAGCTTCCTCATCTGTTGCAACAGCTTCCGCAATTTTTGCAACAACTTCAATACTTGTTGTACTTATTTGATTAACTGTTGTAGTTTTTTTTTCCTGTTTAATTTGAATGATGCACAATTAATTGATGATTTCTATTTGCTCTCATGTGTAGTTAAAATGGCTCCAACCAAAAGAAAAGAACAGAAATCAAATACAACATCAAGTAGAAATAGTAAAAGAGCTAAGGTGCAAACACCATTAGCGAAGCTTGCTGAACAAGCAAAAGTTATTTCTAAATTAGTAAATGAATCTCCAAGTTATACTGAGCATGAAAAACAATCTTCAGATCGAGAAGAGAGCTTAGAGGCCAAAAGAAACCTCTCAAGTAGAAATAGAAAAGTCTGAAGAAGGCCAAGAAAGAGCTAAAGATACACAGTCTAAATCTGCCCATGATGGAGATGATGATCATTCCAAAAAAGGTTCTGAAGATGAAAATGAAGAAGATGAAGAAGATGAAGATGATGATACCACATCTGTTCAAAGGTCGACACTAGTATTGAGCACTTGCTTACTGACACTAGTGTGATAACTCCCAACACTCTAATGAACAACAATTTTATGGGGAGGATGCAGTGGAGATATGTTGTGGGTGTGATTGATAAGATATTGGAGTCCTACGATGGCTGATGAACTGTTTCTCTAAATTGTGTTTTTTGGACTAACGAACGATTATTTTAAAGTTTGTATTTTTTGTTCTTGGTGGATTATGATGGATGATGAACAAATTATGTAATTTTTATTCAGTATGTATTTCTGTTGTTCAGTACTAGTATATTATATATGCAGTATGTATTTTATTTGTTCAAATTATGTTTAGTAATGTCAAACAAGTCACATAGTCGTTGCAACAGATTCCTCAACTGTCCGAAAAAATTAAACAAATGAGGTAGTTGTTGCAACAGATTACTCACATGCTGAAAAAAATCAAACAATCACTTTTAAAATTTGTTGCAACAACTTTCTCATCTCATCTATTGCAACAGATTCCTCACATGTTGGAAAAAAAATAACAGTTACTTTTAGAATTTGTTGCAACAAATTTCTCATATGTTGCGACAAATTCCTCATATGTTGCAATAGATTCCTCACATGTTGAAAAAAATTAAACAGTTGATGAAGTTGTAACATATGAGAAAGTTGTTGCAACAGATTATTAACCTGTTGGAAAAAATCAAACAATTGTTAAAATTTATTGCAACAGTTTCCTCATTTGTTGCAACAAATTACTCTCCTGCTTGATTTTTTCCAATAAGTGAAGAATCTTTTGCAACAGATTTCTCACATGTTGAAAAAAATTAAATAGTTATTGAGGTTGTTGCAAGAACTTCATATCTAACTGATTAAGGATGTCATTACATATATATATATATATATGTGTGTGTGTGTGTGTGTGTGTGTGTGTTCACTCAATTTGGGTCGACTACATTTAGTTGATTATCTATCATGATTTGTGTGTGTGTGTGTGTGTGTGTGTGTGTGTGTGTGTGTGTGTGTGTGTTCACTCAATTTGGGTCGACTACATTTAGTTGATTATCTATTTTGTGTGTGTGTGTGAATCAAATAGTTCACATCAAATTACTCTAATGATCACTCAATTTGGATCGACTATATTTAGTTGATCATCTATCATGATTAAATTACTATCTAATTGATTAAGGATGCCATTAGATCACTCATAAGCAGGCTGCACTTTGTCTGGCACATTACAATCACTTCGTTATTACGTTTTCATTTTCTTATTAATACCTAATTGTGTTTACTTTTGGTAGTCTTGTTGTTCTTGAGTTGGAATTCTATTTTCTATTATGAAGAAGGTTGCATTATTATTATTATGATATAAAATCTAGTTAACGAAATAGAGTTGTTCCATAATTTCAATATTATTTTTGGACTGGAATTATAATTCTATGAATGGTGCGGGAAGCATGGTGTCACATTCTCTTTGCTAGCTTATCGTTTATATTAAATAATATGTCATATATATATATATATATATATATATACCATTGTCAGATCAACCAATAAGTTGACTCTAAATTCTTTGTTCATTTCACTGCTTGCACCGGATAAATAGAATTAAAGAAATGTCCAAAGTTTTGACCAAAAATTTAATTTATTGAACAACAAAATTTAAAAATCGCACGATCCAATCAAGGAACCTTATTTTAGATTAATTTTTCGGCATTATTTTTCAATACATGCATTACAGTGAGATATCATGTGTGCTTTAGAATGAGGACATTCCCTCAAGATTTTTTTTTTTGGACTGTGATTAGTGTCATAATAACACAAAATTGTTAACTTCGCACGATCCACGTAAACTAATTATCATTTACTCCTATTATTTTCCACTATTTGGGCAGTTTCAAGTATCAATTGATCAACATAATCGCTTCCATTGTTCTTAATTCCCAATTGCGATGAGAAATAGCATATTACTAGTGAAAGAAGGTTTGTTGCGGGAAGGTTGGATGGCTTTTATATAATTCGAGTCGGTATCAAGAGCCTATTTAGATTGACTTATTTTAAGTGTTTTAAGCCAAAATAACATTTAAGCACTTTTTAGTGTTTAGATAAAAGAAAAAAGTGTTTTAAGCACTTATTTTAAAGCCAAAATAATAAATATAAGCCAAAAGTCATAAGGTAGAATTTCTAACTTATGACTTTTGACTTAAAGCCCAATCCCAACGAGCTCTAAATCATTAAGAAATTTTTTCTATTGATAATACTATTGTAAAGTAATTATTTGCATAAGTTATATTCTATTATTCTATAATTCCTATTATATGTCATGGTTTATATAATATTCGTTTTTAACTCATGAGTGTTTTCAACGTGACGGAACATGCAAACAAATCAATAATAAATAGATTGCAAAATCGTAAAACTAGAAATTACAGGTTCTTCGTGTAGTGAAAATGAAAAATTGGAACGAATTATAGCTGAAATCACTAATCCTTGATGATTGTCACGTTATGTTGGAGCAACATGCTATGTCACAACCTAAAACCCTAGCTTGATGCAGTAGAAAAGAGAGCGTGAATTAATTACTGAGAGTCTTCTCTCATGTCTCACATGTATTTTAAGTCGCACATCGTAGGTGAACTTATATAGAAGAAACTAATGTTAACAATAATTACTAAACTTATTCGTGTATTTATCTTAGTGGCTTTTAGAGCACCCCTTATAGGTGAATATATTTTTATTTCAAACATTTGCAAATTTTAAAATAATTATAATTATGATGTTTAAGTTTTTATTTGATTTTTATTTAATTAATTAAAATCACGGTAACATCGGTAAGAGGATGAAACTGTTAATAATCTGTATTCCAAAAAAAAAAAACCAGTAAATAATAAACACTGAAAATAAACAAAATCAGTGTTGAAAAAATAAGAATAATTTTTCCAGAATATAATCGAGCCCACTTAGTTCAAAGTGTGTCCTTAAGGAAATTATTCCCCTCACAGTACTCGAGGTTGATGGAATATCCCCTCCCAGGATAGAACGATTATCTTACCAGAAAAGTAGTACTCCAAACTCTGGTAGCGGCGAACCACTCAACAGTAGTATATCACACAGAATTGATTCGTGCAGAAGAAGAAGAAGACTTTTTTTTAGTTCAGAAAATTAGTAAGTAAAATTCTGAAGAATCAAATGAATTTATAGCCATGGAAGTACTGTTTCTGAAGGTTTGCAACCCTTCTGAACAATCACTAAAACTGGTGGGAAATTTAAATGTGGGAAAGAAACCGGTCAGCGGTCGAAGCGGATCCTACGGTCGCGGTCAGGGTCACTAACGGGTAGGATTGGATAAGTTAATTAATTTAATTAAATAATAATTAATTAAATAATTAAAAATTAAAGAAAATTTGGTCCAAAAAGATTATCAATCAATCAGATCATTTGACCAAATCCAAATCCAAATCCGGAGCCGAATCCGAATCCGGCCGGCCGGTCGAAGCCGAGCCGAGCGAGCCGAGCGGCGACTACGACGGCGAGGGGTCCTTGCCCCCTCAACCCTTTTACTGACAAGAAGGAGTAATTCTACTTATAAGTAGATGAACTTTTCTTTCCACTACCGATGTGGGACAACTCCCACTTTTCTTTCCACTACCGATGTGGGACAACTCCTACTTTTCTTTCCACTACCGATGTGGGACAAATGATTATTTTATAGAGCAAGAGGGAACTCCCTCCATTTCCCATTCAATCTATCATTTAATCCCAACAATCCCCCACATAAATGGGGAATGGCTATAAGATAAAGGAATGCGCTGACAAGTGTGATATACAAGCGAGAATTGACTGCATCTGGATAAGTAGGTTTCCCTTTGAACTTTCCGTAGTGAACTTATATCGGATATACTCGATCAATCGGTAGATTTGATATTTTTGAACCGTCGAACTTTGTTGTATACCTAGACAACATAAGTCACACAATCAACCCTCAACCGTTTATGGTTCTCACGGTTGTGTTCGTTTGACCATGAACACCTCCTGGTTTCATGAGTGTGTAGAGAATGGGCCTTACTTGGCATTCCCCTTTAAAGCGGCTTACACTTAACACTCACATATGTGATTTCTAAACATGTGGTCTTATATCCACATTATCCGGTCATACCTTTGTCGATTTAGATAATCATTAAAGAACCTTAATGCTTTATTAACTCATTAACAAGCCATAAGGTTTTATCCTTATTTCGAACATTGTCTTCATCCGAAAATGGGTTGAGTTATTTGACAATGTTGAACCGTCGATCCACAACTTTGTTTGATCTCCTTGAACCTAGCTCTTGGGATCTCCAGTCTGCTAGGTAGAGTTACCGCCATGATGACTTGTCCTCGGCCTTAACCCCATTCTCATTGATGATCTACTAACTCCCTCTCTAGATAAGCCTTTTGTAAGCGGATCCGCCACGTTATCTCTTGACTTTACATAGTTAATCGTGATAACGCCACTAGAGAGGAGTTGTCTAACGGTATTGTGTCTTCGTCGTATGTGACGAGATTTTCCGTTATACATTACGCTCCCCGCCCTACCTATTGCTGCTTGACTGTCACAATGTATACATATAGGAGCCAAAGGTTTGGGCCAGAATGGAATATCTTCTAAGAAATGTCGGAGCCATTCAGCTTCTTCACCGGCCTTGTCTAAAGCTATAAATTCAGATTCCATTGTAGAGCGGGCGATGCATGTCTGTTTTGATAATTTCCAAGACACTGATCCACCCCCAATTGTGAAAACATAACCACTCGTGGATTTAACTTCAAATGACCCGGTGATCCAATTTGCATCACTATATCCTTCGATCACGGCGGGATATTTGTTATAATGCAAAGCATAGTCTTTGGTGTGTTTTAAATACCCCAAGACTCGTTTCATTGTCATCCAATGAGTTTGATTGGGATTACTCGTGAATCGACTCAGCTTGCTTATAGCACATGCTATATCTAGTAGTGTACAATTCATAATATACATCAAACTTCCCAAAACTCGTGCATAGTCCAATTGTGAGTCACTTTCACCTTTATTCTTTTGAAGTGCAAAACTTACATCAATTGGAGTTTTTACAACATTGAAATTTAAATACTTAAACTTGTCAAGTACTCTTTCAATATAATGAGACTGCGATAATGCTAGACCTTGTGGAGTTTTATGAATTCTGATGCCTAAGATCAAATCAGCAACTCCTAAGTCTTTCATATCAAATTTGCTAGCCAGCATACACTTTGTAGCATTTATATTGGTAATATCTCTACTCATTATCAACATGTCATCAACATATAAACAAACAATGACTTCATGATTTGGAGTATTTTTAATGTAAACACATTTGTCACACTCATTAATCTTAAATCCATTTGCCAACATTGTTTGATCAAATTTCGCATGCCATTGTTTGGGTGCTTGTTTAAGTCCATAAAGTGACTTAACAAGTTTGCACACTTTCCTTTCTTTACCAGGAACCACAAAGCCCTCAGGTTGTTCCATGTAAATTTCTTCCTCCAATTCTCCATTTAAGAAAGCTGTCTTGACATCCATTTGATGGATTTCAAGACCATATACGGCCGCCAGTGCTACTAACACCCGAATAGATGTTATTCTTGTTATCGGCGAGTATGTGTCAAAGTAATCAAGGCCTTCTTTTTGTCTATAACCTTTGACCACAAGTCTTGCCTTATATTTGTCAATAGTGCCATCAACTTTCATTTTCCTTTTAAAAATCCATTTTGATCCTAAAGGTTTATTTTCAGGAGGAAGATCAACCAATTCCCATGTATGGTTGTTCAAAATTGATTCAATCTCACTATTGATCGCCTCTTTCCAAAATGTCGACTGTAAGAAGACATCGCTGCTTTAAATGTTTGAGGTTCATTTTCAAGTAACAATGTCAGAAAATCTGGTCCAAAGGAAGTAGATGTCCTTTGACGTTTGCTACGCCTTGCATCCACTTTACTTGGTGTATTTTCCTTTGGTTCTTCCATGGTCGTTTAGATCTTTCACTTGACGACTCACGCTCAGCTTTATATGGATAAATATTTTCAAAGAATTCAGCATTATCTGATTCAATTACCGTATTAACATGAATTTCGGGATTGTCCGATTTGTGAATCAAAAACCGACAAGCTTTGTTGTTTGTAGCATAGCCAATAAAAACATAATCCACAGCTTTTGGTCCGATTTTTAGGAACTTGGACCTTTGCTAAACACCCCCACACTTTGAAATATTTCAAGTTGGGTTTTCTTCCTTTCCATAGTTCATATGGAATAGATTGTGTTTTGTCGCTGGGCACCTGTTGAGTATTCGGTTAGTTGTAAGGATAACTTCCTCACAAGCTTTGCGGTAAACCAGAACTTATTAGTAAGGCATTCATCATTTCCTTTAATGTTCGGTTTTTCCTTTCCGCAATTCCATTTGATTGTGGTGTGTAAGGGGCAGTAGTTTGATGAATAATTTCATATTCTAAACATATCTCTGCAAAAGGAGATTCGTACTCTCCTCCCCTATCACTTCTAATCATTTTTATCTTTTTATTCAATTGATTTTCCACTTCATTTTTGTATTGATTAAATGCATCAATTGCTTCATCCTTACTATTAAGCAAATACACATAACAATATCGAGTGCAATCGTCAATAAAAGTTATAAAATAATTTTTCCAACCGCGAGATGGTATTGACTTCATATCACATATATCTGTGTGAATTAAGTCTAAATGATTTGAATTCCTATCAATAGACTTATATGGATGTTTAACAAACTTAGATTCGACACAGATTTCACATTTAGATTTATTACACTCGAATTTAGGCAATACTTCTAAATTAATCAATTTCCGCAAGGTTTTGTAGTTGACACGTCCTAAACGAACATGCCATAAATTATTTGACTCCAATAAGTAAGACGAAGCTGAATTCTTATTAATACTGTCAACAACCATTACATTGAGTTTGAAAAGGCTCTCGGTGAGGTAGCCCTTTCCTATGAACAAATCATTCTTACTTATTACAATTTTCTCACTAACCAATACATATTTAAACCCGTTTTTGACGAGTAGTCCGGCTGAAACTAAATTCTTCCGAATTGTTGGAACGTGCATAACATTGTTGAGAGTCAGGACCTTGCCTAAGTCATCTTCGTAAGTATCTTCCCATATCCTTCAACCTTGGTCATTGCAGATTTCCCATAAACAGTACCTCTTCGGGTCCAATGGAAACATAGGTTGCAAATGCTTCTTTTGTAGCAAACATGTCGAGTGGCACCGTAATCAAGCCACCACTCCTTTGGGTTTCCAACCAAATTGCACTCCGATAGCATTGCACACAGATCATCCATATCATCATTCTTTTCCACCATATTGGTTTGTCCTTTTCCTTGTTCTTTTTGGGAGACGACAACTGGGGCTTTCAGGGCCGCCTTTCCCACAATTAAAGCAGTTGCCCTTGAACTTTTTCTTGTTGGAATCCTTCTCCTTTCCAGAAGGCCTCTTCCTTTTCTTGTTCTTTTTCAGAGCGGCATCTTCAACGATGTTTGCCCCTTCAATTGGTGAAGTCTTACGGTACCTCTTCTTAGCGGTTTTGTTATCTTCTTCGATCTTGAGACGAATCACAAGATCTTCCAACTTCATTTCCTTTCTTTTGTGCTTAAGATAATTCTTGAAATCTCTCCATGAGGGCGGCAACTTCTCAATCATTGCAGCCACTGAACGCTTCATTTACTACCATACCTTCAAAGAATAAGGTCATGGAAGATAAGTTGAAGCTCTTGAACTTGGGTTCCAACGGTTTTTCCATCCACCATTTTGTAGTCTAGGAATTTGGCAACCACAAACTTCTTCAAGCAAGCATCTTCAGTTTTGTACTTCTTTTCAAGTGCACTCCATAGTTCTTTGGAAGTCTCTACTGCACTGTAGACGTTGTACAAGTCATCTTCTAAGGCACTCAAAATGTAGCCTTTGCACAAAAAGTCAGCCTGTTTCCAAGCCTCAATAACCATGAACTTTTGGTTGTCAGGCATGTTGGCGGCAGGCACGAGAGGGTCCTCATTGGTGAACTTTTGCATACCAAGGGTGGTAAGCCAAAAGAACATTCTTTGCTGCCATCCTTTAAAGTTGGAACCGGTGAACTTCGCAGGTTTCTCATTGGCACAATGTACAGTACGGTCGTAGGAGTAATCACTGGTGCAGAATTGCGCAGAGGTAGTTCCAGTCTCAATTGCCATTATTCGTTTGTCACTGTCAAATCGATAAACTGTTTTAGTTAATAAAACCAGAATAGCAATTCAATCACAGACTTAAACGATGAAGATTTTATTTCTTCAAATTGCAGTATAATTATGAAACTTTAGTATTCCAACGAAGTTTTTATATCTTTGAGTCAGAATACTAATATTCATATGGAGTAGAAAACTGCACAAGTTTTAATCTCCAAACCAGAATACAACAACGATGAAGTTTTTATGTTCTCCAAATCGTTGTACAAGTATGAACTTTAATATTCCAACGAAGTTTGTATGTCTTCAAGTCAGAATATGAAATTTCACATGGAGTAGAAAACCACACAGGTTTTAGTCTCCAAAACAAAATACAGATTAATCTAAAAATATAATTTTCTTAAGATTGTTAATAATCTGTATTCCAAAAAAAAACCCAGTAAATAATAAACACTGAAAATAAACAAAATCAGTGTTGAAAAAATAAGAATAATTTTTCCAGAATATAATCGAGCCCACTTAGTTCAAAGTGTGTCCTTAAGGAAATTATTCCCCTCACAGTACTCGAGGTTGATGGAATATCCCCTCCCAAGAGGGAACGATTATCTTACCAGAAAAGTAGTACTCCAAACTCTGGTAGCGGCGAACCACTCAACAGTAGTATATCACACAGAATTGATTCGTGCAGAAGAAGAAGAAAATTATCAATCAATCAGATCATTTGACCAAATCCGAATCCGAAGCCGAAGCAGAAGCCGAAGCCGAGCGAGCGACGACGACGACGGCGCGAGGGGTCCTTGCCCCCTCAACCCTTTTACTGACAAGAAGGAGTAATTCTACTTATAAGTAGAAGAACTTTTCTTTCCACTACCGATGTGGGACAACTCCCACTTTTCTTTTCACTACCGATGTGGGACAACTCCCACTTTTCTTTCCACTACCGATGTGGGACAACTCCCACTTTTCTTTTCACTACCGATGTGGGACAAATGATTATTTTATAGAGCAAGAGGGAACTCCCTCCATTTCCCATTCAATCTATCATTTAATCCCAACAGAAACGTATGCAAAAAAATTAATACATATCATATAATTATTGATTTGGCACATACATTATATAATAACAGGGAAGGGGAAAAAAAGAAACGTGACCTTATTGATTAATCGAGAGTATAACAAATCATAAGATAATTGAAGAGAAGGATATTTTCACATGTGTTTGTAGGCTCATGCTTACACTATAATTAAACGACTCGTACACACAACATTTTAAAAGAAAGAAAATAAATAGAAAAATGAATAAAGGGCAGTCCAGTGCACTAAACTCCCGCTATGTGCGGGGTCTTGAGAAGGACCGAACCACAAGGGTCTATTGTACGCAGCATTACCTCACATTTCTGCAAAAAGGTTGTTTTCACGGCTTAAACCCATGACCTCCTAGTCACATGTAGACCTGTCCACCGGGTCGGGGACCCGCCCGGCCCGACCCGAAAAATTAGGGCTGTGGTCACTTATAGTGACATGAGCCACTCGACCGAAAAAAGGGGACCCGATCAGGTCGTGGTCGCCAGTGGTCAAAATATTTTACCGTCTGACTACTGCACTCGACCCGCATATTTTTTTAATATAATTTATATTATTTTTCTTTCATTAATATTTATTTTGTACTTATATATTTTTTTGCCATTAATAAGTGATTTAATGCATGTTTTATAATATATGTATTGCTCTAATCTACATTGAACTCGACATAAAATAAGATAAAATGGTAGCTGATTATTAATTATATATTTATATTATTAGTCGTTCTGTTAATATCACGGAAGCATAATGTAGGGAGAGAAAATAGTTGTAAATTCGTGAAAATTTAAATGGTCATAACTCTGCGCTCGGATGTCCGTTTTACCCAAAAAAAAAATTATTTTACGTATTTTTTCGAGACAGGGCCGGTCAAACCGCCTTATGCACAGCCAATTTTTAGGAAAACGGCCGTTTTCCCAATCAATTTGTGTTTTTCCCCAAATCGATTTCTAATTTTCTTTTTCTTTAGTCAAGATCTCACGATATACAATATATTTCAACGTTGAAATTTCGTGGTAATGTAGGGGTGAATGGCAATTTCAGTTTTGGAAATTCATTTTTTTTAAAAAAAATATCGACCCGACCCGGGCCGACACTGACCCGCCAAAAAATTCCGACGGGTCAGGGCCAGGGTCGGAATTTTTTTAAAAAAATAGGGTTAGGATCGGGCAAGCAGAAAAAATTCACCCGACTCGGCCCTGACCCGGCCCGACCTTTGATCAGGTCTAGTCACATGACACCAACTTTACCAGTTACTTCAACGCTCCCCTTCAAACAGGAAAATGAATAATTAAAGGAAAAATGAATGGTGTTTGGTGGGGGCAATGATGCATGGCGGTGAGCAGTGGAGAAGTGCATGCAACCCCAATTAATATTGCTTTGTTTAACGGAAAACAGAAAGGAAAACCAATTTCCTTTTTCTCTTCCTTTCTCTTCCCGGCAAGTAAACAACTAACAAAATTCTTTCTTTTTTGATTACTGAAAGTGAAAGATTTCGTATTTTCCTTTGATTACCTTCACACGCCAACATTCAACATGCACAGATCAAGTATTTTATTTTCTTAGTAACAACAATATTATAATTGTGCGTCACATAAAACAAGAATTATAAAACAACAGAAGAAGAAAAAACAGAGGAAGAACTTGAATTTTAAGTTAACGGAGGTATAAAGTATAACCATATTTGCTACTTCTTTGGTGATAACAAATATAAATTTATAAGAAAGTTATACTATAAATAGAATTCTAGTACTATGATCAGTTGTGCTGGCAAAGGAAGAGAGGAATATAGGATATGTCCGGTAATTTTATTGCACCAAACTAATGAACATAGTGAATACTGTATCTTTCATACACATGTATTTTTCATTTTAAGTCTTAATATTATTTTATTTGGTATAAACAATCGGTGTAAGTAAGTAAAAACTACATACATGTCCATGCGATAGGTAGAGAACATTTATGTTTTAGGTCTTATGTATAATATTTAGTAGATTAATAAAGATTTGGGTAGCAAAAAAAACTAGAATAAGATCTAAGCATTGTTGTAGTTGAGGTTTGATTCCGTGTAAAAACTAGTGTAAGTTGCTTGTTTTACGACTGTTTTTTATTAAGAACATCATAAGTAAATAGATCCCAACTTTTCGAATGTTTCCTAATTTTGTACCTTGGATCATGGACTAAGCTTAATAATGTTTGCTTTAAAGAATGTAGAATTAGATTAGAGAAGAATAAACCATTTCACTTAGGGATAATTTCATCTAATCCGTAAATAAACTTGGAGTAGGACTAAACGAGTTTGATCAGATAACAAATTTACCATATAAATAACAAATGCTTTCAGAGATGAATATACAATTTAATATTTTTATAATTCAGTGGAATTCCTTTTTCACTCTTTATCAATCGCATAAGTATCATGCGAAAGAATTTATCTTAAGACATGGCAATATAATTATAAACCTGGGAATGTTAAAGGCTATTCAATGATAAATTAACCATATTAACACGACTAACGCCAGCATTATAAATTTGTATTTTTCCCCCGTAAATTATGTCAGTTTTTTTCTGAAAAAACTGATCAGCAGTTTTGACTAAACCATACAAAGAACTAATTCTACGTGATCTGCATTCCTAATTCCTCTAAGTTCAGTTTTACAAAATTCCATAAAAAGAGTTAAAATTGTTATTATATCATCATAGGGGTATTTGGGTCATTAAAGTGAGGAAACTTTTTTTAAAATTGTTTTCTTCTATTGGAATATAGAAATACTTCGAAATTTAAAGAGGTAATTAGGGCTACGCTAAACCTAACTCGTGAGGCTGCGCAGAGAAAAAACAGAGTCAAAAAGTGGTCCAATAGAAAATTTAATCACGATTACGGGACGTAATTACCAAGAGATTCTACTCTACGCTCTACCCAAGCACGTGAAAAACACTTAACCAATTACATCCTCGTGAGTACATTACACGCGCTATTAATCGTTTGAAAATTCATTCAACGAGAAACAAACATAACGCTATTGCCGAAAAACAGGAACCTACCGGAAAGAATCTTTGTACATCAGCTTAAGAAAAACAGCCAAACAGGCCTTTAATGCACTGCTCTATTTAAAATTTCTTTTTCGTATCAGTGGAAAAATTAATTTGTTGGATGATGCTCCGCGTAAGTGGGTCCCACTTTCTAAAAAGAGACCCCACATTCACCTTCAAACAATCCATGCTCTGTGTATTTAAAAGCAGCTGCAAAGTACCAATATTTTGCAAGTCCCAATTACTCATTTATTCACACTTCACCTATTGCTTGCTAAAATTCATCATTTTTTCTCAATCTTTTTTGTTCTTTGTACTACAACACAAATGTTAAAATAATCAAGTATAGAATAAAGTGCAACTAGGGGGAAAAAGTTCATTTTGTCTTGAAAAGGCACAATCTTGATAGTTTAGGAGCTAAATTGCAACATGGGTTCAAAGCTAATAATGTTGAATGTATTGCTGGTGTTATTGCGTTCATGGGTTTTTTCTGGTACAGCTACTGTTTCATATGACCATAAGGCTATCATTGTGAAGGGACAAAGGAGAATCCTTATTTCTGGTTCTGTTCATTACCCAAGAAGCACTCCTGAGGTATTTTCATGTCAAATGAACTTCACAAGTTTAATAAGTTATGTCCTTGTTTTCTTGAAAAAATGTTTTCTTGCATTAATGGGTGTGCTAAATATTAAAAATTGAGTCCTTTTAGCAAAATGGATTTTTTTTCTAAAGGTTATGTTCTTGCTCCTTCATATTGGGGTTACACAGATGTTCAAATTCTTGAAAAAGATTCTTTTTCGTTGCATAAATGGGTGTGTTGAATATTAAAAATTGTGTCTTTTGTTTTTTATAGCAAAAATGGATTTTTTTTCTGAAGGTTATGTTCTCGCTCCTTCATTTGGGGTTACACAGATGTCCCATGTTTTCTTGAAAATGTTTTTTGTTGCATAAATGAGTGTTTTAAATATTAAAGATTGAGTCTTTTTTTAGCAAAAGGGATTTGTTTCTAAAGGTTATGTTCTTGGGGTTACACAGATGTCCCATGTTTTCTTGAATAAGTTTTTTTTTAGCAAAAATGGATTTCCCCCCCTAAAGGTTTATGTTCTTGCTCCTTTGTTTTGGGGTTACACAGAGGGCAATTGAGGAAGAAAATTTGAGCCTTGAACAAGGTCAAAGCATAATGCAAGTAGTGGACCTTCGAGGTTCCAACCTTATTCAAGTACGGATGCACTCATTGTAAATTCTTCTTCTTTCTTCAGATGTGGCCAGGTATTATACAAAAGGCCAAAGAAGGAGGCATTGATGTGATTCAGACTTATGTTTTCTGGAATGGGCATGAGCCTCAACAAGGAAAAGTGAGTTAAATTAGACTCTTTTTTTCTTCTTAATTTAGTATTATTTTTTATCAGTTCTGGATATTTAATTGTTTTTTTTTCTTTCTCTTTCCAGTATTATTTTGAAGGGAGATATGATTTAGTGAAGTTCATTAAGCTGGTGCATCAAGCAGGACTTTATGTCCATCTCAGAGTTGGACCTTATGCTTGTGCTGAATGGAATTTTGGGTATTCCTCAAAATTACTGTTTTATCTGCAAAAAGAATGATACATACTCATTTTAGCATACTCACTTTACCTGTTTCAATTTTAGGGGTTTTCCTGTTTGGCTCAAATATGTTCCAGGTATCAGTTTCAGAACAGATAATGGGCCTTTCAAGGTTAGGCAAAAATTTCATTCTTTGATGTTTTCTTGAAAAAGTTTCTTTCTTTGATGTGATTGGTTTCTAATTTTCTTACTATACCATTTCATGTCAAAATATTGTACCTTAGTATGCAATGCAAAAGTTTACTACCAAGATTGTCAATATGATGAAAGCGGAACGTTTGTATGAAACTCAAGGCGGCCCAATAATTCTATCTCAGGTTGTTCAAAAGTGCTCACTCTCTTTTTCTGTTTAGAGGTTAGGATTTTCCAGAACATAAGGGAATTGATCATTTTGAAACTTTTTGACAGATTGAGAATGAATATGGACCCATGGAGTGGGAACTTGGAGCACCTGGTAAATCTTATGCACAGTGGGCAGCCAAAATGGCTGTGGGTCTTGACACTGGTGTCCCATGGATCATGTGCAAGCAAGATGATGCCCCTGATCCTATTGTAAGTGTTGCTCCTGTTACAATTTAGTATTTTTCTCTAAACATTGTCATATTTTTATTTTGTATAATATTGGTCTCAGATGAGCTTAAATGGAGTGAAATGTGTGGATTGGGTCGTAGTTGTTGTTACATTTGTTGATGGCTTTCATGTTATGTTTCTGTTCCTAGTGGGGTTAATCGTTGTCCCCCTTGATGGTCAAGAATTGCAAGGCTTACTCTGCACATGGGTTGCTTTTATTTCCAACTACTATCCGTTTTTCTGACTCTTCATCAAGTATTCAACAGTCTTTGACTCTTCTAATCACCCACTAATAATCATGTTTTTTTTCTTGATCTCTAATGCACCTCTGTCAAATTTCCCCTGCTAGATTTCTGCAAAACTATAATAGTCTTAATATGTTTAATCTTGCTCAGTACATTGAGATATTTGTATCTGAATTCTATACTTTGTTGATATTGTTAAAGGTCTAGTTGATAAACTTTTTTCTTTGTCCTTCTCCTTTTCCTTTAGTTTCCTACTTTGATATTATTATTTTTGCTCCTCTTCAGATTAATGCTTGCAATGGTTTCTACTGTGACTACTTTTCACCAAACAAAGCTTATAAACCAAAGATATGGACTGAAGCCTGGACTGCATGGTAAGTACATAAATATTTCCAAGGCATTAAATAAATAGAATTTCTAATTTTATATTTCTGCCAGAGCACATGTTGGGATAAATTTCCGTCAATTTTTTTGCAGGTTTACTGGTTTTGGAAATCCAGTTCCTTACCGTCCTGCCGAGGACTTAGCATTTGCTGTTGCAAAATTTATACAGAAGGGAGGTTCCTTCATCAATTATTACATGGTATGTTTATTGTCTCTGATATTCAAGTGTGTTAGTGTTTCTTCTGATGCCAAGAAATAATGTTGTTTATGATTTTCTTTTTCCTTTTTTTGTACAGTATCACGGAGGAACAAACTTTGGAAGAACTGCCGGTGGCCCATTTATTGCTACTAGTTATGACTATGATGCACCTCTTGATGAATATGGTATGCACCTTTCTTGAAATTAGGAAAAGAGTGCTAGCTGAAGAAATGTATTATTTAGCCCAATTTAAAAATTTCCATCTGTTTTTAGGATTATTGCGACAGCCTAAATATGGTCACCTGAAAGATTTGCACAGAGCAATAAAGCTTTGTGAGCCAGCTTTAGTTTCTGGAGATCCAACTGTGACACCACTTGGACTCCAACAAGAGGTGAGATTTAACTGAATGCTTCTTTAACCAGTCATCATTACAAAGTTCGCAATGAAAGTAATTGGAGCTTCATTGTTTCTTATACAGGCCCATGTTTTTAGGTCGAAGTCTGGCTCTTGTGCTGCATTCCTTGCAAACTACAACCAACACTCTTTTGCTACCGTGGCATTCGCAAACAGGCATTACAACTTACCACCATGGTCAATCAGCATTCTTCCTGACTGCAAGAACACTGTATTTAATACAGCAAGGGTAAGAAGAAAGGATATACTTTCTCCCTGAAATATTTATATCAAACTGCATACTGACAGCATTATTGATTCCACGTGAAGATTGGTGCTCAAAGCGCTCAGATGAAGATGACTCCCGTGAGCAGAGGATTTTCCTGGGAGTCATTCAATGAAGAGACAGCATCTTATGAAGACAGTAGTTTTACAGTTGTGGGGTTATTGGAGCAGATAAATACCACAAGAGATATGTCTGATTATTTGTGGTATTCAACTGAGTAAGTGTCTATGTAGCTTCTTACTCCCTCTTCACATATTAAATTGAGAAACACACGCACACACACATACTTGAATTACGTTGGATCCCCACATGTTTATGATTGTTTGTCTATCCTCAGTGTCAAGATTGATTCAAGAGAAAAGTTTTTGAGAGGCGGAAAATGGCCTTGGCTCACAATCATGTCAGCTGGCCATGCATTGCATGTTTTTGTGAATGGTCAATTAGCAGGTACGTGACATGATCATTTGTATTTGATGTGATGTGATCTCAGTTTCCTTCTTATATGTTAAAAGGGGAAAAGTGGTGGAACAATTGCAGTTTCTCAGTTTGCTGTAAAAAAAAATTTTACAAAAAAATCAAAAGCTGAGGGCTTATTTTGTCTCATCAAGCAAATACAATGAGCAAATTCAATGAAGTGAATATCTCTTGTAATAATTAAAAACTAAAGCCCCCATCACCCAAACGCATAAATGGCGGTTTTGTTATTTACATCTCTCTTTGTTCAATGCAGGAACTGCGTATGGAAGTTTAGGAAAACCGAAACTAACTTTCAGTAAAGCTGTAAATCTGAGAGCAGGTGTTAACAAGATTTCTCTGCTGAGCATTGCTGTTGGCCTTCCGGTGTGTTCTCTCTCTCTCTCACTGTCTCCTCTTACTTTATTATATATGCATATCAATAAGTGCTTACTAGGCCTCCTTCCTCACGTGCTCAACTGCAGAATATTGGTCCACATTTTGAGACATGGAATGCTGGTGTTCTTGGGCCAGTTTCACTCAGTGGTCTAGACGAGGGGAAAAGAGATTTAACATGGCAGAAATGGTCTTACAAGGTTTGTGTTTATAAAATGTTCCCAAAACAGAATCCGGATGCTCCATTGCATGGTTATCTAAACTTTCACTTTTTTTATCAGGTTGGTATGAAAGGAGAAGCCTTGGGCCTTCATTCATTCAGTGGTAGCTCGTCAGTTGAGTGGGTCGAGGGCTCTTTTGTGGCTCAGAGACAGCCACTCACATGGTACAAGGTGCATACCTCATACTTATACCCTCTTCTGTACCAACTTAGTCGTATGTTTTGACATTAGTAGCCTGTTTGGCTAAGCTTTCAAGATCAGCTTAATTTGAGAAGTACTTTTTGTCGGAAGTGCATTTAGAAAAAGTACTTTTGGAGAGTAGCAGTTTGTTTTTTACTAACCAATTTGAAACACTTTTGCCAATATTAGAGTAATACTTTGTGCTTCGGCAATGTTCCGAAAGTACTTATGGGAAAAAGCTATTTTTTTAGCTTCTGAAAAAGCCTCTGCTACTACTTGAAAATAATTTTTTTCTCTAAAAGCTTGAACAAACACCTCAACTTTCTAAAATAATCACTTTTGGCTTCCCAGAAGCTTGGCCAGACAGATCCGTGTTGTGATGTGTTCTGCACCTTAACACAGTTTTATCAAGTAATTCGAATTTCTTGGCTTAAAAAGACTAATATTTCGATTGAATCGTTGTGTTATGTATACAGAGCGCTTTCAATGCTCCAGCTGGAAATGAGCCATTGGCTTTAGACTTGAATACCATGGGCAAAGGCCAAGTGTGGATTAATGGTCAAAGCCTCGGACGCTACTGGCCTGGATATAAAGCAACTGGGAACTGCGGTGCCTGTAATTATGCAGGCTGGTTTGATGAGAAAAAGTGCCTAAGTAACTGTGGACAGGCTTCACAACGATGGTAAGTAATTGCAAACCTGGTGGTGTTTTCTCTGATATAACAAGAATCTCGAGCTAACTTAACTGGGAATTATACTTCAGGTATCATGTTCCCCGGTCTTGGCTCTATCCTACTGGAAATTTGTTAGTTCTATTCGAGGAATCGGGAGGAGAACCTCATGGAATCTCTTTGGTAAAAAGAGAAGTCGCAAGTGTTTGTGCAGATATAAACGAATGGCAACCACAGTTGGTGAATTGGCAAATGCAAGCATCTGGTAAAGTCAACAAACCACTCAGGCCTAAAGCTCACCTCTCGTGTGCTTCTGGTCAGAAGATTACTTCAATCAAATTTGCAAGCTTTGGAACACCACAAGGCGCCTGTGGAAGCTTCCGGGAAGGAAGCTGCCACGCCTTCCACTCATATGATGCCTTTGAAAGGGTATGTACAAATCTTACTCCTCATTATGCCACCATAATTCTAGGTTTTGTATCTTAAATAAAAATATACATATAATATACATAATCAATGTATATGTTTGGTATATTCTGGCTAGCTCCTGTAATTAATTTTGGCCGACGGGTCAAAAATGAAAAAAACATCTTCTTAACCTGTTAGACAAACGTGTTTCATTTCTCTGTAGAGACCTGATTGAACTATTCTCTTTCTTTCCAGTATTGCATCGGGCAAAATTCGTGCTCAGTACCTGTGACACCAGAAATATTTGGAGGTGATCCATGTCCACATGTTATGAAGAAACTCTCAGTTGAGGTTATTTGCAGTTGATGACACTGAGGATAAACAAATAAAGTGGTTTTCAGTTAAATGTCTCAAGTACTGTATAGCAATGTTTGAAGTATTTACTTTCTGAAGATATTTTTGAAGAGCCAAAGGTTAGCTTTGATGGGGGTGAAGTTGTACAGATATGCAACACCTTTTCATTTGAAGCCCATGTGAATTCCAATGGCCCAATATTCTGTACATATATGTTGATTACTATCAAGTTGGTGTTGGTTGGAGGTAGCAGGTTCTGGAGGAATAGTCGAGGTCTGCGCAACCTGACCTACCGATATAACAAAAAGAGCACATCGAGACTGATTCTTGATTAGTCCATGTGCAATTATTGTTACTGTTAAAATTTGTAAGTCTTGTGGTTTTTCAGTATTTTATTACTCCACCTATGTAAAAACAGCAATCTTTCATTGCTTTGTACCTGCAAAAAATCTACTATGATGATGTGAAATAACATCAAAGTCTCTTTAACAGATGTTTTCTAGATCCTGTTCTTCAGCATTCCTGTCTGTTACCTTTCTTGTCTTACATTCTTTTGCTGACATGTTGCAAAAATAATTAATTACAACATATACAATGTAATCCCACAAGTGGGGTATACGGAGGACAAGATGTATGCAGACCTTAACTCTATTTTTGCGGGGTAGAGAGGTTGTTTCCAATAGACTCTCGGCTCAAAAGGAACGTAAGCCATTGCATGATTGCAGGGAAGCAAAAAATCATTAATTGTAACCACAAAATCTACTCAATTATTATAACGTTAGGTTTTTATGACCTAGCTGCTATAATGGGTAAAGTTAAATTACTTTAATGTGACAAATGGTTGTGATTTTACTGTTATAGCTATTTTATTGTTATATTTTGTATATCCTTTGGTTTATGTTACCCTCTCTGTTTCAATTTATGAGATACACTTTTCTTTTTAGTGCATTCTTGTCACGACCCAAATCTGACATTTAGGCCGCGACAGGGCACATGACGATACCCATGAGACAAACCCTCTAAGCTAAACATGCAAATAATAGAAGATAAAGAAGAAGAATACTCAAGGTCTCATAATATAAATTGAGTGCGGAAGCAAAATACAAATATTGAGTCTGTCCATAATCCTAGAAAATGTCTAAGTCATGAAACTACTAGTCTGAATATGAAAGTACGAGACAAACTTGCCTTATAACCGGAACACAAACCACTCTTGAAATGTCAAAATCTCTTCAAATGATCTCCAATAACTTCAATAACATAAATAGCGGGTCAAAATTAGTTTAGAGAAACTAATCCTATAATTTTAGGACACCTCGAAATCAAAGTAAACTCTTGGTCAATTCGAACCCTCCCCTCGGGTCAACAATCTGAAATTCGAAATTGATTATATAAACACATTACCCATAAGCCATGAAGTCTAAACCTATAATCAAGTTTCAATCTTGATGCATATGGGTGGCAAAATTAGCCCAAATTCAAATGATCCGCCCGACCCGTCTAAAACTTCATGGGTTTGGACAAGAGTGATTTTGATGATGGAGTGGTTAGACTAGCCCAAGTTGACCCATCATAAATCAGCAGCCCAAATGAACCCATGATGATGCCCAAAATTGACCAACGAAAATGCTCAATCTTAACGATTAGAGCTCCACTCTAGATTAAGATTTTTATTTATAAATAATTATTTTAAAAATTCCTTTATTATTTCGGAACAATAAAAATACACCAACGTATCCCAACCACCCACCACATTATTCATCCACCCTACCCCTACCCCTACACCAAGCCCCACTCAAGCATTGAACAATCCTCACATCTCTGCTCCCTACCTTGCCAACTTCACCCCACCCCCTACATCCCTACCCACCTCCCGCCCTACTCCCACCCCCACTTGCCTTATCCCATTATCAAATTTCTATTTCATATTTTTTTTACTTTTAAAATAATTTATAAAAATATGAAATTTTCTCTTACCTCCCCCAACCGCCCTAACCCACACCTACCCCCACTCACCCCCACCCATCCTCAAATTTCTATTTCATATTTTTTGTTACTTTTATAAAATAATTATTAAAAATATGAATTTTTTTCTTATCCCCCACCGCCCTAACCCCCACCCCATCCTCAAATTTCTATTTCATATTACTTTTATAAAAAAAATTATTAAAAATATGTAAAATTCTTATCTCCCCTTACCCCCTCCTCCTCCACCCCATGCCCCTACCCCATCCTCAAATTATAAAAAATATGAAATTATTTTTATAAATTTTTATAAAAATGAGAAAATTTTGCTTACCCCATCCCCACCCCCTCCCCAACCCAAGTTTTTAATTTATATATTTATTTTATTTATACAATTTTTTTATAAAAAATGAGAAACTTTTCTTACCCCACTACCCTCTCACCCCCCCCGCCCCACTACCCCTGCCCTCCCACCCACTATTTTACATATTTATTTTGCTTTTATAAAAAATGAAAAAATTCTTTAAAATATTATTCTTATTTTAAAAATAAAGATATGAAAAAATTAAATATCATACAAAATAAAAAAAATCATTGAAGGTAAGTTTGAAATTTGTAAAAATAATGGGTCAAGTTGGGCAAGTTGAGTTATGACTCATAATTTAGCCTATCTTGATCCGCCCATTTTAGCACATGTAAGTTTTGAACTGATTGGGCATTGACCCATCTATTAATTTAGCTCATCTTGACCCGTCAACTTCAGCCCAAACGGCCCATCTGACACTCCTAACATTGATGGGTCAAAACTCATATTTTCAAATTTTCAAGCTTTAGAGCTAAATCTCAAATTCCACACCTAAATTTCATAATTCCCTGAAAACAAACAAACTGTATCGTAATACTTTTAATAACCAACTATACAAATATAATCTAGTCTCCTAATAAGAATAATCATAAAGTATAAAGAAGGAAAGAAATGAGATAAAAATTATCATTGACACAGTGACGAGAATTGCACCTAATTTCAGACTTTGAAAACCCACTTTTAAATCTAATGCTGTTTGGTCAGCCTAATCATAAAACCTTCAATGATTGCATAATAATTGACTCCTATGTTAAAATAGTAAACAATGTTATTCCCTCCTAATCCTATTCAAGAAACATAGTTATATAAGTATATGTGAAATAGGATATAGTGCTGAATTAGAAGAACTTTTTCACCTCTTATCGACTCGCTTCTTGCCGCTGCTAAACCGAACCAAAGACCCCCCGGCATTTCGTTTTTCCCCCTCTTTTCCCTTTCTCTTTCTCACTCAAACAATTGCCTTATACTAGACTTAGTAATTAGTATTACTATTCTTAAAAGGCTTCTGCCAAGATTAACTAATAAAATATGGGCTTGGCCCACTAACTATTAAACACAATATAACAAGTTCATCCATTTTAGACCACACGATTCAAAAGTCTTTTTTTATTTCTTAAATTTCATATCTAGTCAAACTATATCACATAAATTAAGACGGAAGAGTATTATTTATTATCTTTTGTTCTTGCTTAACATATTATTTATGTTATTATTCACTAATCATTTTTTTCCCTATTTGACCTGCTTTGCTATTGATTTATTGAGCTGAGGGTTTATCAGAATAAACTTCTCTACCTTCAAGGTAAGAGTAATGTTTGAGTACACTTTAACCTCCTCAGACTCCACTTGTGGATACATTGGGTATATTGTTGTATTGTTATATTGGATACATTCAATAATTATATGTGAAAAATTAACCCTTTAAAACAATTTGGGGACTAGTTACATTAATCATTAATGTGCTAATTTGGCCTTTCCTCAATTTTCACTAAAGATGAATAGATGATCTAGAAATAAATACTCCTAGGAAGCTTTACTCCTTTTTACTTATGTCACATTCAGATCAACAAGATTATATTACAAGGCATTGAATTCACCCTCTTCTGCCGACACATTTCAAATTTCACAATTGTACTAATCTACACTGAGGACTGAACATTTACTACCTCACCTAACTTTTTTTTCTTTCAAATTTGTTTGTACTCTATTGAGTGATTTCAAATGATAAAGAATTTGAATACGTTGCGGTCAATGAAGGCTCTGTGTTTCTTTTTTCTGTGAAAGAAAATCTTCCTATTGAAGCTTTAAAATGTCTTTATTTTTTTTTAAGAAATATCTAACTTGATATTTATTGATAAATGATTTTCAATATATATAAGGTTATAAGAATATTTACTTTGATACAAATTAGGTAATTAATTAACCTAATTACAAGAGGATTATTATTCTAACTAAAATAGGAGATATACAATTAATGAAAGAATATTGAGAAATATTCTATTACACCTCGCAATCAAAGCGGGAGGTTCACGAACAATGAGATTGACTCAAAAATCATCAAATAGTATGCGCGGAAGTCCTTTGGTGAAGATGTCGGTAATCTGATAACTAGAAGGAACATGAAGGACACGAACTTGACCACGAGTCACTTTTTCGCGAACGGAATGAATGTCCATCTCAATGTGTAGTGCATTGATGTTGTACGGGATTGCCAAAAAGATATATCGCACTAATATTATCGCAGTAGACCAGTATTTCCTTTTGAATCGGGTAGTGAAGCTCAAGTAAAAGGTTACATATCCAACAAGACTCAGAGACGACGTTGGCGACACCTATGTACTATGCTTCTGCACTGGATCGGGATGGTGTAGGTTGCCTTTTGGAAGACCAAGACAATAGGTTATCTCCGAGGAAAATGCAATAACCAGACGTGGAGCGTCGGGTGTCAGGACATCCACCCTAGTCAACATCAGAATAAGCAGTGATACCAGTGAACGAAGACTTGTATAGATGTAATCCGAAGTGAAATGTACCTTGGACGTATCATAAAATACGTTTGAGGACATGCATGTGTGCTTCCATCGAACTGTGCATGTGCAAGCAGATTTGTTGCACGACATAGAATGTGTCTGGTCTCGTGAATGTGAGGTACTGCAGGGCCCCAGCCAGGCTACGATAGTGAGTCGGGTCTGAATATGAAGGGCCAAAATGAGCGTTGAGTTTGGAATTTGTGTATACATGTGTGTGGGATGGTTTGCAAGATGTCATGCATGCACGGTCAATGATCTCTTCGGCGTACTTCTTCTGACATAGAAATAGGCTTCTAGAATGTCGAGTGACAAAGATGCCTAAGAAATAATTCAAGGGCCAAGATCTTTCATAGCAAACTCAGAGGAAAGAAGAGACATAATGGACCAACGGAGAGCATCAGATGATGTAGTAAGGATGATGTCATTAACATATAATAATATGTAAGCCATGTTTGTACCCTTGTTATGGATGAACATGAATGATCGGATATGCTGTGTGAAAAATCGATAGAGGAGACATAATCGGCGAACCGCTGGTACCTTGCACAAGAAGCCTGTTTTAGTCCATAGAGCGATTTTCGCAACAGACACACATAATCCGGATAAATAGGATCCCTGAAACCCATAGGCTGATGCATATATACCATTTCATGAAGATCCTCGTGTAAGAAGGCATTCTTGACATCAAGATGATGAATGGGCCAAGACTTGGATATGACAAGACGAGCCTTGTACCTCTCAAAAGAACCACCAGATTTCTTTTTATGTCTAAAAATCCACATAGAACGAATAATGATAGCATCAGGTGAATGGGGTACTATATCCCACATATTATTATCAATAAGAGTATTATATTCGTCAATCATTGCGGCTTTCCAATTAGGGTTGGACAAGGCATCATTCGGGTTACGAGGGACAGGGTAAGGGACAACTGAAATGGAAAGATTAAACAACCGTTTATATTTATAAATTTCGTGCATGGCACGGGGTTCCATGGTCCGAGAGTGTGTCTCAGGATGCGGGATGGGAGGGGAGTTTGCCGCGGGACTGCTAGGAAGAGGAGGAAGGGCAGAGGTGATGGTACTGGCAGGTCGAACCTCGATTTGTCGAGAGGTGATTGTGGAATCACTCTACGACGGGCTATTCCGGGCCACCGTCATCACAACCGGGTGGGTAGCTAGTCCCTGACTGGTCGAGGTGGTGGCGGGTGCCGGGGTTTGGGACGACGGACTATGTAAATGATGAATTAGAAGAGGGTTTAGGCCATCATCTAGGAAGTCGTAGAAATGTCGAGGTGGCGAGTGTAGAGAGGCAAAAGGGAATTGAGACTCATCAAATATGAAATGACGTGAAATAATAATTTTACGGCTTGACAAGTCATAGCACGAATAACTACGATGATTGGCAGGGTAACCCATAAACACACACGGGGGAAGATCGGAGTTGGAGTTTGTGAGTAGTCGGATGGAGAGGGTAACAAAGACATCCAAGTATTGGTAGGAGGGGTTTCTACGAAACAGAACTTGGGTGTGCGACCGTTGAGCTATATAATTGTTTAGGATTATGTTTAGGAGATAGATGACTATGGAGAGTGCGTAATGTCAGAATTGAGGGGAAATTGAGACATGATCAAGTAGGGCACGAATGCAGTTGTTTATGGTTCGAATTTTTCGTTCGGCTTTACCATTTTGGGAGGATGTGTGAGGGCGGAAAATCAAAAGGTAAGACCGTTTTGGAGCAAAACTGTTTGAATTAGTTATTATTAAATTCCCTGTCAGTGTCACATTGAAAATATTTAATATTTTTTTCAAATTGTGTTTTTACGAAAACACTAAATAAAGAAAAAATGGGGTAGATCTCGGATTTATTTTCAATTGGAAAATTTCATAGAAAGTTGAAATAATCGTCCAAAAACAACACATAATATCGATGGCTAGTCGTACTCAAAATAGGGGATGTCCACAAATCACTATGTATGATATTGAAAGGCGTTAAAGTATAATTTGTGGATGCGGAAAATGATAATTTGACACGTTTCTCAAAAATGCAAGATTCACATATAGGAGTCCTAGAAATACGGTTGCAATTAATAAAATTATTTTTCCTAAGGGAGCGTAAAACAGAGTCTTCTGAATGTCCTAATCTAGAATGCCATAGGGAAGACGAAAGAGCAACAAAGGTTGATGGAATTGAGGCAGAATTGTTGATGACGTTTAAAATAAGGTAGAGATCTCTGGTGCTGTTACATCTCATTATTCGTCTCTCTGTCGTAAAATCTTTTACGGTAAAACTAAAAGGATCAAAGTCAAGGAAAACCCAATTGTCAGTTGTGAAACATCGCACAGAGATTAGATTCTTACTAAGTTTAGGGTCATGGAGGACATTTTTTTAAGATTAGCGGTGGATGTGGTGAGGATAGAGAGGAATGACCATAACCACGGATGGGAATGCCTTGTCCACTACCAACGATAATATTTCAATTTAAATTACTCAAATTGGAATAAAATGAGAGAGTATCTTGTGATGCTATCATGTGAGATGTGGCACCTCTGTCCCTATACCAATTTTCATCTGGAGTCGGTGCATAAGTTGATGGGGGGAGGGGGCTTGTGCTGTGTAGGCCTGTTGTGGACGTGGGCCAAGTATGCCAGATGGTTCTAAGGTCGAGTCCATGAGGATGCCGGATACGGGCAAGAAGGTGAAGCCCATGACGGTGGGGTCCACACGGCCCACGCGCGGGTAGGTAGCCCACGGTGGAGGCTGTTGCCACTTCCACGGTCGTTGCTGGCTGTTTTCGATCAGTGGGGACTACCCATTCCCGCCGTCGTTGTTGCCGGAATTTCTTCCATTGTGGCCCTTGCCGGACTGCCTTCTCCGGCGGTTGTTATGGGAAGAAACGAATTGTTATGGGTCTTCTGATCGACGATTCTGGTTGCCGGGACGGGAGGCCCTGCCGTCGGCGGAGGGCCCGACGGTGGTGGTGAGGGCAGCATCAACAATGTTGACCCGAGTGGTGCTGCACTTGATTTTCCGAGTTTCCTCAAGGATGAGCTTCGAACGGGCCGCATAAAACGGAGGTAACAACGTGCATTGCTGAAGGATGGTGGCAATGACGTCATTGGATTCGTTCAAACTTGCAATAAGTTGCATGACCAATCGTTGATTAGTGACTGGTGCACTGACGTTGGAAAATTGTTCGACAAACATCTTGAGTTCTTGACAATAAGCATACACATTTGGGAAATCGTCCTGATGAACATCCTTGAACTGATTTTCAATGTATAACGCTCGTTGAGTTTTGTTATCGTGGAAAATACTTTCCAAACGTTCCCACATTTGGCGGGCAGTGGCATTGGTCTCAATGATGGTGTGCAACATATCATTAGATATCGTGTAGTATATCCACTAGTTGGCTATAAATCGGATAGGAGATCTCAGTAGTTGAGTTAGTTGGCTACCTGAACTTTTACCTTGTTTGTTAGGATTCAATTCCACACCTTGTAATTCCCTCTCCATTTCTCTTTCCCCTACTCAATATGTAACAAAAAAACAAAATTTTTAAAAAGGCAATAAATCGGATAAAATGAAAGATTTAAAATAAAAATTGCATTTGTTTTGTATCTTGCTATTCTTTCTTCTTTTATTTTATATTGAGCCGATAAACAACTCTCTATCTCACAAAGATAGGAGTAAGGTCTGTATACATCCTATTCTTTCAGATTTCATTTAAGGATTATACTGAATATATTATTATTGTTATTATATTAAATATAAACTTTTTTTTTTGAATTAATTAAAAAAAAGTCTCACATAAATATATGCAACAGAATAAAATAAGTGAAAGTGCTAAGAATAATAAGTACGGTATACAAACAAAAACAAGATAGAGAAAAGTATGGAGTCAGTGTTTAGATTTAGAATAATAAAATGGTGTTAGTTCTCTCGTCTCTTATATATCCAAAACAAAAACTCCAGGTACTACTGTGTGTCTGTGTTTTTTTTTTCTTCTGTTAAATGCGTTCTCATGGCGGCGACTCCTAATTTTCTCATTCCCTTTTTTGTCCTCTCTTCTTCTAACTCACCGTGCTGTCACATTCATCATCAACAATCAGTGTTATCTCCTTTTTTACTGTTCTTTTTCACTTTCTCGTTTTGTTCTCTCACCATTCTCATTTTTTCCCTTTACTCTAAGCTTACTAAGAAGAAAATTAATGATACCCGTCAACACCTTATTAAAGTTCAACAAGACTTGTCTATACAGGAATCAACTGTAGATAACAAGAAGGATGAATCTGACCCGACCCGTTTGATCCATTCTATTCTTCTTGAGATCTTACCTTCCAATTCCCCTAAATGGGGCAAACTGTGTTCTAATGAATTGGGTGGTGATGGCCCGAGTAAGATTGAATCGGGTCTTGATGCGGAAACGGTGGAGGATAAGGAGAGGGTGAAGAAAAAGAAACGGGTCAAGAAGAAACGACCCGATTCGAATAGTGAAGAGGAAGGGAAGAAGAATTGTGGGGTTGTGAAGGAGAAAGAGGAGTTGGTGTGTTTGTATCCTTTTACGAAGTCTTCCAGTGCAACTCAGAGAAAAATTAAGCAACATTACGACGAGCTTGTTAGGTCTCACGAGTCGAATGGATTGACTTTGGCTCAGGTTTTGTTTATCTTCTTTGCTCTTTTTGTTGAATATTAATTGTATATAGCATATATTTGAATTTAGTAAAGGTTGTGTCTTTATGTGGTGTTTTTTGAATTTGGAAGGCTTTCCTTTGTGTGTATGACTAAAAGGTATATACAAACACATCACTGCATAACTTACTATGTTATGTTTGTACTAAGATTTTGATTCTTGATCAATTTTGTGTTTTGTTCTATATTCAACCCCCATCATGAAGAATATCTGCATTTCAAACTTTAACATGAATAGCTTATAGCTTTTCCTTTAGGGTTGCATTGCATGAGCTTGACCATTGGTTCAGCTTAGTTTTGACTCTCCATAGGGCTAAATCTTGTCATACATTGTGGACTAGGTATAAGTAAAATGATTTAGGGTGAGTTTGGTACGAAGGAAAATGTTTTCTTGGGAAATAAGTGGGTTTCTTACTTATTGTCTAGTATTTGGTTGGTAAGCAAAAAAAATAGTATCCCAAGAGAATTTTTATGTAATCTAGCAAAACACTACAGTGGGGTGGGAGGGAGTTCGCGGGTGGTGGGGGGTTGGGATGGTCAAGGGGTGGGGTTGGGGCATTGGATGAGGTGGGAGGAGACAATGAACTTGGAATGTCATTTGTGGAACTTGTTTTCTTAGAGAAATTTTTTTCTACAACATTTGACCAACCAAACATTGGAAAATTTTCCTCCATACCAAACACACCCTCAATGTTTGCCAACAATTAGAATAGTAGGCTTCTTTGCCTTTTTGACCATTTCTTTATCTTGTTCTTAAGACAAGAATTGAAAATTATCCATGGTAGTATATGTTGTGTGAAGCTACCCCCGTCTGTTTCAAGAATAATAGTTTTTGGGCTGATCAGTTTGTTTTTGTTAAGACGCGTCTGACATAATTAGTTGGAAAGAAAATACTTATTAATTTGAGAAAGTAGGTGAAATAAGTTGTTTAGGTGTACTGAGTCAAATAATTAGTTGGAAAGAAAAAATTAGTAAGAAAATTTTGGTCAATGTTTATGAGTATTTTTGGAGTCTAGTGTTTGATGTCAGTAGACTTGAAATAACAAATCAAGAGCTGAAAGGGACAACTAATAGATAAGATCCAGAGTCAAACTGGAAGACAATTCCATTATGTATCATCTAGACAATTTTGGTAAAAAATGAAGTTGTAGATGATGTAACGCATATAACGGTCTTGCTTTTTTAAAATAAGTTATGATATTTTATAAATGATATAACAACACTAAGGCAGTGTTTTAAAAATTACAAAGTGTGCAAATCCCAATCATACCTAACCTATAAAAGGGGGCAGATCCACACTTTTTGGGTTATCTGTCAGTACCGCCTTGGTATTGATTGTTAGTAAAATTACCTCAATCTTTTCAGGTGTCTATTCATTGAGTGAGTGTCCAATTTAGGTAGGAATCAAGAAATTGACTTGTTGGAACTTTGTTGAGTATTAGGTTTTCACTGGCATATTAGGAATTTAGGATATGCAGCAAGTGCTCAGTAAGAACACTTTTATTGTGCCCACGCTTTTATCAATTATCAGCTTGTAATATCTGTTGTGGATCCAAGGCATATCAGCACATGGAGGAAATCTATTCTTGGAGGTGATCAATGAAGCAGAAGACATATTATGTAGTTAGTTGACTGATCCGGAAGTATAAACTTCAGCCAAGGCTCCTTGGTTGCACATGATCATATTTATCGGGTGGCACTGATGATCAATGCTTCTCTCTTAACTGATTCGCCGAATGCACAGTTGGGTTATTGTTTAACATGCTGGCTTAAGAAAACATTCATTAGATGAAGTTTCTGAGATGTAACTTTGTCAATCATGTGATCGTTCTATTGGATAGATTAGTGGAATCAAACATCTGTTGACCATAGTGAAACATCAAAGTAGACAAAAGTTGGTTGATTTAGACTTGGCAACTGCGCCCTTGTTCCTAGTAAACGAGAGCGAAGTTCTGTGACACCAACCTTCTTGTGGCATATTCTGCCTAAAGCTGTCTATGCCATGAATGCCCCTGAGAAGTTAGAACTTCATACTAGTGAATTAAAGTTACAACTCATGACAAATCTATTAGCATAGCTATCCTGGTATTCTTATATATGATGTGTACATCTAGAGGGAAAAGTTCCCATTTGGGATTTACTACAGTTATATACTTATATATGACATAACTTTGTTCATTATTGCTCGCCTACTTCTATCAATTCAAATGCAATTATTTCATTAAGAACAAATAATGGGATATAATCCAGCTTGAATAAGTGAGCATCATTGTCCCAGGTCATGTTGTCTTAGGATTTTCATTCTGTCGCTTAAATATTGGGATTGGCTTTTCTCACACTGAATTTTGAGATTCGTAATTGTTGTACTATGATGCAGGTTGGTCAATTTGTTAATTGCTTGGTTGAAGCAAGGAATGAGCTACAACACAAGTATGTTGAATATTTTTGTTTTTTACTTGGATTAGTACAATTATGTTGAATGTTCCCTTTTCTACATGAGTGTTACCAGGGATCAGTAAATTGATTCATCTGCTCTTATAAGTTATAGTAACTACTTATGAATTTGAAATTTCTTTTCCATGAGTGTTTTCCAGTTCCCAAAATGGCCTTTTCAGTCGCACATGGAACATCAACTTTTGTCAAAGAAAAACAAGAGTAGAGAGTGTCCTCTGTATTAGTAATCAAATTTATTTTCCCTCGACAGGTCTGAGGTCATTCAACGAAGATTCACAATAACAAAGGCCTTACTCTTTAAGGCCGACAGGTCTTCCTTTGTTCGCCTACGGCAGCAGGTAGTGGACTTCTCCCTTTTATCGATTTTGCTTGAGTTGGAAATTTGTTTCCTCTCATTACCAATAAGAAATATTAACTGAATTTTTTATGACTTCAAGATATACAAGCTAGAATTAGAACAGAAGCGATTGGAAGAGGATGCTTTTGTATATAATTGGCTGCAACAACAGCTGAAGCTCTCACCAGCATACAAGAAGGTATAAAATTATCCTTATACTCCCTCTGTTTTAATTTGTTTGTCTTAGTTCGACTTGGCACGGAGTTTAAGAAAGTAAAAAAACTTTTGAATCTTGTGATCTTAGACTAAAGATGTGTATAATGTACCAAAATGCCCTTTAATCTTGTGGTCTTAAACATGCCCGATGGAATGTTGAAATTAAAAAGTTGTCAAACTAGGAAAGATGCATTCTTTTTTAAACGGATTAAAAAGGAAAGTAAGACAAACAAATGAAACAAAGGGAGTAATAGATAAACTTTCAATCTCCATTTTATTCTTCTTCCCCTTGCATGTGTTAGAATCTCTTCTTGCAAAGTTGATTTCTTGAGTCTGTACTTTACCACTTTCAGTTGACCTTTTTTTCTTCTTGAAGATGCTTGAAATTGGTGCTGACATGGAAATAAAAGCAAAATCCACTGAACTAGTCGAAAACACAGAAGATGAGTTGCCCGATATTTCGTTTGAGGAGTTATTAGCACAAGAAAAGAAAGATGCTTTTTGGTCAGTGCTACCGTCCTCTTCATCAACTGCTTTGCTTGCCCCCCCCCCCCCCCCCCAATTAGACTGCTAACTAGATGTATCATTTTGAATTGCAGGCAGAGGAATGGGAGAACGAAAGTGTACTCCGGCTAAGGATTTTTTTTTTAGCTTTAGTTGGTGAATTTTCACTAATGGCAGTATGTATATCTTGATACCAAAGTCATGCCTACTACAGGAAATTTTTTATTAGGTTCCTGTGCTTGTTGGGTTGATTTTGGATCGAATAATAGCCATTAACATTTTGTGCTCTTTCTAGTTAGTAATACGCCCTGCATATGGTAAATATCTGGGTCGTATGCAGTACTTTGGCCTTTGAGGGTCTATATATGCTAACGACAGTTATAGCTCATCTTTCTTCTTTTCCTTTTCTTTTGCACTCCTGTTCATGTGGCTGGAGTATGAATTCAAAGGGTCCAAAGACGAACATTATGAAAATCCTTCTCCATGTTTGATGTTTACGCCAAATTTTATTAATTTATCAACAACATACCAAGTGTCATCTCACCAAATAGGGTCTGGGGAGGGCAGAGTGTGCACAAACCTTACCCTACCTAGAAGGCAGAGAGGTTGTTTCATATAAGACCCTTTTAAGAACGGCAAGATATGCCACAAGGTTGAATCAGTCCACTAAGGGATGACCTCTCATACATGATTTTATTGAAGTGCTCATACGATCTTCCATTGTTATCTTTCTTCTCATACATGCCCTTCTCACTAATGGTTTTTCACCATGAATTTTGGGTCAAGCGATATAGGGGTATGTTTAAACTTTTTATTATTGTTCAAAGGCACGGTTCAAATTATTTAGGGTAGATCTGGATCTTTGTTTGTCTATATAGTTTTACCGTGACAAATATCACAGTCAAAGTCGAGCTTGATAACTATTATGGGATTTTATTGGGTATGTTGTTGTTAAGCTTGATAACTGTTGGACAGAGGAGCAAATATGAGACAGAAATTAATGATGTGAGACTCTCATGACCGAAAGGTGAACAAAAGGCAAATGTAAGACAAATAAATATATTGAGGGATAAATTTGAATCATTTCTTCTTTATTGAAACACAAATGTGCATTCCTAGTCATTTGGGTACCAGTTGCAGTGAATTATGCAAGTTAATTAGGATTCCAAATCACCACTATGGCAGTACGATAGGTAGTCATTGCAACCATGCTCTCGATATCTCTCTGAACAATTTGAAAGTCCAAATATACCCCTAAATATTGAGACAGTCCAAATATACCCCTATATGGCTTGGCCCAAAAATTCATGGTGAAAAGCCATTATTCTGAAGTGATTAGTACTAAAAGAGTCCTAAAAATTATAGATAACTTTTTTTTCTTTACGCTAATATGAACCATTGTTTAAGTTATTCAAAATCAAAAAAAGGATAATTGTTCTCGCATAATAATTAATCTTCTAAGTTGATCAAAGCTTATGCGGTCCCTTCCAAAATTTTACATAGCAAATCTCAGTCTCTGACGTTACATTAGCTTCTCTACCATGTGAAAAGACAAGTATAACATGATATTTTGTTGAAAAATCCTAGGATCTTAAAACTGAGCAGAACTTTTACCAGGATCTACCAGATGCATTGCTAAAAAGCACAACAACATAACCAATGAAATCCCACAACGTGGTGTCTGCGAAGGGTAGAGTGTACGCAGACCTTAACTCCTTGATAGGTAGAGCGGTTGTTTCCGAGAGACCCCCGGCTCAAGACAAAGCATAATCATAAGCAAAGCACGCAAGGCAAATCAAGAGAAACGGTCAGACTCAAACAGGGAATTAAAGCAATATGAACATGCTGATAACAAAATCGAATACGCCATGGTAACACATTCTAACAACATGAAGCAGTAGCTAACACAACTAAATAAGATAAACAAAGTACACTAAATAACACATAGCAACAGAAATCAAACTACAGGGGACTATAAATCAATATTGCGCCTAAAAGTGTGATAGGCTAATCGGGCCTACAATAATAACATTACATCTATCATTTTGTAAGCGTAAGTACGACTACGCTCGACTACGTACTACCATTCTACTACTACCATTCTACCCTAATCTGTGTCCTCCACACCCCCTATCTAAGGTCATGTCCTCAGTAAGTTGCACATGCGCCATATCCCGTCTAATCACCTCTCCCCAATACTTCTCCGGCATACAAGGAGAGATAGGATTAGAAATGATGATATCCGGGATAAAGTGGGAGTGACCTCGCCCTAAACTTGTGCTAAAAAGTACAATTACAAATATAGCAAGTGTGTAAAGGAAAAGAAGATGGAAAAGTTACAAGCCAAGCCCTAAACTGGTACCACAAGACTGAACTTACTCTTTGGCACATTGATCTTACTGCTTTTTTCCTAATCTCAGCATCATCAGAACTCAGAATACAGACCCTTTTCAGTATAACTAATAACAAACTAGAAGTTCTATTCTTTGATCAATCGATCTTCACCGAGGAGTAAATCTTTCTAACAAACCAGAAGGAAGCATAGAAGCCGATGGTTCCTGTTAACACAAAGAAGGCATATGACGCGATCAATATATAACCAAAATACAATATGCCTGAAACCGGCTTGGTGATCTTCAACTTGTTGAAGAAATAGAAAATAGAGTAGAGAAACAGGTATAAAGCGGAGGATCTAGCAGTCAAATAAGCTCTCCACCACCAATTATAGTCTTCACTGCACAACTGGAAGTAGCAGAGCACAACAGTAATCTCTGCACATGTGATTATCAAGATCAGGAAAACTATGAAGAGAAAGACAAAGATATAGTAGAACTGGTTCAGCCAAATGGACGTCAAGATGAAGAATAGCTCGATGAAAACAGCTCCAAATGGGAGAATGCCCCCAATAAGTATCGAAAAGGCCGGTTTCATGTACCATGCTTGTTCCGGTACTTGCCTAGGGATTTTATTCGTCTTGACAGGGTCTTCAATGGCTGGTTTTTTGTAACCGAGGTAGCTGCCAACAAATACTAAAGGTACTGAGATCCCGAACCATAGGCACACTAAAGCCAACATAGTCCCAAATGGCAATGCACCAGAAGAATGTTCTTCCCAGATAAGAGCATTCAGCACGAAGAAAATGGCAAAAAGTATTCCGGGGAACATGAAAGCGGTTTTCAAGGTGATTCTTTTCCACTCTGTTCCTTTAAACATTTTGTAGAAACGAGCAGAAGAATAGCCAGCTAACAAGCCCATGAAAACCCATAGTAGAACCATAGCAGTCATAAGCCCACCACGGTTCGAAGGTGATAAGAAACCAAGCAGAGCAAAAATCATTGTCACAAGTGTCATACCAAATATTTGGACACCAGTTCCGACATAAACACACAGTAACCCGGAATTAGTTGGAGCGCGGAAAACATCCCCATAAACAAGTTTCCATCCTGTTTCTTCCTGAGCCTCATCTTGTGTTTCCAATTGATTATAGTTTGCGATATCTTTGTACAAAGTTCTCATCATGATCATTGCAACCATACCAGAAAGGAATAGGACAATCATAAGGGAATTTATGATGGAAAACCAGTGAATCTAATCATCATTCATAAGCAGGTATGTATCCCAACGAGAAGCCCATTTTACATCGCTTTCCTAAGGAAGAACAATAAAGTAACTAAGATATCTGCAAACAAAGAGAACTGCTTCAAGCTTGACATAGGAAGGACAAAGGTTCAGTAAGAGAATACCTTGAAAGAAACGTCATAGGTGAATACAACCTCCTCATCTGTATCTACTTCTTGGGGAACAGTGCTACCTGGAACTAAATTTTTTGTATTCTCATTGCACGTTGTCACCTGAGGGTTCTTGTCATCCCACTCCTTGTACTCATGATTGATGCTATCAATAAAATCACGTGAGAAAAGAACAGCAAGGACAGAAGAGGAAAAGGAAAGAGAAAAGAAAGACACAAGGCATAGGTGTAAAGCAATGAAACCTGTTTGGTGTCACTTCAAACCCGACGATACGAGCAGTATCAGTTTCAGGATCCTTGTGGTACATGACTCGGAAGCTCTAAGTGGTTGTTGATCAAATATTTCTCCTCTTTGCTCTATCAAAAAGTGAATGCAAAAACAGTTGGACTAAAATTTGTGAGGACAAAGTCATCAACTTATAGCAATTCAAAGACTTCACAAACCCCAGCATAATTCCCCTTGAACCCAACACGGAAACCATGCTCGTAAGTAGTTGATTGAATTCCATCCCGCCTTTGTCTAAGAACGGCAACGGGAAGGTTATCCAGAATCCTGCATCATCAGATGAAACATTCAATATTGTATTTTAATTCAGGTGCAAAAGATTGAGGAAGAAATCATGCACCATAGGACTAAAATAAATTCTTAGGGGTCGTTTGGTAGGGTGTATTAGGTAGAATAATGTTGGTATAAATTTTTAGTACAATGTTTGGTTACAAATTTAAGTCTAGTACAATTAATACCAATATTACTTATACACCCTATTCAATATTATGCTTATACATAGTAAACCATGACATTAACAATACTAGTACTATTCTTACACTTACACACCCTATTCAGTACTATTTAGAAATTATGTAATGCATGTTATTTTTAATACAACAAAACCAAACAATCGATAAAAAATAATGTTAGCACAACTAATCCCCGCATTATTAATCGTAGCATTACCCCAGCATAACTTGTCTTAGAACCAAATGACCCCTTAG
Source organism: Anisodus acutangulus (assembly GCA_029783415.1). Classification (NCBI taxonomy): domain Eukaryota; kingdom Viridiplantae; phylum Streptophyta; class Magnoliopsida; order Solanales; family Solanaceae; genus Anisodus; species Anisodus acutangulus. The sequence goes on along the minus strand of CM056506.1, from coordinate 1,791,729 downwards.
GGGACAAGAGGAAACTAAATTTAGTCTTACATATCAACTCTGTGCTTTAATTGATGTATAAAATATGAGCCAAAAATCATGATCAGGGAGATCAAACTAAAGTTAGAGGACAAGAGCAAACTAAAATTAATCTTACATGTTAACTCTATATTCATCATCAATCTTTTCCTTGAAGTTCTTTGCAGATTCAGCATCGAGCTTTTCCTTACAAACCACTTGGCATGATTGTTCTTGTCTCATTTGGAACTGTAAAATAATTCACAAATATAGATTCACTCATCAAGTTTACACATAAGCACATATTAGACAAAAAAAATCTTTCATCATTTTTTCTGCAATTATCAGACTAGACAGAAAGAAAAAATATCCTTACAGTATAAACTGAATTCTCTATGCGGTCACCTCGAAGAACCTCCCCTAAATTCTCCGCACTATTCAAAATCTTGGTAGGTCTGCAGTACTTCAAGAAGTAGTAGTCATATGGAAGTTGTGTTTTTGTAGACGACAATTTGTTCACTTTGATATTAAGAGGATCACCCTGTTAGAAAAAGAAGAAAAAAGTCGAAAAAGAAAGCTAGTGAGAAACAATCAAACATAACAGAGGAAACAGCAGGATGCATAGAGTTGCCAGAAAATTTTCATTTTCATAAGGGGAGAACAATCAAACAGTAGATGAAAACCGAAAGAGAGATGTTCAAACATGGCAAAATTGTATCTTTCAACTAGGGCTGGCAAAATGGGGGGAAAAAACAAGTACCATCCATCCGACCCATTAGACATGGGTTGGATAACTGATTTTTTACAAATGGATCAAATATGGATTATCCATTTTATCCACTAAATATTGGATGGATAATATGGATATCCATATTATCAATACCCATTTGTCCGCTTGTTATTTTTCACGAGGTCTTGCTTTCTGGGAGTCTAAGCTTATTTTGGCTTTTAGCTTGTGTTCCCACCTGACTATTCCTGAAACCATGGATAATATAATATTCATATTATCTGTCGGTTAACTCATTTTGTATCCGTGTTAAATATGTGCCGGTCGGATATTTTATCCGTTTTCGACTTGCCCATATCTAATCCAGCCCGCCCGTTTGTCACTCCTACTTTCAATTGATACCCTTTTCTAATTATTCTACCCCAAACAACCAGTCCAATGTCTACCCAATAATTTCTTGTACACAATTTCCAGAACATTCTATGCTTAAACCATTAGAAAAGTTTGCCAAGCAACTTCCGTCTTCAAGTCAATAAAGCTCCCAAAGCAACATTTAAGAATAGGATCCTCACAGCCTCTTCCTCTTTCGAAATAAGAATTCAGAGCTAAATATACACTACATTTCTCTGTTTAGTTCACCTAAGCTGACTAAACTTGGAAACACAGATTAGGTATCAATCAAATGAATTTTCATGTTTATATTCACTCAAAGCACTTTGATTGCCAAGATGGGATTGGTCTATCAACAAAAAATAGATCATACCCATTATAGAAGGGGAAAAACCCAAATCAAAACGGGTTAAACTCTTTCCCAAAACCTCACAAGTCAGTCAAAATCACAGATCCAAACCCTTCTCAGTCACAAGAACTCAACAAAGGGAGGAAGACTACAGAAATTACTAAAACCCCAAGATTTAAAAAGGGTCTAAATCATTCATATCATAGTTATCAATAGTAGAATCCAACTAAAAAAATAAAGAAAGAGGAAGGTGTAGGAGCATACAGTTTGAAAATCGCGAGGAGCAACACCAGGGAGATAGAAGGAATGAGCAGATGATAAAAGAGAAATGAAGATGGCACTCAGCCACACCCATCTTCTTCCTCTATCCATCTCTTCAATTCTCAACTCAATAACACTCAACAATGAAGCCTTTTTCTTTTCTTTTATGCACCAAAACGTTTTCCTATTTCCAGGTTCCTTTTTTGACGAGTGCACACTGCACCCCAATTTAATTCTCTTTTTCTATTTCTTTATGTTACTCTATCCGTTTATGACACTCTTCCGCACTTCCCATTTTGATAGGTTACCAAATAATTTAGTTTATGTTTGGTATGAAGGAAAATGTTTTCTATAAAATGTTTTTCTGAAAAATAAGTGAGATTTTACTTATTTTTTTTAGATTTGATATGTAAGTAAAAAATATTATTCCGAAAATATTTGTATGTAATCTAATAAAATATAATTGAGGTGAGAAAAAAAAGGTGAGATGGTGAGGGGTGGGGGTTGGAGTCGAGGAGTGAATGGGAAGGGGACAATGAACTTAGAAGTCACTTATGGAACTTGTTTTCCCTACTTCTATTAGAAAAGTCATTTTTCTTCAATTTTAAGAAATTTGTTTTCCTAGAGAAAATATTTTTTAAAATATTTTAATAACCAAATATGGAAAATTAAAAAATATTTTTCAGAACACACCTTTACTCTCTCCGTTCTCATTTATATGATACTTCTCGCTTCTTGAGTTTTAAACTGTATGAATTTGAAAAATATTTTAAGATGTATTTTTTCACCAAATTGATATGATAAAAGTTGCAACTTATAGTACTTTTCATGTAATTTTCAACAATAACAATATACTCAGTGTAATCCCACAAAAATATATAAATTTTACCGTTGATTTATCTAATGCAATTTAGCTTCAACTTTTAATCATAATGACCCTCAAAAGTGGAAAGTATCATAAATTAGGGGGGAGGGGGGAGGGGGGAGGGGGAGGGGGGGGGACCATTTTCCTAATAGATTTATTTAATACGCCTCCTGCAACTTCTTTAACAAATAGAAGTAAGTTGACTATTTAAATTAGATGTTAAACTTTAATATAACGTGCTCCCTTAAATTAATTATTCAATCATATCTTTATATTTGTAGTGATATGGTATATATAAATTAATTAATATCTTCAACATTGCTATGTGGAAATATTTAGTAACAGCATTTGGTATTTGTGTTATTAAATTTTAAAAAGGCAGCCCGATACATTAAATCCTGCTATCCGCGGGGTCCGGAAAAAGAGCCGGACCACAAGGGGTACGAAGTCTTACCTCACATTTCTGCAAAAGACTGTTTACACGACTTGAACACATACCTCCTGATCACATGTTAACAACTTTATCAATTACTCCAAAGCTCCCCTTCATTTGTTTTATTAAATCTTGCAAGATATTGATAATAATTTCTAAGCCTAGTTTCCAAGACAAGGAAAGATAAACACTGATTTTCAACCCAACTGAGCTGGCCTAGTGAATCAATAACTAATCGAGTGGAAATAGAAACATTGTTTATCAATTTGATCTTCTTTATTCCTCTGCAGATCTTGGCATATTTGCCATGTGTCATTCTACTGAACAGTTTGAATGTAGGTTAATGCCTTTTGTTGATAAAATAGTTGGTAATTGTTACAAGAGTTTATATAATTAAAAGCTTAAGATGTAAGAAATATAAAATTTTACATCGAAAATACCACGCATTTTTACAATTGATATAATCTAATAATAGGATTATAGAGATAAGAATTAGGTCGATAACACTTTCGTTACAGGTACAATTCTTTTCCTCTTGAGATGCAGCAAATAGTTTTTAACTTTTTTCTAGCCATTGAAATCCCACTCCTAGGCCTTAGTTGGAAGTTGGAACAGTGGAAGAAAGATCCATGGAATTCTTTTTCAAGCAAAACCCCAAATAAACCCTGAAAGTCCCTTAATATGCCCTAGAAGGAGGTGTTTTACATAATCTTTAAAGTCAAAGATAAGATTATATTTGGTATTCAATACATAAATCTCAAAAGCTAGCCATTTGATCGAGTCAGTAAATTCATAACTTGATGTTAGTTTTTCCGGTTCACAATGCTTGATATATGGTGACATTAAGAACAAGTAAGCAGGTGAGACTTGAACTTATCCAGTTCATTTAGGACCTCATCTTCTGGTCTGTAAATGAGATCAATCATTCGCCATATCTGCAAAAGAACGGAACATGAGGTTTAAGAAATGTCAATGAAAGATACTAATGCACTAGCACATAGTATGTTTGGGCTTTACATAGAAGGAAAAATCAACAATAGGGTAAAATCAAGGCCTTTCGGTAGCTACAGTGAACTCGCGAAGGTCCTTTAGGTGAAGAAAAGATCAAAAAATCATAACAAATTCAGTGGCATCCAACTTTATCAGGCTTAAGCCAAGCTTGGTTGAACCTTACCAATCATTTATAATTTAGTAAACACAACCATAGAAGTCTAGGTGAACTGGGAACACTGTAATTAAAATTTTAGTTTAATCAGATACCAAGCATTTTCTTAATGTATCTGTAAGTCGATTTAGTATGGTAAATAAAGCAACTAACCAGTATAATAAACAAGTTTGGAGGTTACCTGTAATGTACCGCCTCCACCAGTACTTTCACCATCATCTGAAACACTAACAATTGTCCATGGATCTGCTGCATTCCAGTGGAAGTCAACCACCTTATCCCTATTTTAATCCACAAAGTCAGTGCTCAATACATGGCACAAGTGAAATCTAAATGCTCTCTGCCTAACTTCAAAGGCATAAAATACGTGATATTCTTTTTTAATGAGCAGGCAGAAATATAAGTGATAACCCTCTAAGCTCCCCTAACAAAAGAGGGAAAGGAGAATAGACTCTGCACTAATTATATCCACTTGTGGGATTACATTGGGTATGTTGTTGTATTAGACTTTTTTTTTCCTTACCTTCAGAGTTGGATAGTTAGAGAGAGAAACTATCATTTCACTCTGGTTTCTACATCAACAGCAAACAGTACACAGTCTAATGACTGACCACCGTTTGCATGTGCAACTTCACGCGGACACAGTGAGATCTATAATATAAATGAAAAAGCCTATGTCGAAGAATCACACAAATCGGTGAAGCTTGAGGAATGTTAAAGAGAATGTCCTGAAAGATATTTTGCCAATAAAGGAATATCCCCCGGATTCAACAAGCTCTATTTTAGTGTAAACTAGAAGCAGAAACAACTAAATGGATTAGATAAAACGCAGCAGAGCAGTAGTAGAAGAGGATGTTTCAACTTTTTTTGGACTTGCCACCCAACCCACACCGCCCCACCCATTCTCTTTTTTCTATTCTTTTGGAGGCACAGGGTGGGAGCTTTGATAATAAATCAGTCAGAAGCATCTCCACTAACGCATTAAGGACGTAAGGAAAAGAGAACTAGAACCATGCATACAAAGTTTAGTATAAAATAATAAAACTGCAAATTTATACCTATGTCCAGCGTGACGAAAGAACAAGCCAGGAGGAGATGCTCGAGCTTTTCTACCAGCAGAATCCTCCATCTTACCAATCTGGGAAACAATAATTTTCATTGAAACTACTAAAAGTGAAGTATAATTCCTTTTAACTGATAAATAGGAACAAAATTCTTAAATCATAACAATGTCACCGCCTGAATGAAACAAATGATAAGCTATAACCTTGTAACAATGTCTGTCAATAGATAGATCTAATATCGCGCTTACTAATATCGCAAAGCCTAACAAATAATGATGCCTTACTAGGAACAAAAGGAGCTTAAATAATACCAAAAAATAGCAATCAATTTAGAGCCTCTTTGGTTTTATGCATAAAACCTCTGGTTATCTAAATCATTGAGTAATACATGTATAGTACTTTATGCAAGTCATGAAAGTTTTTTTAAAGAGTTAACAACTTGATTTTCACCGTTAACTAGAAGAACTTCTTCAGCATATGGTCAGTGAGAAAAGGGAAAAACAAGAAAGAAATTAGAAGAGAAGGATCTCTAACCTTTTCATGATCCCAGATGTTCAGGATACCATCTTCTGCAGAACTTCCAAAGACTGATGATTTATCTGGGGACCACTGGAACAGACAATTTTTATCAAACACCAATGCTGGTCTCATGCAAATAGGCCCTTAGCAACGTAAAGAAGGGTGGACAGCAAAAGCAAGTAAACATGTCAGTAACTCTCAGACCTGTACACAAAGAACAGCAGCAGTATGGCCCTCAAAGATATGTACAGGCGATCCCACTCCCCCAGAAGTGAGGTTTCGTCGATCAAACATGTGAATGGTGTTGTCTGCCGACCTGAAGGAGGCATAGCCATAATCTTAAGGCTTCAAAAAAATTGAAAAGCATCGGTGGAATCATGGAATCAGACATTCACAGAAGAGAGAAAAAAACAAGGATAAACACCACATAAATATTACAGAAAGCTTAATGCACTGTCCAAGATTAACCTACTTAAACATTTTTATTGAGTTCAACAGGGCGAACAGTTACAATCATTACCCAGTCAAAATATAATTTACATCGTGAGGATTCCAATCAACACAATGAAGATCAGCGTTATGAGCCTTTTCTACCTGCAGGGAAATTATCAGATCACAAAGTCTAATCAGAGACATGACTATGACCAAAAGAAACAGCAAATAATATAGTAACGATTGTAGAAATAAAAATGATAAGAAAAAGAAAGGACACATTTCAAGGAATGCATATCGAATAGATGCATAATTTAATGGAAAAGACTGATGATAAGTGGCAAAGTCAAGAACTGCATAGGTTGCATCTACTTTGGAGGTTTTTTTCCAGGTAAGACTCATTTACCTATTACAAAAATTCAGAATCCTTCAGTCACAAAAAGATAGCCACAGAGTGGGCTGTCCCAAAGCTGTTCTTTTCCTAACAAGTTAAACTGTCAATACATTTTTAATTTTTTATACCAAAACAGCTAAGGGAGACCCATTTTAGTAGGCGTTTGGACATGCGATATCATCTCATGAGATGAAATCCCAAATCATCCAAAAAAGGCAAGATTTGGGATTCCAAATCATGATTTCAAATTTTTTAAATGTAAAAGTTGACTCATAAATTTATATTTTGTAAAAAAAAAAGATCCATAAGTTGGTAGATATATTTACCAACTATTTATATCAAATATTAAAAGATCTAAAAATTGGTAGTATATTTGCAACAAATTTACTCTTACCAACCATGTGGGAGGATTATATTAAGAGTAGTTACACAACAACTCATGTTCAATTTTTCATTTTATTGAACTAAAGTTTGATCAATTGATGTTGTATTTTTTAGAAAGGCTAAGCAAATTGTATTTTTTTTACAAACTGCTAAGCCTATCATACTAGTAGGCGCAATATTGCTTTATAGTCCCCGGTCGTGTGATTTTTGTTGCTATGTGTTCTTTAGTGTACTTTGTTCAATCTTATTTACATGCGTTAGTTACTGCTTCTTTTTTTAGAATGCGCTATCATGGCTTATTCGCTTTTGTTACCAGCATTTTCATACCGATTTAAATTTCTTGTCCGGATATGACCGTTTTTCTTACTTTGCTTGGTCTTGAGCCGAGGGTCTCTCGGAAACAGTCGTTCTACCCACCAAGGTAGAGGTAAGGTCTGCATACACTCTACCCTCCCCAGACCCCCACGTTGTGGGATTTCACTGGGTATGTTGTTCTAGTAGCGTGTTAATTTTGTTATAAACTATGACTTGCTTATTTGGTAAGATTGTATAAGAATTGAAAAAGTTTTGATGTTCTCACAACTTTTGGGGTTTTTATGTCTGGAAGGACATCACGGTGCACTAAGCTCCCGCTATGCGCGAAGTCCGGAAAAGGGCCGGAGGGGGAATTTTTATGTCTATAAGAAAAAATACAACTTAAGAAATTTAAATTGCATGTCCAAACAAAACTTCAACTTCAAATCATCATGATTTCATCTCATGATTTCAAATTGTAATCTAATGAAAGAACATATAGAACTTGTATTTCACTATGTAAGAAGTACATGTATTTATACAATTACTAAATGTTCTATCAAAGGTAGGTAAATATCCTACACATCTCTCCTATGATTTAGCTAGCTATGTAAGGTAAGAGAATATCTTTACAATATCCTATAACACTCCCCCTCAAGCTGGAACATATATATTGATTATGCCCAGCTTGTTACACAGATAATTAACTCGAGCTCCATTCAACGCCTTTGTGAACAAATCAACTAGTTGCTCTTATGTCTTGACGTAGCCGGTGGAAATCAAATTTTCCTGAATCTTCTCAAGAATAAAATGACAGTCAACCTCAATATGTTTAGTTCTTTCATGATATACCGGATCTGAAGCAATATGAAGAGCAGTTTGATTATCACACCAGAGTTTTGATGGAGTAGGATGCTTCAACCCAATTATAGCTAAAAGATAATGTATCCACATAATCTCACACGTGGATTGCGACATAGCTCTGTACTCGTATTCTGCACTGGATCGAGATACAACACTTTTCTTAGTCCTCCATGATACTAGGTTCCCTCCCACAAAGACATAATAGATTGTAGTAGATCTCCCATCAACTTTGGATCCGGCCACGGGTATGGCCATGATTGCTATACAATATATCAAGTCCATGAGCTCCTTTCAAGTAACATAAAATTTGTTCCAAGGTTTCCCAATGCTTGACCGTAGGTGCGGACATAAACTGGCTAACAACACTTACTGCAAAAGCAATATCCGAACGAGTCACAGTAAGGTAGTTTAACTTCCCAACTAACCTTCTATATCTCTCTGGATCATCAAAAGGGTCACAATCGTCTTTCATAAGATGCATATTGGGCACCATTGGAGTAATGCAAGGTTTGGCTGCCAACTTCCCAGTGTCTGCAAGCAGGTCAAAAATATACTATCTCAAAGACAGAAAAATTCTCTTCTTGCTTCTAGTTACTTCTACTCTCAAAAAAGTATTTCAATTGGCCCAAGTCCTTCGTATGAAACCTAGTATGCAGGAAAGATTTAAGAGGAGATCCCAGCACAATCACTTCCTGTGATGACAATATCATCAACATATACAACAAGGAGGATAATGCCAGTTGTTGATTGCCGATAGAAGATTGAGTGATCGCATTTGCTCATTTTCAGCCCAAAATCCCGAACTATCTCATTGAACTTGCCAAACCAAGCCCGTGGACTCTGCTTCAAGCAATACAAGGACTTCTTCAAATGACAGAATTTCCTATACTCCCTCTGAGCAACAAAACCAGGTGGTTGCTCCCTATACACTTCCTCCTGAAGATCACCATGAAGTTGCATTCTTGATATCCAAGTGATGTAAAGGCCAATTCTCAAAAGCAGCTAGAGAAATGAACAAGTGAATACAGGTGAGTTTGGCAACCGGGGAGAAGGTGTCTGAATAATCGACCCCATAAGTCTGAGCATACCCTTTAGTGACAAGTCTGGCCTTAAGTCTTGCTACAGAACCATCTGGATTAACTTTGACTGTGAAGACCCACTTACATCTCACTGGTTTCTTTCCTTCGGAAAAATACACCAAATCACACGTGTTGTTTTCCTCTAAGGCATGTATTTCATCAAGCATTGCATTACACCATCTAGGATGATTCAAAGCCTCCTTCACTGTTTTGGGTACATTGATGGAGTCTAAAGATGCAATCAAAGATCTAGACATAGAGGATAAACGATCATAGGAAACAAAATTAGCAATAGAATATGTGGACTTGCAAGTATGTGTACCTTTGCAAAGAGCAATAAGGAAGTTAAGATTTTATGGAGGATCTGGTGGAGGAGGATCTGATGACAACGAAATCGGTGCGGGACGTGTATCATCGACCTCTTTCCTCCTTGAGTAAACTTAAACAATTGGCGGTCTTGCTAACTCAGATGAAACAAGTGCTGAAGGCACAATAGTTGATTGGTGCTCAATAAAAGAACTAGGACACAAAGGAACAACATCAACTGATTGTTCTGTCGAAGCATGAGTAACCTAATAGACTAACCACTCATCTTCCTCTCCCGACTCGTAGAAATGGGAGGTGCATAAAAGAATGGTTTAGTCTCTGAAAACACCACATCAGTTGACACCAGATATTTGCCAAGTTCAGTAGAATAACACTGATACCCCTTCTAAAGGCGAGAATAACCCAGGAAAACACATATCAATGCCTTGGGATCCAATTTCGTAACAAATAGGTTGAACATCTCGAACATAACATGTACTTCCGAACACCTTAGGTTCCACAGAAAATAGTGACTTGTTTGGCAAAAAAACACTACAAGGCACATTACTAGCAAGATTCAGAAAACAGGTTGTAGAGACCGCATCTGCCCAAAACTATTTAGGAACCTTCATTTGGAACAAAAGTGCCCGAACTGTCTCAAGTTGATGTTTATTCTTCCTCTCAACAACTCCATTTTGAAAGAGTGTATCAACACATGGAGACTGATGAAGAATACCATGTTGTCTCATGTATGATTGAAATAATTCTGACATGTATTCTTTAGCGTTATCACTCCTTAGAATACGTACCGAAGCATTGAATTGGGTTTTTACATCAGCACAGAAGGCATAAAAATGAGAGAACACTTCAGAGCGACTTTTCATAAAATAAATCCAAATCATTCGAGAAAAATCATCCACAAAAGTGACAAAATACTTATGCCTAATTTTAGAAACAATAGGACATGGGCTCCAAACATCAAAATGAACCAATTCAAAAGATGACTCTGGCCGCTTACTAACCCTTGGACTTAATGATCTGCGATGATATTTTGCAAATCGACATGACTCACATTCCAATGAAGGAATATTCTGGAACCGAGGATAGAGTTTCTTTAACATAGGTGAAGAAGGATGTCCCAATTGACAATGTGCTTCAAATGGAGACACGACACTAGAGCAGGCAACAAACTGAGACTCCCATTCGTCAAGGATGTAAAGATCACCAGATACATGTCATTTACCAATAACCTGATTCGTCTTAAGATCACGAAACAAACAATGATCGGGAAAGAACGAAATATAACAGTTAAGGTCCGGTAATTTTGCTAACAGAAATCAAATTAACAGCCAACTTTGGAAGACTTAATACAGATGACAAGGTAATAGATTAGGTTGGTTTAACAGTCCCATATCCAACACTATTACAAGTTGATCCATCAACTACAGTAACTAGAAAGGGTGCTTTGTGAGAATGAAAGGTGGAAAATATATTAGGATTACATGTGATGTGATTTGTGTCACCACCACCGTAGGAGGAGGCGAAAGAACTTTTCCGACCAGATCAATCTTCCCGGACGACTGGGTGTGAAGCGAGTGGCCTTCACGCGCCACTGTGACACAAAATGACCACTTTGCAATGATCGATTCAAAAAAAAGAACCAAGCTTCCGTCTAAAACAAAGCAAAAAACAAATTGGAAGAGCCCTTTTTATCTGGAATAGACCAAAACAAGATCGACGAGCCTAATGGCTCTGATACCATGTAATCTAATGGAAGAACATATAGAAGAACTTGTATTTCATTGTCAGAAGTACATGTATTTATACAATTACTAGATGTTCTATCAAAGGTAAGTAAATATCCTACACATCTCTCTTATGATTTAGCTAGCTATATAAGGTAAGAGAATATCTTTACAATATCCTATAATATTTTGTAACACAAATCATGTCCAAACGGCTCCTTAATCTTCCCGAAATGGTATTCTCTCCTTGAAAGTTAAAGTAAAACATTTTCTATACCAAAAAAGTTAGGTGGGACCCATTATAGTCTTTGCAATACAACGTTTTCTCTAATTTACTTTCCAAAAAGACTAAATTCTAATGTATAGGCCAACATGTTCTCCTGTCAAATACTAAACTCATTTTCAATTCTTCCATAAATAAGTGTGCCAAGTCAAACTATTTACTATTAAATTGGGATGGATGGAGTAGAATCCAGAAGCCAACAAGTGCCTTGCTTTGGCACTATATGGTTTTCTTCCGAAAGGGCTATACACAAAAAGTATATCTAAGACCTATCACAACCCCTCATAATTAACAATTATGCATCACCATTTTTCCTAAATCCTGCTGCTATTCACTACCATATATCGCCAAGATTTACTATACTCAAGCTTAACTAAACTCAAGAAGTTCAGAAAACAAGTTTTTTTAAAAATAATGTGCCACAAAAGATATCAAAGGGAAAATGACCGGAAGCAGCCAAAAAATAATTGCAAAGACATACAAAAGCATTTCGCCATAGCAAACAGATACGATTGCCGATTTTCCAGTGGAAGAAAATACATCGGAAGGTCAAAGTGGCTCATTCTCTCCCCACCTCTAATGTTTTAACAAGTATCTTTTTTTCTTTTGAAACTCTAATGTTTTAATAAGTATCTGTGTTGCAAACTATAACAGTTACTTCTTATCTACCTGACATCACAAACTACAATATGAAGAACAGGCAATATGACAGAAACCCCCTCCTGACCTCCCCACACACACACCCACAGAGACCAGTTATATATAGTAAGATTTCACTAAAAATAAGGAGAAGTCCTTTTTATGTAAGCGTAAATCAAGAGAAGTTCCCCACTTATCCACAAAGAAAAGGGTTAGTAAACAAGATAAGTTACTAAGTGCTTGAGTAAAAGAAATGAATACAACCTTGACAGCAGGAGAAGAACCAGTTCTTGCATCCCACAGTATTAGGCAGGAATCATCTCCAACACTGCAAAACTCCTGTGCACTTTATCAAAAAAAAGGAATCCAGTAAGGATGTGTTGAGCCTGGATAAGCAATGAATAAATTAATTTTCCTTCTTTCTTCATGTTTTCTCTGTTTATCTTTTATTTGGAAAGTGGTCAGAAAGCTACTTCATCCAGGCAAAAAAGAGGGAAAATGGAATAGAATGGCTTAATGTTGAAATTTCTAAGACAATTCAGAAGAAAAGAAGTTTGACATAAGACATGACAGCTCATACGAGTATTAGGTCATCTTTAATCAAGCTCACGTTACACAAAGATTTTGACAGTGTTAACCCCAAACAACATCAAGTATCACAACTGCTAACAAAAAAACTGAAGGACTAAACTCAACATCTTAGACAATGTGGTAGATGTGATAGCTACCTGGAAGGGCAAAACTGAACATCTTCTACAGTATCATCATGTCCTTGGAAAATACCTCGAGCTTTAACAGTAGGACCTTCCGCAGAAGGTTTTGAGTTACTTGCTCCAGATCCAGGAGACTTTGTATCTCCCTGGTCTGCTGCCAAAGTAGACACGTGATCATGGATGCTCCAAAGAACAACTGATTTGTCCTTCCCTGCAAGAATTAATCCATGATTAAATTAGCTTTATTATACACAGGCTCAGGTAAGAACTAAAGGAGGTAATAATAATTTACTGCAGGCATTAACAACAGTAAGAGGCTGACCTCTGATGTGTTCCAAAAGTAACCCCTAGGTTAACTATAGATATCCATTAAGAGTACTACAGTCCCTCCAACACAGTTCATCCGACACACTTCTAGAACGAAATATATACCTTATTGCTCTTAAATCTTTCAGGAACTACAATTATTCATTTAATAATTATGTTCTTCATCAAACTAACTTATCAACAACTACTTGATTACATTTTGTGCTAACTCGGATGTGGCATATATTGTTACTTTTTGAAACGACTATGGGGATGAAAGCTAAGTTACTCGGACTCTCCACTTTCAGTGCCGCACCCCGTGTCAACACGATATGGGTGTGCGATCCGTGCCCTATTTGGTCAAACGATTTTGGGTACTTTGACCAAAATCAATAGAGAAATTTGAGACAGACAATGATTTCTGAAATCAAAACAAAAGCTAGGGCTATTGCAATAACCATGTTATACCTCTATCATTTGCAATAGCCATGTTACACCAAAAACAGTACGGAGATGCATCTGTACTTAATAATAATAACAGATTCAAACTTGCTCTCAAAAATTCGTGCATTCTTTTCCTTCTAAATAGTCCACTAGAATTTGGGCATATCTATAACTCTATTTTTACATATTTGTATTATTTTTAGTCAAATCCCACCACCCGTATCCATATTTGGATCCGTACCCCCGAATCTTACAATTTAGATCATGAAGGATCCGACCTATAGATCCGCACCCGTATTGGACACCCGCACCCAAGTCCGAGCATCTTAGGTTGAAAGTATCCATTGTATTCGTCTCATTTTACCTAGCCAGAAGGAATGCAACAGTAAATCCACTCAGGCATCAAAAAGAAGGAATTGTTTTGTAACGAATAATATGGATCACTCAGGTAGGTGAAAATTAATATCCAAGGAATAAACTGCAAAACCCATATGTCACCACCCTCCACCGACGACCAGAACATGTCACTAAGGGGAAAAGCTAAAAGGAAATAGAAATTTTCTGAAGATTGCGCCGTAAGTGTGACCAACTGGTTACCAGTTATAAAACGATACATTAACCGTTAATAAACGAGCAGTTAACCATGAGCTACTAATTGGAATAAAAGTAATCACAAACTCCTTGAAAAAAGAGAGCATTCAATGATTGGTCGGTTAACCTCCAGAGAGCACAAAAGGCTCAGACGGACACATTGCGAGCGCAAATTCAGCATTGTCTTGATGTCCAGTCAATATCTGCAAGAAATATACAATATCAGTTACTACTCATAAGAATACAAAGTTGGCAAACTTAACTGTTGTTTAGAAAACCCACCAAGTCTGGTCGAGAATTATTTACTCCCAAGGCAACATGACGATTAGGCTGAGACTCAACATCCCAAATAAGAACCTGATTCCAAAATTTTCCAAGGTCACCTTGAAGATTTCAATGGAAACTAAATACTGATAAGGACACCAAAAAGAAACAGCAGCCACCAGGGAGGAAACAAACGTGTAAGATAGGGCTACAAAAGGAAATTGAAATATTTAGAAGCATATGCTTACATCAGGACTGTCAGTGTGTGTGGCCACTATCTTGCTATCCTGAGGCAGTTCTCTAATTCGATTCACCTGAAATATATTATAGAATACCAGCAGATCTGTTAAAGCAGATTATAGTCTTTCAAGTGCATATTACATGTTATGAGTTCTTCTGTAATTGATGTTCTTAAGCAACACGGGTCCAGCAATTCCATTCTTATATTGAGAATAAGCAAGGAGAACAATTAAAGTAGTATTATTGAAAGGATTCAGCAAGATTCTATGAATCAATTCATCTTCACAGGAGAAAGTTCCACTGACACCGAAAGAATCATGACGAATAAAACAGCTGCACAGTTACATTGGAAACTGTCTATATGGAATATAATTTTCCCACAAAATGAGGGGAAAAAGGTACTGGCAGAAGTTTAACTAACATAACCAGAAATTGGGGCCTATAAGCACTAATACTCCCTATTGAATCTCTTCCAAGTCCAAATCCAAATTTATGACCCCAAATTATCTCAGTGTTGGGAACGACATCTGGTTTGGCTTTATACAATATGTTTCACCATTTTTTCCTCCAAAGATAAGTATGCAAGAGAAAGTAATTCACAGTTCCACAACATCAACCAAATAAAGCCAGTATGCATAGTGTAAAAGAGGAATTAAAGTATGAAACCATGTGAGAATTTCAATATAAGCACGTCATGACAAGATCATTTTCAAATATTTCTATAACAACCACCCTCTATTACGACACTTCAATATAACAGGTAAGTTTTCTTTGATCTGAAATTTTGATGTTATAAATTTTGCCTCTATAACAGTTTTTTACCTATAACAGTAGCATCCATCATTATATCGGCCCACCCTTTGAAAAATTACCTCTCTATAACATCCTTACTCCCATATCTATATATTATATTTATTATTTTATAATAAAAAAATAACCTATTAATTAAATTACTCCCTCCGTTCCGTCCCAATTTGTATGATGTAGTTTGACTGGACACGAAGTTTAAGAAATAAGGAAAACTTTTAAATCTTACGGTGTAAAACAAACCAAAGATATTTGTGTGGTTATAGATCATCTCGTTAAGCGTAAAAGGTAATGCTCAAAGTTAAATTGTTGCCAAATAAGGAAATATGTCATTCTTTTTGGGACTGACTAAAAAGGACAGTGTGTAATATAAATTGGGACAGAGGGAGTATATTTTATTGGAGACATAACTTTAGTTAATTTTGTAAGTCCCAACAAGGAATCTGGAACGTCAAAAGCTCTTGTGAACTTGAATATCTCTAAGATTTTTAATTTAAATGGTTTTTCGTATGTTTTATAACATACAAATTTTGAAAAGAACTGAGTTTTGAGTGCTTTATTCTATAATAGCCAAATAAGATCTAAACGTAATGATGTTATAGGTGTATAACAACCAATCACTCTAACAGGCAGAAATATTCCGAAAAAACGAGATTGTTATAGAGGGTTTAACTGTGATTTTAGATGAAAAAATAAAATGCATTAAATACTCCGCTGCATTAGCGGTGAGACAAACTACCAGTGGAAAACAACCATTCAGGAAATTCTGCTAACTGAACACATTAGTGCATCGCTTGTATTCTAAAGTAACAAATAATCTTAATAATATAATCTAATTTTGAAACAAACCAAAAAGAGAAAAAATCATGTTTGGATCCTACAGTAAGATAGGGCAAAGAAAGATGTACCTCACCGGGATGAATAATAGTCTTGAACTTCTTTACAAAAGGTGAACGTGCTTCTTCGTTGAACTGAAAAATAGGCAATCAAAATCATCAAAATAGAGAAAGAGGAAATAACAGGAAGAAATAGGGAAAAGTTTGCATCTATGCACATGGAAAACACCTGAGATATGTGTTGTGCTGCTGCAACCCTAGGTTTTACAACTTCACAATTAGCTATGACAAGCGTATTTGGAACGCTACCATCAGTCTGCAGAGAGGGGAAAAGAGGATTATGATAAAAGTTGATATGGCATTTAGAAGTGATATAAGAGAATAATGAGATGACTGAACTGGAAGGATGATAACAATAACTACCACACTCACTTTGGAATTTAAAGCAAAAACTGAACAAACAAATATTTTTGATACTTCCAAGCTCTTTACTAGCAAAACCTTATAATAATATTTATCAAGGCTAATCCAATGTGTTTACCATCAAGAAAACATAACATATAAATGTCAAACAGAAACTGCTCTGTTTGATTTACAATTTTACAGGCATGACTACGTCTTGATTTGCAGTTCCTGTTCATGTGTAAGCTGAGTTTTCATCAAATCTTTGGCATGAATAAAGATTAATCCATCCTTCTCTCCAATGTTCTATGAACCTCCATCAACATAGTCCGTGGAAAAATTCCCTCGTGGTATTGCAACATACTTTGACAAGGTACCAATTTTTTGCTACTGAATGATCATTGCTGAGGGTCTATCAGAAACAGCCTCGCTACCTCCCAAGGTAAGGGTAAGGTATGCGTACACTCTACCCTTCCAGACCCCACTTTGTGGGATTCCACTGGGTATGTTGTTTTTGTTGTTGTTGAATGATCATTGTGCACTTCAGGTCCATACCGAAGAAAGAAGTCTATAGGTGTATAGTAGATACAAACTGAAAGCAATTCTAAAATTAAAGGACATGAAATGATCATCTTGCCTGCTCGGAAAGGTAGAGGCGCTGGCGGTTTTTGTAAGTTGCTTGCTCAAACTGGGGCCCCCATCTGAAAGAAAAAAATCCGAAATTTTCATTTATTAGTATCCATAGATAAACAAACAAAGAAGCAATACCATCAACATGAAGAGGCTGCAGAGTCAGTAAAACAGTTGAATCTCTAAAGAGACCAAAACGGACACATAAATAAAGAGAAATATAAAAGTAGAAACCAATTATAAACCAAAGAATCTGCAATCAATTACGCCAGACAACCTGCAGCCCAGCAATAGATGAACCAATATTCTGTGAGTACACTTCACTGACAAACTTAGTGACATGATTGTAGGCTGAGTTTGATTACTTTTGATATGTCACTTAACAATCAGTGGGAAAATACTGGAACGCTTCACTGTTGTCTACCCACATCCTCTCCTGTCCTCACATAAAACAGATGTAGAGAAGACTACTTGGATAACTTAGTAAAATCCGACTGTGTCATTAGTAGACCCTTAATTATGATTTTCACATGGATGTCTAGGTTGAAAGGAAATCTTTAAACACGAGTTTCTTAAGAAGTAGATTCACAAAGCACTACTGCCCCCCCCCCAACACACAATGCACTCACTTACACCTAAAACACCCGAAAATGGAAAGAGGGGGCAAACGAGAAACTCTCGACTCGTAACAGCATAGAAATAATCATTCATGTACATCGCTCAAAAACTCCTTTTGAAAACAATAATGGTGGAAAGAAAAGGTGCAATTCAAGAAAGAAAAAAAATTGAGAAAACAACACCACCAAATTAAACTTCCATTTTCGCAAGTCAATATCTTTAAAGAAAATTTTCACCACTCAACATTTCCGAGTAAAATTTTCATATAGCCACTCAAGATATTCAAGATGCACACTTATCAAGAGGAGAAGAAAAAAGATAATGTTTCATGACTTGGTCGAGATTGGGAGTTTTAACTTTTAACAACATGGTCAGACTGCTATGCGCCAAAAGGATGCATAAACCTACAGTCACTTATTTTTGCACTGTTTAGTTGCTTGCAACGGATCAATGGAATATATTTTACTCTGTTTTTAGAACTAGCCAAGTCGTGCCATACAGCATCAAGGAAGCTTATGAAAGTTGGACCAGCTGGAAAGTTGACAGTACCATCAATACCTACTAGTAGTACTTTTTGGAGCCTATGAGATGAAAGGAATACAGGACGTTTTCACAGACTATCAACTCCAAACCACCACTCTCTTGTATCTACATAGTTAGGCCAATACATCCCCAGTACATTGTTAGCTCCCTAGTGTTAAGATAACAGGTTTTCGCTTTTAACTTGTATATTCAGTAACTTATTTGCATCTCCGTGATGCCATTAATGAAACCAGTACATCATAAAAAGAAACACAAATGTTCACTGCAGTGCAAGAGTATAAACAAATGCGCTAACTAACAATGTGCAGTTCAAAACGCTAAATAGTGATTGCGGTTAACAAAACCCTAGAAAGACGCGAATGTGAGTATATATGTATACTAACCGACAGGAAAGGGAAGGCCAAACGAGATTGTGATTAGCAAGCCAATCATAGAGAACAGGAACAAGAGACTTCCATTGTGTGTACCGTTCGTCTACCGACGGCGCTTCTCCGCCTTTCTCCGCTCTCTCCTTCATGCCTAAGCCCTGCTACCAAAACCCTTTTTTCCTTACTACTACTATTATTAGAATACACCTTTTTGGATTTGTACTCAATTAGGAACAAATTTTGAAGTTTTGATTTAAATTAGTAGTATTATTTATGATATTTGAATTAGTGAGTATTTATGATATTTGAATAAAATTTCAACTTTCCTACTAAAAGATATGATTTCAGTTTCAAGTTTGTAATTTTAATTTTTTAAAAATAAATAAAATTTAATTTATAAATTTATATTTTACAAAAAATGGCACATAACGATAGAATTTTGTAATAAAATATTCATATTTTACGTGAAGAGATTTATATATCATATGGGATGATTATTTTAAAGAATAGTTGGTTACTACTATTATTGATTTGTTGGAGCAATTGATATTTTGTAACATTATGTGTTTTTTTTTTTGTGTAAGTATTATCACTGCTCTTGTAAAATTATGTATATTGGAATGTTTGTACATTGAATGTAATCGCAAACATTTATTTATAAAAAATATGTGAAGATATGTGATTTATTAATGTGATGCTTTAGGATATTGTCATACATCATTTAAAAAGTATACTTTGTTCATTTGGCACGATTGTATAAGAGTTGGGAATTTTTTTATTATTTTCATAAGTTATGGAATTTTCATGTTTGTAAAAAAAAATACAATTTTTAAAATCCAAATTATATATTTAAAATAAAATTTCAACTTAAAACTAATACTTATAATTTTACTAGTCTTGGTGAGAGAATGAACAGTCATTCATTTAACAATCATGTAAAAGAAAAATATGATCCACATAATTTATGATACATTCACAATAGAGGATAGCAATAAAATAAGCAACAAAAAGTTAGAAGGAATTAGGAGTGTCATTGGCATGCTCTAATTCTTCTTTATAAGTGGAAAAAAAAGGAAATGATCATATCGATCACGTTCTTGTGCGGATAGTCCTTCAAAAGCAGTGGTCTTTAAATTTTGTCCCTCAAATTGTTGGTCTTTAATTTTTATCTTTCACCTAAAAATATTTTGAGATTTTGGATTTGAATTGACATTCAATAAAAAAAATTATAAAAAATGCGAGATAGTGATTGCATTCGCAAGACATAGTTTGTCTGAATACTCTACCTTATAAGATAGAGATTGTCTTGTGCTTGAAGACAATATATGCCTTAAGGTAAGTCAGAGTTTGATACCTTATAGTTTGCAGGCAAACTCTGCCTTGCGAATTCAAACTATGCCTTGCGAATATCTTTAAATTTTTTTAACTGAGTTGTGTTAGTTTTTAGGTGAAGGTTAAAAAATTAAAGATTTTCAATTTGAGGGCCAAAATTTAAAAACCACCTTGAAAGAGGGGTTCGAATTGCCCCATTTTGATTTTAATTCTTGTGTTATTCAACTTAGCACTATTAAATTTTAATTATATTACGTGAGTGATTCTAATCCTTCCATAAGTAAACTTCAAAAAAGTTAATAAAATGTTAACGTACCCCATAGAGGGATAATTTCGATACTAAAATCTAGTTTGGGAAGAACCCACTTAAAGATCATATCTCTGAGCATTAATCTATATATTTCGAGGAAAACTAGCGATAAAAAAGTGAGATACAGTAAAATAAAAAATAGTTTTTCCAAGGTTCGTCTTAGCAGTTTATGTTACAATCATTACCAACAATTTCTTATTTTGTGAGATAGTTGCATATATCCACTTAGTATCATAACACCAATTTTAAAAGAAAATTATAGCAAGATGTGATTTTTTTTTAGGCGCAAAAAGCCACAAAACAAGGATCTAATTATTATTGTTGCTAGAAGTCTCAGGAAAAGGAGTATCAAATGTTTGGGCGATAGTTTTCTAACAATAATACACTTCTCAAGCACACATTTAGTATGAAGCATAAAAAGAATTCCTTGTCTATCTCATACGAGAACTCTTTCTCAAGAAAGCTCAATGAAGAAAAGGTATGCATAGATAGAAAACATTGTTCCAATGTAGAATTCAAAATTTGCGAAAAAATCATTTTTAACGAAGAAGCAAACAATGTCGGTTGCTCGTCAACAAGCAACCCAAAAAATTAATGTTAGAATTGTCCCTATTTGTTTGATAATTTTGTGGAATTTTTATTAGTAGAAGGATCAAAATCACTCACATAATATAATTAAAGGTTAATGATGTTAAATTGAACAAAAAAGGACTAAAATCATAATATAGTGTTAACATAAAGACTAAAAGTGCTATTTGTCCTACAACTTCAATCAGTAGTTTGCTATTTGTCTTGGAGTTTAAGAAATTTAAATTTAGGATGAAGTCATAGATATACCCTTAAATTTGTCTGTATATTTCACTTAGACCCCCAACTGAGACTCCTACCATCAAAATCACATGTTTCGTTGGAATAACACCGACAAGTGACCAACAGAAACACCAAGTAGTCCTCAATATTTACTTTATTTTGAACAATCGATTTTTTAATATATTCTCTAATGTAATCTATTTTTTCTAAATAATGTATTGAAATAAAAAAAATAAAATTGCACAATATTCAACTTTCTGTTTAGCTTAAATTATTTATCCAGTTGGTTGGATTACAGTAGGTATAGGCGAATTTAGGATTTTCAAGATGATGGGTGCACCATTGCTTTTAAGTTAAGATAATAAAAAAAAATTGTAACAAGTTGCGTTTGATCCCTTGGCCTTGAAAAATTAAACTCAACATCTTAACCAGTGCATCACTCAATTTATTTTGACCATGGGTTGCTTCAAATAATATTAGAATTTTTTAAAGAATTATACACATAATATACCGAGTTTAATTAAATGGTCATGGGTTCACGTGATCCATTTTTTGCATATAAAATCGCCACGGATGGTCACTAAGACAACTATTTCGTCTTAGTGATTACTTTATCCACATTCGAACCACTAAAGGTGTTAAAATGTGAAATGATTGCATATTTAAATCACCATTTTCCGCACCTACATCAATATTTCTGAAGATTGAACTTTGTCCCCCGGATTGATCAGTAAGTGCATTAATATTCGTTTAAATCATTGAAATTGTAACTTTATTGCCTTATTTAGTAGCAACTAATTTGAAATTCTCCATTTATTTTTAGATGTTTTGTACAACAATTATGATATCTTGTGTTACAGACATACATGTGGTTGTAGCAATTTTCAACCCAAATGGCATGAAAAATGTACATTTAAGACTCACCTTGGCATTTATGGGCTTGGACATTGCATCATAAATTGAGTGGTTGGACTTTGCATGCTTATTGAATTTCTTCCTCTATTTGTTGGCCCTAAGACTGGCATGTAAGGACTTGATTTGACAATCTTTGGACCTGCTTTATTCACATTGTCAAGCAAATTGCTTTCAGTATAATCTAGAATCGGTTCATGCTGGTCATTTTCCTCATAAGTTTGTGGTGGCACTTTATTTTTAGAAATATAAAAAGTACAAGAGTTTGTTTAACATTAGACGTGGTCATAACTTTCTTATACAACTTAATTTATTAATAGTGAATATCTTGAGTTGCAGATAATATTCCAATTATATTTCATGATTAATTCAAGTCAAATGTAAATTAGAAGCACGTTTAAATGAGTCTAACAAAATGTATCTCAAATCTAACTCTCACTTCAACCGTTCAACTAGTGAAGGAGGATAATTTTAAGAGCATTGAAGTCACGAATAAAAGTGGACAAAGGACATAGAGCATTTAAAGTTGCACTCATTCGTTTCTAGAGGAAAGTAAAAACTAAACGTACTTATTGAATTAGTTTCAATAGTTGTAGCCACTAAATAAATCTATAGTAGCAATTGTTGTTACCAAGCTAACTGCTAACCATCTAAATAAATTACCATGCATCACTCATGAACGTCATACGTTTTTTACTCTTATCGTACTCCCTCCATCTCAATTTATATAAACAAGTCATAAATATCTGAGTGATGATAAATCGAACAAATTTAAAAGTTCAAATTTAAATTATATTAAAATTAAAAATATATAGTTTTAAAATAAATTGAAAAAATATGTCACATAACGGGACGAAAGGTATGATTTATTTGTTTCATAAGATAACATTTGACATTAATTTTTGCTTTTGACAATATGAAGTGAGGGGCTAATTTAGTCAATCGCTTTAATGCCATTTCAAATTAGAGGAAGATCACAAGTGCCGATTAATAAGTCTCTGAGATAATATAATAGTACTACACTTTTTATAATTCAAATCTTTACAAAATTGAGGGAATATTTTGGTCTCACATTTATAAAAAGTTGATTCTATATATTACGTGGAATCCACGCGGGAGGTGTTCAAAAGTGTGGTAGTATTTTCTGAATTATGGAGTGGCATGCAATCACACACGCCGCTAGACGACGTCTTCTTTTTGTAAAAAGATTAGATGGGCGGTTGGTAGGCCTCATGTTGGTCATCTTATTAGACTTCGTCATGCTAATTTTCTTTTTTGTCTGTTTAGTTATTAAACTAACACTATATACATTTTTATTTCGGAAACAACCGCTCTACCTATCAAGGTAGAGGTAAGGTATGTGTACATTTTACCCTCTCCAGACCCACGTTGTGAGATTTTATTGGCTATGTTGTTGTTGTATATACATTTCTATATTTTATAAAGTATTCAAAATATTTATTATATAAGTACTCCCTCCTTTCACTTTTATCTGTCTCTAAAAATCATTTTCATTTTCACTTTTACTTGTCATTGTTAATATGTCAATTTTTTTTCATATTTTATTCTTAGCATTAATTACTTAATCTCCAAATCATTTCTCAAGATTTAAAACTAAACATCAATTAATCTGAATATTCTATATAAATTATTACTCCATTTCTTAAAGATATCCAATCTGAATAAATAAAAGTGGAGGGAGGGAGTTAAAAGTAATACTGTGAGGCATGGTAATCAGTACGAGGCAGTAAAAGCTTTTACCGATTCATTAAGTCTTTATTCTTTCAGCTTTCCCAATAAGTTAAAATGATGAACAAATTCAATCCTCATGATTGACACGGAAATGGAAATATTATATTTTTCAGAAAAAGTTCATTTACTTGTGTGGGTATGTTATGGAGTAATTTTTAATTAATAAAGAAAACATTACACTATAATTTGGGGTAACAATTTTTAAATCCACGAGTAATAGAAATAACTAAGAGTGGCTGGAATGGCGCTCGGTCCGGGCGGACCTGACCGCGGTCGGGCGGACGGGAGAAAGGGGTTGTGGGGTCGCTCAAGTGGCCTGGGCTCTGGCCGATCGAGGGGTGAGCAAGTCCTGCTCGATCCCGATCCCGTCGATATCAGTCGAGGCTCAAGTCTGGGAGGGTCGGGCTCAGGGCGATACTGGCGGGTTTTCCTTTTTTTTTTTTTTTTAAATAACATATGTATAAAAAAAACTCACTAAACAAACAAGATAGTGTAATAAAAACATCACAATGTTGTTTGTGCCTCTTATATTATTTAATAGACATATGATTTTTTGTAATACAAATACAATTGTCTAAAATCTAAATTTCAACTTTGTGGTGTTGTCCAAAAGTTGCAAATTACATAATAAAATTACAATTAAAAAAATTACATTCTAAAAAACTGTTTCTAATTGGCTTTGATGATTTCGTGTGGTTATTAGGTTGGAATTGGTATTTGTTGGTCAAATTGATCCGCGTCGCCTCCACTACCTTCGCTAAGATTTCGTTGTAGTTTTCATCATCTTCTTCCCGTTGATCTCCTGCTGACCGCACCTTTCTCCGCTCCCGTATCCAATCTCAATAATACCGCAATTCCAAGTCTCATAATGAGTGTCGTAGTCTCCTATTTGATATCTCAGCTAAAAGCGCTTCGCAGCCAGCTTGACGACGCTTGAATGTTCAAAACATCTCGAGCCATCAATGAAAAATGTCGGAAAGGTCTTCTCATTCCCTCCAAGATTTCAAATAAGTCTTCATGTCCATCTTCATTGATAACTTCTTGATACTGATGCATAACCCTCAGAAACAAAAATAACCAATTCCGCTAATTTGGTTAGTAGTAGAATGCGCACCATTCTATTTCTCGAGGCTTTCAATACTAGTCGCAGAAATAGCATGTCTTTGTGAGGTTGTGTTGAAGATGAAGAAATGGTATGAACCGGTAAGTTACTAGCATTTTCTTGTTGATAAAATCTATATATATTTTTGCATTGATGTTTCACGGCTAGACAACACTTCTTCTTTAGTTTGTTCAATAGGTGGTGGGTGATTTAGATTTTTGGGACTTGGAGGTGGTAGTACTTCTATACAATCGTAAATAGTTTCAATTAGTGATTTAGTACCGTCTATTTTAATAGTAGGATTTAATACAGAACCAATAATATAAATAGAGGGAATAGGAATAAAATATTTTTTTATTTTGAGAAACATTTTGTCAATAGTTGCCTTATAAGCTGGTTTTTCTATATATTCACTAAGTAATAAAAATATTAGAGTTATATAAAATAACATAGTTGGAATAGTAGGATAATATATACCAAAAAATTCTTTTGTTGCTTGAAAAAATTTCTCTAAAAATACAATAAGTTCGAATTTTTTTTTCCAATCACTATCTAAAATCATATCACCGCTTTATTATGAGAGTTAAAAATAAAGTTATAGGTAATTTATAGTCATAAGCAACAAGTAGTTGCTCAGATAAAGAATTCCACCTAGTGGATACTTCTTGTGGAATTTTTCTATAAGGTAGTCCACAATCATGACAAATTTTTTATATTATTTTCTACGTTGTACTTTATTACTTTTAAAATAAAGTTTATAGCAAATTGTATTTTACTAAGAATGTCTTCAAAAGTGATAGATCATCATTTACAATTAAGTTATATATATGGCATCACAAGATTTTATATGAAATGGTCCCTGGAAAAGATGGAGTTAAACTATTTTTTAAAATTGTAATTGCGTAATTGTTATTAGAGCGGTATTCTAATGTAATAGTCATAATTTTATCGGTAATTTTGAATAATCGCACACTTGATAAATATTTTATGCAATAAAAGTACTAGTGTGCCTATCATCTATATATCTATACGCTTAAAATAATGCTTTTTGCATAGACCATTTATAATCTATCCAATGACAAGTTACGCTTAAATAATCATGGCCGTTAGTACTACGACTTATATCGACGTGATAGATACTTTGCCATTAAAATTATATAATGAAAAACGTAAATATTGTTGATATTCATGCGCTTAATTTAAATACATCTCTCTAACAATTGATCTAGGAAACCGGGTTAAAAGCAGGATTATATATATATCTAATGTAATGAATAAAACCGGGAGATGAAGGAAATGAAAAAGGCAAACCCTCCACAACAACTAATATTGATATTGCTTCCATGTCTCTATGTTTATTGTATTTTGAGCCTACAATTCCCCGTCATAGGTGGTTAATTTGACCTCTGCACTTGGTCCTGACAAGATGTCGGTATGTGAACCTTGTCCCGATGGAGCGGTTTGATTTGCGCACCCGAATTTTGAAGCCTGGTATTGGGCATACCTAGGTGGATGAGCACTCACCACGTGTCTAATTAAACCCCGCCCCACCGTGACCTTTTCAGCTTTAAATTTTAAAACATTTTTACAAATTTTACATATGGCTACTTGATTATCTACGTCCCTATCAAAAATGTCCATGCATCGATTTTAATGGTCGCTGCTGGACCTCCTCTCATACTAGGGAATAGTGAGGTATTTCGGTTGAAGGTGCACTAAATGGGTGTGTTGTCATCAACATTAGTGGGTATATCATCTAGGTCATCGTCTAAATTAAAGTCTTCTTTAGTTCCAGAAAATAACTCCTGGTCTAAATCTAATGGTATTGTAGGAAAATGTTGAGTATCAACAAAATCATCATGTGTAGAAATAAGATGACTAGAAGAAGTACCCTTGCCCTGGTTGCCCTACTTAGAAGAATTAATCACCCTTTACCCTCTTACCCTTAAACATACCCTTTAATCCTTCCATTTTAATTATGATAATAAATAATTAAAGACAATAAAATTAAGTGCGCTAAATAAAATAAACAGACAATAATAATTTAATGAAGGAACGAATGTACCAAACGCGTCGGCGATGTAATCGAGAGGTTGAAATTGAAACTTTGCTCGATGGAAGATCCTCAAGCTAGTTGTCAACTTCCTCCCGATTCCCAAATGAATAAATAAAATTGAATATTTAGCAAACAATGTAGAATTGTAGAGATATATTGAGAAATTAGAGAGATTGTAGGAAGATTTGTGAGAAAGATGAAGAGAAAATGAAGGTTATTTATAGTTGAAAAATTGGGTTAAAGTGTAAATATAATAACTTATGAGTTAAAAATAAATATTAAGGGTGGTTGGGGGAGGGAGGGTTTAAAATGGTCGCTGTCAACGGCCATAATCTAAAATGGTCAGTCTGGCACGTCATTTTTGCAAAAGGGAAAAGGGCTGGCCTGCAAAGCGGGCGGGTCTCATGATCGAGACATCGTCCCATCCCGAGTTCGAGTCCCGCCCCCGTTATTTTTTTTTGGCGGGCTCGAGACGGGCTCGGGTCGGGGTCGGGCCGTCTCGGCCCACTGGCCAGCCCTAGAAATAACACAAAAAAGGTACGAAAGTGAGCTTACATAAACAGTACGTAAATTATTGTATCTACACATAAATATATAGTAATTGTTTAGAAATTTCAATTGTGCTACTATTTGTCATTATTAAAATTATGCTCAAGTTTTTCTAAACGATTTTATAAGTAGATTTTGACGCTTATGAAAAAGTATAAATTGTTCAATTATGATTGTTTTACATGGTATGATAATTTTATCGTACTTCCATATTTACTTAATAATATTTTACTTAAATTCATAGGACACATACTCTATTAAAAGGGTTGCATATTATGTAACATATCAAATTTGAATTTAAACCGTTATTGTTTTAACATTTTCATCACTAGATACTTATAACAAACTAAGAGGAAATGTACTCATAGTTGCTTAAATTTTAAAATTTAATTTTATCATCTCATCCATGACATATTTTTAGCCTCAATAAAATTTATCCTATGCCTTTAAATTCCTCTTTGTCAAACTAAAACAAAAAAGAAACTACTCTTTGTTTAGAGTAGTAAAATATTCTTGCCTATTTGAATTTTACAAATAATATATTCAATAAAATTTCATAATATATAATTTAGATGAGGTATAATGTACATATTTTACCTGTGCGAAGCAAAAACATAACTAAAAAAGACGGGACAAGAAATTTAGAACCTGACTTGAATTTTCAACCTAAAAAAAGCACCCCGTATGAAAAATAGTACTCCCCCACTGTTGTTCTTTTTGTGTTTTGCCTTTGTATTTCAGCAGTGTCCTCTGATCATCGGATAGTCCAAGCGCACTTGTTAAGAACTGCTCTCCCTCCCCCCCCCCCGCAACCCCATCCATCTGAGATCGCACTTGCCCTTTTTCAAGTTTCAAGTCTAGCGATCTTCGATTGGGACCTTTGATGGGTATGTTCTACTTTCTCATCTTCCGATCCATTTTCAATATGTTTTGTATAAACCCCACCCTCAATTTAATGATTCATTTACTGATTTTGTATAACCCAATGGTATTTATTAATGGGTTTTCACGGTTTAGCGGCTTTATTGGGTTTATTCAGAAAGGTTGGGTTTTTAATTACTAAGGTAATTAAGATTGGTTAGTATTTGTTTCTTGGATTGATCTTGATTTATTGGTCCTTGATGATTGCATTTGATTAGTTATGTGCTTCTGGTAGACTGAAGTTTGGCTAAGAGATGGACTGAAATTGAGTTACCCTTTATTTGATGATTTAGTAGATGTAATTGGGTTTACTGCTCATAAATGTTTTTCAAGTTGGATTAGTTTGGTTGCTGAAAATAAAGTACTTTAGGAAGTATTTGATTCTTAGCAGTGGTTTTTTGTGGCTCTTCTTGGCCGGAATCCGATTACTGCAGACTGTAAATGTGATGAGTGCAGTAAGAAGAGTAGATTTTACCCACTTAATAGCCTGACCATGGGACTTTCAGCTTTTCTGGATCAACTGTAGCTTTTCCCTTTTTCCATCTTGTTGTGAAGTATTATGATACTTTATTGAAGATTGTTCTGTTCATGTACAGAAGTTGGGTTTTTGTTAACTTTATACTTTAATGCTTTCAGATAATAAGGATGAGTGTTGTTCAACTCACCTCATTGACGGTGATGGGGTGTTCAATGTTGCTGGAGTGGAGAACTTCATGAAGGAAGTTAAACTGGCAGAATGTGGTCTTTCATATGCCGTAGTGTCCATTATGGGCCCACAAAGTAGCGGTATGGATTCTCTCTCTTAAACCTCAATAGCTATCATCCATTTGCCACTTTGGAATATAATATCTTCAAATTAGTTTAGTGAAGAAAAAAAAGGGCAGCCTTGTGCACTAAGCTCCCGCTATGCGCGGGCGGGGTCCGAAGAAGGGCCGGACCACAAGGGTCTATTGTACGCAGCCTTACCTTGCACTTCTGCAAGAGGATGTTTCCACGACTTGAACCCGTGACCTCCAGGTCACATGGCAACAAATTAGTTTAGTGAAGCTTGACTAATAATAGGCCCTTATCATATCTTTATGTCCTTGTCTGTGAATGCCTCATGTCTTTAATGAAGGGTTTCCATATCGCATCCTGACTGCTTGACTACACAAATATTCTTTTGGGAACCAATGCTATTAATCCATATTGTTCTCCAATAGTGACTAAAGTTAACTCTGATAAATGCAGGGAAGAGTACACTGTTAAATCATCTTTTTCATACTAACTTTAGAGAGATGGATGCCTATAAGGGAAGGTATGTATAATTGTTATTTGCTAGATGTCTGCTGTTTCATTGTAGGGTGATCTCACGGAATTAAGTATTTTCTAGGTCACAAACCACAAAAGGTATTTGGATGGCTCGATGTGCTGGGATTGAGCCTTGCACCATTGTCATGGATTTAGAAGGCACAGATGGTAGAGAACGAGGAGAGGTGTGGTGAAAATATTTTTTAGATGACGATTTACTTTCCCTTTGTTATTCCATCATTTATTTTTGTGTGATCAGATTCATATTATCCTTAAGAGCATTTTCCCAAGTGCTGTACACCTTTGATAAGGGTGCAGATGACAGGTACCATCATGTATAGCTGTTTATTACTTGTTGAAAAAAATAAAGTATGGACCATTGGTTTATTTCAATTTTCACATCCCTACTTCTTTCTCTAGAAAAATTAATGTCAAAATTGTTGTAGCTTCCTCTTTGTAAATTGTAATCCTATGACGAACTACAACAACAACATACCCAGTGTAATCCCACAAGTGGGGTCTGGGGAGGGTAGGATGTACCAGACCTTACCCCTACCTTTTGAGGGGTAGGCTGTTTCCGATAGACCCTCGGCACATTCCTATGACGAACTCACTGAATATTTTTTGAACAGATTTCAGTAGATTCCCGGTCTATGAGATCCTTTACCTCACTGTTCTTTGTGTTAATGTAGTTGCACTGTGTCCGAAGATGTCTATGTATTTCTTTGCTCGATATACTGGGAACCACAAAGTACTCTGTGATTAATTTGGAGCTAACCAAAATCTGGGACCCCTGCATATAGTTGCTCATGAGGTGGATAACTTGTAATTGAGCAGATTGTTTCTCATTCTTGATTTACATTTTTTTAGGATGACACCGCATTTGAAAAGCAAAGCGCTCTATTCGCACTTGCTGTTTCTGATATAATGCTTATCAACATGTAAGTTCCTCTATTATGTGAAATATATAGTACATGAACATCTAATAAATTGAATCAGAAAAAATATGTACGGGTGACTCAAATGTTTTACAATTCAGGTGGTGTCATGATATTGGTCGTGAGCAGGCTGCAAATAAGCCTCTTTTGAAGACTGTCTTCCAGGTAAAGTACATAGAGGCTTCTTTTTCTTTTTTAATTTGAATATTCCTTCCGGATGTTTTACGCCTTACTTTGTTTTGAACAGGTTATGATGCGGTTATTTAGTCCACGTAAAACAACATTGATGTTTGTTATTCGTGACAAAACAAGGGTAGGGCCCTTCTTCTCTCACAAGTGGTTTTCTGCCATTTATAATGTCTACGGGTCCTGTGGAAAAAATGTTTAAGCAGGTTGTTTTCTCACTTTCATTTCTAGACTCCCCTCGAAAATTTGGAACCTGTTCTAAGAGAAGACATTCAGAAGGTACCATGTTCATGGTTTTTGAGTTTTTGAGTTTTCTTATTTTGTGGTTCCTTCTAAACTCTACATTATTGATTTTATCATACCTGTTCTGGATTGTGTAGATATGGGATTCTGTCCCAAAGCCTCAAGCTCATAAGGATACACCGTTAAGTGAGTTTTTTAATGTGAGTCCCAGTAAGATTTGATGTGCTGTTTCTTTCTTGTTTCCGTTTATATCTATGCTCACTGATTTAGTGAAATGGATTGAATGTCCAGGTCGAGGTCGTGGCACTTTCTAGTTTTGAAGAGAAGGAAGAACAATTCAAGGAGCAGGTGCACAGAAGTTATATTGTTTGAGCACTATGTTCCCTTTTTAGTAGTTCATATTCACTTCTTATCATATATGGCTGTTTTGAATACGTTGTAGCCAATGATTAGATGAGAAAACATATTCTTTTGCTTAGTTGACTCTTGTTTGCTTGTTTGTGTTCCGTCTTGTTTCTTTGTAAGGTGGCTAGTCTAAGACAGCGATTCTTTCATTCTATTGCACCTGGTGGGCTTGCTGGAGATAGGCGGGCTGTTGTTCCTGCTTCAGGCTTTTCATTTAGCTCACAAGAGATATGGAGGGTTATAAAGGAGAACAAGGACCTTGACCTGCCTGCCCATAAGGTTATAACCTAAATATCTACTGCAATTGAAATTATCAGTTAGTTATCCATGTATTTATGACATACTCGATTTTGATCTTATTACAGGTTATGGTAGCTACGGTGCGCTGTGAAGAGATTGCCAATGAAAAATATGTTGCTTTCTCTGAAAATGAGGTATATATAATTGTTTGGAGGTCTATTTAAGAACTTATACCTTGTTTTGTTTTATTTATTGTTTGAAATGTCACCACATAATTTTAAATTGATTGACCTTGTTGTAGGAATGGTGTCAATTAGAAGAGGCAGTTAATTCTCATTCTGTACGGGGATTTGGAAGGAAGCTCAGCTCAATTTTGGACGCTTGTCTATCAGAGTAAGGACACAATTTTCGTGCGGTATAGCAAGTGCATCTAGTAACAAACAGAGAATGTCAGAAAGCTAGTAATTTTCATGTGGTGAAGCTCATCTGTGGCGGATGTTCTTAATGTGATATTTCTTGCCTTCCAGAAGGACATGTATAATATAAGCATTCGTGGTTAGAGCAAGGAGAACACAAGAATTAAATTGATCACTGCATTTTCATCTTATTTGATAAAGCTTATGGTATTATGAAAAACAGCTAGAAGAGTATAACATCAAAGAGAGTTGAGGACAAAGGAAAAGACTGACTGGTTTCTCTGAATTTTAACTGCGTCTAGTTTTTTTTTCCTGAGAATATTTTGACTGTGTCTAGTTCTCTGCTAGAATCGTTGAAAGTTTATTCTTATCATCTGCTTCTCCCTTCTTTGATTACCTAATTACCAGTTTAATGATTTTAAGGTGTTGGGGAAGGAAATGCTGGTGGATCATGGTGTTTAGGTTGATGGTACACAAGAACTATGGTTGAGGTTGGGGCAGACCTTATTTTGGTTTAGCATCAATGCACTAAAGCAAATTGGTTTACTCCTTTGTACAATATCTTCTCCATGTCGTGCTAAAGTGAAGTTTTTTTTTTCAGATTAGTAGTTGTGAGGTGTTATTAGGTATGTCAAAAAAGGTTTGTGGTTGTTGCGGACTGATAAAAGGAAGGGTGTTAGTATTAGGTATGTGGTATGGCTAGTTGTGGATGATCCACCTTCTCATTGTGTTTTTGTCTCTGGATTTACTCTTTGAATAGAATGGAATTCTTGGGGTTGTCTGCCTAATATCCCTCTGGATATTTTAACAAGAATGATTAATTAAACCTAGGGTACAAATAAAGGAAGCAAACCCTTCTCTCAATGTTCCTCCTTCCGTCCATCTTCTTGTCCTTTCCGGTATCAGAGAATTCCCTCTGGTAAAATTTTTCCTTTTCGCCCTCTAGGGCTAGTTCAGTTGTCAAAGATTGAGGGACTTCTTAGTTCTGTCTTTTTGTCACAGGTTCGACTATTCGAGCCTTGCGCCAAGCGAAGTAATTTTGGTATATAAGTGGAAAAGGGTAGAAATGGCGGTCTCATTGTCCCCAGTTTCGGAAAAGACTACTCATTTCTTTTTCTTCTCCCTCACACCCAAATTGCTCTCCTTCTCTACCTTTTTTCTTCTATTCTACTCCTAGAGTAATCATGATAAAAAGGGCAGCCCGGTGCACTAAGCTCTCACTATGCGCGGGGTCCGGGGAAGGGCCGGACCACAAGGGTCTGTTGTACGCAGCCTTACCTTGCATTTTTGCAAGAGGCTGTTTCCACGGCTTGAACCTATGACCTCCTGGTCACATGGCAGCGACTTTATCAGTTACTCCAAGGCTCCCCTTCGCAACCCATGACCTCCTAGAGTAATCATGATAGCCAGGTAATACCGCTGCTGCACTGGTTCACCTTTTTTTTCCTTTTCATTTTTTGCTTTCTTCCTTACTTTTTCTATATCAAAACACTCGATCAACTATTCCACAATTCTAAATTTGTTGGGTCCCGCCATCCGAATCCTTTGTATCCATTCCCTCTGATTAGGCTCTTATTCTAATAATAATTTGGTCTGATAAAAAAAATTAGGAGTTCTCTGAATCTCACTCTTTTCACTGTACTGATATACAAGTCTCTAGTAAGGCTAAAAACTCTCCTGGAAAACACCAGATCTGATGTTGATATAACAGCTACTGACCCTTAACCACAACTAGTTGGTATCTATAATATAAGTACTTTGCTTCCATTGTATTATTTGTTGTTTGCTGAATCTCCATTGATTCCATGAGAATATAGCTGTTTTGAGACTTCTCTCCTGTGATTTTAGGTTGTACATCTTTCTATTTAAGCATCTTCAGTGATCATAGTCACACCTACAGAACGATGCATTTTGTGGGATATGATCATTTCTAATTTTTCTGTTCCTGTATTACTGCACATCTGTCTTAACATCTGCCTTTTTGTGACGATCATCCTGTGGATATGTTGAGCTTCAATCTCACATCACACTCATTTTGTGACAGTATGGCCTGAATATGAGTTGAATCAAATACTGTATAGTAGTAATTGAAAGTTAGTTTGATCAAACTATGTGACTTTGATCAGTTAAATGAATGTGATCTTTTAAAACTTATTATAAGTTACATGAATAATATTAGCCGGAAAGTTTGTGATGTCGTGAAATAGAAAGTATTATATAGTTTTTAATTGTATTTTTCTGCTGAATTCATTTCTTAATACCAATTTTCTCCCTTGGTATGTAATTATTGTTTTCATTTATGCATATATACATTATAAGAAGGGTGCACACGGATAATAAGATTTTTTTCTTATCAGTTATGATGCCGAGGCTACCTTCTTTGACGAAGGGGTTAGATCCTCAAAGCGAAAGCAGTTGGAAGAGAAATTACTTCAGGTACCGGGCTAGGCTCCGCTCTTTCCTAAACCTGTTTTGTTGATTGACCAACCAAACTTGCTGGGTTCCTGTGTGTCTTAGTGAGAATTCCTTTGGCGTTCTTAGAGTCAACCAAATAAACTCACATGATAAAATTTCTAACTTAATGGTACTCTTTCAACTAATGATGTAAATGCATTTTCTTTCTCCCACCGGAGAAATACTATTTTTTTAACTTATTTTCCTCAAAATGAAGGGTCTTTTTTTATTACGATCCTCTTCTGATTTATCCCGTCTTTGTTGTAGCTTGTCCAACCAGCCTACCAATCTATGCTGGGACACATCCGATCTGATACGTTTGAAAGATTCAAAGAAGCATTTGAGAAGGCATTGAAGGGGGGTAAAGGGTTTGCTCTGGCTGCTCGTGAATGTGCCGAGTCTTTTATGTCCCATTTTGACGAAGAATGCACAGGTACACAATACAGTCTGCCGTTTCTGTTAGCGGTTTACTCAGTGTTGTCAAAGGCGGGCTTAAAGCGCGCTTAAGCCCTGAAGCGAGGCGCAGAACATGTTGAGCGCTGCCTCGCTTTATGGGCGCTTCAGTGTCGTCATCAAGGGTCTAATACATACTTATCCTTACCAATGAGCGTAATCCTGAAGATGAGACACTAGACAAATTGATATTTCTCTTTTATCATAATTTTTATTTAATTTCTTTGTCCATATATTTATTATTTATGCTTGTGATTATTATCTTGGACTACACATATATATATATTTGTATTTTTTCCCCAGTTGCACCTTTTTACAATAAAGTCCACACTTTATTTGCGCTTAAAACCCCAAAAGTACCTTAGAGCTTTTTTGCACTTTTCGCTTTTGATAACACTGGTTTTACCCCACTTGATTTATATCTTTCTGCTGATTAGGACATATTATCCTTCATGATCAAACCCCTCCCCCGCATGTCATAAAAACGTTCGAGGAGTTGATACCCTATCTCTGTGTAGGGAGCCTAGTTATAAAAATTGTTGTTACTCTGGGAACAAACTTGTAGAGCTGACTAAGCTTCCATTAAATGTCAATTAGTTGAAGAAGTAGCTTATTACTAATGTTATTTCTTGAAATGTTCACTTAGGTGTGCAGGGTAAATTTCTGATGTTTTTTGTTGCTATAGGGTATCCACTTCTATATTTTATGGGATGCATGTGATTAGAACTGCAACGACTGTCATATTCTTCTTCCCATCTCTCGGAGAAATAGCAACTTTTCTGGTTGGAAACACCAAACTAGAAAATATTTTTTTGCAAAGAGATTGTTGCATCACTTGCTGACTTTCAGCATTTTAAAAGAAACTAGTGCTCATTAATATTTTTCTTCTAAAGATCTTGCAGAACTTAACTGTTAATGGATAATATTTTGTCTTGCTGTTTGAAATTTGACATATGTGAATGCATTGTTTTGTAGATGCTATTATTGAACAAGCAAAATGGGACTCATCTAGAGTGAGGGATAAGCTGAGGCGTGATGTAGATGCTCATATCTCTGAAGTTCGTACAGCCAAGCTGGCTGAAGTGACAACCCTCTACGAGGTATGAATTTCAACCTTTATAGTTTAGCATTGTCTGGCGCTAGCTTTTGAGATTGAATGAGGCCCAAAGTCTATTTTCTGAACATGATATCAAAGCCATACCAAACCTATTCCTGTTGTTGGGTTATCCAATGATAGACTCTTGTGTTCTTCAACACAACAATGATGGACCCTTTATGTTATGTTGTTCACCTCCAAATGTGGGTTGTGCTAGAGGTGTTAAAAGTCCTACATCGGCCAAGTCTATGGGTTTTCGTCTCCTTATTTGGTCTTAGATAATCCTCATCTCCTCATTTAACTTTTGAGGTTGAGTTGGGGCTAAAATGTACTATCTTAATGTTAATTTTTGGAACTCACTTCAATTTTTTGAAGTATTTGGTACTAGGATTTTGAGGTCAGAATAATAGGCGTTGGACATACTTGGGATGTTTAATATTATTTCCCTCATTAAGGGAACATGCCATAACTTAGCCGCACCTGATAGCTGAATGGCTGGTGCGACATGCATGATATTAGACTTATTAGAAACTATTTGCTGTTGCTTTGCTGGTAGTGAATCCTACATGATAGCAAACAAGTGTGAGGACCATGTGATTTTAATTTTAGATGTAATTATGCTGGAACTGAAGAGAAATTCTTGTTTAGACAAAACTGAACGAGGCATTGGCTGGACCAGTTGAGGCTCTTTTAGATGGAGCTGGTGATGATACATGGCCAGCAATAAGAAAACTGCTTCAGCGTGAGACTGACACAGCAGTGTCTGGTTTTGCTGCTGCACTTTCTGGTTTTGAAATGGATGAAGAAAGTAGGGATAATATGGTTTTCCGGTTGAAAGATTATGCACGTGGAGTAGTTGAAGCAAAGGCAAAGGAAGAAGCTGGAAGGGTCTTGATTCGCATGAAGGACAGGTATGGACATGCGTTGATCTTGTTCTACAGCTGACATACACTATTTATATAAAAAAAGGGCAGCCCGGTGCACTAAGCTCCCGCTATGTGCGGGGTCCGGGAAGGGCTGGACCACAAGGGTCTATCTTACGCAGCCTTACCTCACATTTCTGCAAGAGGATGTTTCCACGGCTTGAACCCATGACCTCTTTGTATACACTATTTATAATACAAACAAAATGCTTATGACCTGAAAATTACTGTCAGGTTTTCAACATTGTTCAGCCATGATCAGGATTCTATGCCACGAATTTGGACTGGCAAGGAAGATATTCGAGCAATTACAAAAACTGCGAGATCAGCTGTATGATTGACTGAAATAAGCTTTCCTTTTTTTTGGTGTGTGATTTCACGTTTCTTTTATTACATTTAAGATTGTACTGACTTCTCTCAATTTTCTCTCAGTCTTTGAAGCTCCTGTCAGTTATGGCTGCAGTTCGCTTGGAAGATGAGGGTGACAGTATAGACAAAACACTTGTCCTTGCTCTTGTGGATACTTCCTCCTCAAAGAGTATTTCATCAGTTGATCCTCTGGCATCTAGCACTTGGGATGAGGTAATTGGCTTACTTATGTGGTTTGTCTTGGAAGCTATTTGCAAGCAAAAAAATGTGGTTGACGAAAAGGGGGAATATAAGATTCTTTCCATTGAATAAGCCAGTCGTCACATGGATCTTGCTGGTGACGACCACCGACTAAATTATGTCAAATTTTGTATTGAAGATAATACAGTCCAGTTCTAAATGTACAAGCTAATCTCACTGCGTAGTCTGAGGTGTTTATTGCTTTATCTTAATGATTTGATCGATAGATCTGAAAAGACTTCAAAGGTCCCTAAGAAATTTTCGTCTTCAGGAACTAGACTCTTTTTTTGTATGATTAAGTAATCTTTGCATGGTGTAGTTCAGCCCATCAAAATTTTCATCTTGTGGTCAATTTATATTGCAGGTCCCTCCATCAAAAACTTTGATTACACCTGTCCACTGCAAGTCTTTGTGGAGGCAATTTAAGACGGAGACTGAATATGTTGTATCACAAGCCATTGCTGCTCAGGCAAGATATTAGCTGCTATTGTGCATCTCTTTCTGCTTTTTTGATAGTCCATTCTTGTATGTGGTTTTTGATTGTCTCTCGGAAACAGCCGCTCTAGCTACCAAGGTAGAGTTAAGGTCTGTGTACATTCTACCCTCCCCCGACCCCACGTTGTGGGATTTCACTGGGTATGTTGTTGTTGGTTGAATATGTTCGAAAAGTTCCAATAAGGATAGAAGGAATTGTTTAATGCGAGGTATTTTCACTAAAAAATGGGATTAGAACATTTGAAGTGCAATCTTGTCCATTGAATACCAGAGATTTGATTTTTGCATCAAAGAGTGGAATGTACCTTTGGTACTTCCGAGGTTGATTGTCTTTCATGCTAGGTGTATGAATTCTGATTTTGAGAGTATCTAACCGCCTTTACGTGTTCTCGCATGGATAATCTTTATTTACAGTTTTTCTCTTCATTCTAGATAGCTTCTCATTTTCTTTATTCAACTTTCAGGAGGCTAGCAAGAGAAATAATAACTGGCTACCACCTCCGTGGGCAATTGCTGCCATGGTGATTTTGGGATTCAATGAATTCATGACACTTTTAAGGTATATTCTTTCTGACTTGTAGTTCATGATGCCCCCTACGTTTTACAGTATAATATGGTTTAACTCATGGCTGATGTTGGGTTTTACCTTTTTTCCAGAAATCCTTTATATTTGGGGTTTATATTCGTCGCCTATCTGCTATTTAAAGCCCTTTGGGTGCAATTGGACATCTCGGGTGAATTCCGCAATGGAGTTGTAAGTGCTGAATCTGATTTCTCAGAGTTTAATGTTTGCATACTAAAAGCTATTCAATCAAATATATTTATAAAATAAAAGCAATTCAATCAAATATCTTTATAAAATAAAAGCAATTCAACCAAATAACTTTTGCAAACTCTTGCTCAGTCGCTTCTGTAAGGACAACACACCGATGGTATTCAGTTGCAAGTGACGTTCTAAAATTCTGTTCGACATAGTTACAGAAAGAATTGATGAAGTTTTGATCTTTCGGTGGTATGTTCATTATTTTCCTGGAGATGTTCTGCCCTACCCTAGGAAACTAGGGGAAGGAAGAGAAAAGTGATGTATATAAGGAGGGGAATATGTGGGTAGGTTGGTCGAAGTTGGATTGGAACCGGATGGACATGAAAATGGGAGTCAAGTGGGGGTTGGGGGGTTGGGACGGTTTACGGGGTATTGTTGGTTTGTGGGGGTGGGGGGTGCGGGTAGTTTAGGGTGGTGTCGGGTTAAGGCGTTTGGAGGGGGTGTTCTAGACACGTTGTGGGATATGTTGGTGGTTGGATGGTGGTAAGGTGGCGGAATTTGGCCGGGACAGTAAGGTATGACGGTGGAACTCGGTAAGGACGGTGGAGTAGTTGGTTGGGGTGTTAAGGTGGTTTTGGGAGGTTTCGGTTAATGGCCTTTTGGGTGGAGGTTGGTGAAGTGTTGTGGTGAAAAGAATGAGGCAGTTTGAACAAGGATTGAACACGAAATTGATGGACAAAATCGTGGGCGGATAAGACAATGAAAGCCGAGAAGACCTTCAATGTATTCGTAACCAAGTAACCGGATAGAACTTTGGCTTGGGTATAGTTAGATCGCAAAAGTTCTAACTAGACTTACACCGAGGGTTTGGACCACAAAAGGACCAAGGGGTGACCCACAAAAGGATCGAGGTTCGGACCACAAAAGGACCAATTAAGATAAGCAACACAAAAGTTGAATAACTTAGCAAAGTTTGAGTAAAACTCAAATATATCTCATATAACTTCAATGTCTTCTTACATCAACTATTTATACTAGTTCTAAACCTTCTAGAAGAGGTAACAAGATAGACATAAAACATGCACCTAGGCCGAAATTAGGCTCAGCCGATTGGGAGAGGGAAAGGCCCAACTCTTCATGTTCTCTAGGCCACCCTTTTGTATCATCCATGTATATAAGTGCATGAACTAGTTAGTTCATGAATTACCTCCTTGGGAAACGTTGGAAGCTTCTCCTTCTAGCATGTATCTCGACCAAATGGAAAAGGGGAAATGCTCGGCCAACTCTTCATGTTCTCTAGGCCACCCTTTTGTGTCATCCATGTAGATAAGTACATGAACTAGCTAGTTCATGAATTACCTTCTTGAAAGCTTCCCCTTCTAGATGGTTCTCGGCTTAGTCATCAAATCTTATTACATGACTAGTAACTAAGCTAAAAGTAATTAAGCTAGAAATTAAAATAAGCTAAGAGTTGATCTCGGCCAAGACCTACATAAAAGCCGAAAATAAATGTCTTCTTGGATCTTCAAGTCACGGCTTCAACTCCACTCCACACCATTCCACATTAAGCATATCATCATAGGACGATTGACAATCTTCGGCACTCCTAGCAAATCACCTCGTGGCTTATGTTGGGCACTTAAGCTCACGGCCTTCTTTATATCAAAAAGTAGGAGAAGCCGGAAAGGAAACGATTCTCTTTCATTTTTTTATCTGATCATCACACAATAGTTCCTTTCTTCTCTTCCTTCGTCTAGTTTCCAAGCGATGCAAGAAGTAGACATCTAGGTTCATGGTCTTTCAGTAGGTTATTATCTCATTTTATTTGCCGGGGGTGAGATTTGACACCTTTCCTTTCTAATTGTATGATATTTTATAGTTCACTGATTAGATTTTGACTGGGAGTATGTGAGTCAAAAATCCAATGTGGCTTAATCTTATTTATCCTTTATAATTGCTTCATTCACAATGTGGGAACTTTTGAAATAATGCTCTTTGGATGTGATTTTCTGTGTTTTGGCAGCTTCCTGGACTTCTCTCTTTATCCACAAAGTTCCTTCCTACAATCATGAATCTTCTTAAACGACTAGCAGATGAAGGACAAGGAACGGCAAGCGGTCAACAACCTCAGGGTAACCCTGCCCTTGCAGCAAAGAGCTTCCGCGGTAGCACGAATGAAAACGGTGAAGTATCAACGAGCACTACGTCCGAAGTAACTTCAGAAAATGGAACAGAATACTCTAGCTCCTCGTTACATGACAAAACACAGTAAGTTATTGTTTATAGAGCATACTCTTATTCTGCGACAGCAAAGTTTTTATGCTCATCCGGACGTGATATGGTGCACAATTCCACTTTGATGGTTATGTCACCTTTAGAGGCAAAGCATGTGATGTATCAGACAATGAAGGCGTTGACTTTTGTACACGGGGGCTCGGGTTGTCGTGAAAGAAGTCCCCACTGAAATAGGTTGTGTTTTAATTTTCTCTCGTTCTTTTTCACCTCATGCCCAACTTTTAGATGTCAGTTGATTTAAACTGAGAGGGCCCTTCTTTTCTCCTTTGTTTGTTGTCATTCTCCTGGTTTGCCACCAATTTTTTCTTGTGAGAAGCCTAATATAATGTCTGTATTTTATGGATAAGCTGATGAAAGATATTAAAAACTATATTTCTAATGAGATGGGATATTCGTCAAAATTATTGGAGAAATTTCTGAGCATGTTTTTCCACATTTCATCATGAATTGGTATGTTTTACGCTGGTTGTTGGACTACCTTAACCCTCTTCCTCCATACGAGCTCGGGACCAGCAATGCATGAGTTTG
Organism: Anisodus acutangulus; assembly: GCA_029783415.1. Classification (NCBI taxonomy): domain Eukaryota; kingdom Viridiplantae; phylum Streptophyta; class Magnoliopsida; order Solanales; family Solanaceae; genus Anisodus; species Anisodus acutangulus. Next base: position 1,749,699 of record CM056506.1, on the reverse strand, counting down.
GTTGTGGTCGGGTACATGAATTTTTACTGACCATGTTTCTCCATTCAAGATTTATCTGTATTATGTGGATTTATCATGAATTAGTAAGTTTATGTTGGCAACCTTCCTCTATCCAAGCTTGGGACCGACAAAGTGAGCAAGCTTACCGTTGACTGTGGCGAGGCTACCCCTCTATCAAGAGAAGAAGTTTTCCCCAATCAATTTGAGAGATTCACTGTGCAAATTTCCTTTCCTATCTACCTCGTGGCTCAGAAAAATCAGTACCACTCCAACCGGCTTGGCTGGACATAAGACATTTTTCACTGGAAAAAAATCAACATTTTCAGTAGTTTCTACAATTAAGCATCAGAAATTACTAAGCCATAAAAACAGGTGAAATTTTTCCTACCATGGAAAAAAACAAGTGAAGATTGTATTTAGGGTAAGAAGAGTGTGGACCACCAATTATATTGACCCTTTTACCAAATCGTAGACCCTCTACGATGTAACCAAATTCAAATTTCAATGTTATGAATGATGGTTCTAAAGCTGTAATATACATTATTTATTTAGCTATTAATGGTTTGGATCTTTGGGCAGCCCTCAATTATTATTTGCTAATAGGGAAGTTGTTATGCAATTACTGCGCTATGTGAGAAGCCTATTAGTAAATAAGGAAATTGATTTTTTTTTAAAAGGAGAAAAAGAGCTTACTTTCCCCTAACTATATATTGCTAACAATAAGAGGAGTCCCATATTAGCTGACAGGGTTATTGAAATATTTGTTTCAAAATACTTTTCATTTTATAAAATTAAGATGAAATTAATTATTTTTGCCCACTTTACCATTAATATTAAGTGTTCTTGAAAGTAGCCAATATACATAATATAAAATTATAAATTTAAAGAGTTCAAACAAGTAACTATTGGTTGAATTCATTATTGTTTGAATTCCGATTAAGATTAGCTTAATTTTGTTATTGAATAGAGTGCATATTTATATAATGGTAAATTAGTAATTTTTTTTATGACTTCTTAAAAGGTGTGTAAAAAAAAGTGACAACTAATATGGGACGGATTGGATAAAATATATATACTATTCCTTTTTCATTGTAAAGCTATATATACTGATTCCAACTAATAGTAAGATTGAACGGACAGAGCATATATCTTAGTTAATGATCTAGCAAAACTTCTAAAAAAAATGTGAAACATATCTGGGTCCAGCTGGGTGCATTTATAACATTTCTTACAATATTATGTGCAGTTACTTTCAAAGACTACGTACGTGATTCAACATTGTAACATAATAATAATAATAATATTAGTTTTAGTTTCAGTTACCTAGTCTTTCCCTATATAGTCTCTCTTGACTTTTAGTTACCTATATAAAGTTGAAATCGAAACTAATTAGGAGGCGCCTCTACTTGTATTAAACACTAAAAAAGTACCCTACGTACGTACCACATCAAGAAATAACAAATGTTTTAATTAATTACACAGTCAAGTAATTTATTAGCCAAATTACATGGAATTAATTGTCTGTGCTGAGCATGAATTATTTGAGGAATCCTAATTAAATTATGGCCAACCGGTTCGTTCGAACGACCGACCCAAAATCATATTTCAATTCATAATTTTAAAGATATAACGAGTTGCTAAAAACCTTAAAATCGAAACTATCAAATTCAAGATTCACCACCAACCCGGAGGCCGTTGAATTTTTGACATGTTGCAACTTTGACCTAAACTAGTTTTATCCATCAACCAATTGTTTTACTGTAATCATTTCATCTAAAAGAATTATTTTTTCTAAAAAAGCAATGCGACATATATAATTAATTTTTCACGAGACGAGCATTAACACTGCAAGTACATATAAAGGTTATAGGTAGTAGCACATGAAAATGAAAGTTGAGAATTTAATTTGTTAACCGAAAAAGACCTATCTGAAATTTGAGGTACTCATTTCCATGTTTCTCCAGACTGATATGTTAAAAGCTGCTGGGTTTCATTTACTGCAAAAACGAAACTTTTCCTTTTATTGACCAACAAAGGAAAAAAAAAGTTTAATTTCCAGCTTGATGGATGGGGGAAATAATAATAAGTGTAATCAAGCTTAGGATTTGGCAATTTAAAATTTTAAAATAAAAATTTATGTCATTTTTTTTGTCTATAATAGAAAAATATTATTTAAATATCAATATTGTTATAGATGTATATTAGTCATTCGATATAGCAGTCAAAAATATTTCGGACTCTATAATGCTGTTACAGAGAAGTTTGACTGTAATGGTTTATAAGTTGCGATTTCATTTCTCCAAAAAGCTGTTGGATTTCATTTATTGCTGCGAAAGAAAAGCAACTTTCCTTTAGAAAAAGAAAGAGTGAACAATTAATTTCCAGCTCCGGATGGATGAAAATAATAATACGAATAGTGTCGAACGTAGCTAGATCATGAATTAGCTAGCATAAAATTAAAGGTACAATAAAAATAAAAATCATGTGAAATGAATGTAACGGTTGGGGGCTCCACCTCCATCTCTACCTCTATTCAATATAGTCGCCTCCCGTTTAATTTCCAGCTTTTGTTTAATTTATTGTATGAAATTCATCAAGTGCTACAAATGCTATAGTATTCAAAATATGCTCGGTAATAAAAAAATATAATCCCTTGATTATTTTTATTAATGAAGATGTATATATATAAATATACAATTCCTAAATATGGAAAATAACTCTACATTTTTCTACTATGCTTTTCCTAATACAAGACTAATACCATAATTACACTTGTACAAGAATTCTACACATATGGTAAAAGAATATACAAAACCCGGTCTTTGATATACATGGTTTGTCCGTGTATATCGTCTTCTATCACACCCCCACAGTCATAGCGGGCGGTTGTCGTACGCTGAGACTGTCCCTAAAATCTTCAAACAGAATCAAGGGAAGACCCTAAGTAAAGATGTCAGCAATTTGGTACCTTGAAGGGACATGCAAGACATGCACTTGTCCACGAGCTACCCTTTCGCGAACAAAGTGAATATTCATCTCGATATGTTTAGTGCGCTGATGTTGGACCGGATTCCCAGATAGATAGACGACACTAACATTATCACAGTAGACCAAGGTAGCTTTCTGAATAGGAAAGTGAAGCTCTAGTAAAAGATGTACGCAACCAACATGACTCAGACACCACATTGGCTACTCCTCGAGATCAGATATTACTTATCGTGAAAGTAAGATGCTAAAGAGCCCCTGCAAGACTACGATAGTGGGTGGGATCCCCATATGGTGTACTAGAAGTAGCACTCATCTTCGGTTTGGTATCAACCTGAGTAGAAGAGGACTTACAAGAAGACATGCCAGCTCTCTCAATAATCTAAGCCGCATACTTCCTCTGTGATAAAAATAGACCACTTGCATGATGAGTGACATTTATACCCAAAAAATAACTCAAGGGTCCCAAGTCTTTCATAGCAAATTCTGAACTGAGAAGGATCATGATAGACTTGCGCAAATTATCAGAGGAGACAGTCAAAATTATATCATCCATATATAACAGAATGTATGCTACAGTAGTACCACGTCGATAAATGAACAGAGAATGATCAGACATGCTGTGAGAAAATCCAATAGTAGACACATAATCTGCAAACCTCTTATACCAAGCCTGTGGAGCCTACTTAAGCCCATACAAGGACTTATTCAGCAAACAAACACGGTGAGCATAATTGAGGTCCTTAAAACCCACGCCAACCTGTTGTGATTTACCATCACCTATAAGACGGGTCTTATGCCTCTCAAAAGAACCGTCATAATTTTCTTTATGAGTAAGAATCCACATAGAACGAATAATATTGACACCAGGCGGACGGGGCACCAACGTCCACGTCTTATTTTCAATAAGAGCATTATATTCGTCATCCATGGTCATTTTCCAATTCAGGTCATGAAGGGTAGACACTGGGTTTTGTGGTAGGGGTGATTTAGTGACATTATAAATAAGATTAAAATGTCATTTTGGTTTAAAAATACCCCGTTGGCTACTAGTAACGGGCCCTTGACTTGAGATAGAACTGGAAGGGATTTGTGTATTTGTTGGGTAGGCAGTGGACTGGCTAGCATGCAGTGGGCTTGCTGGCCCAACACGAGGTGGCTGAAAAAGTGGATGCTGGGAACAATAATTTGGGCCAGAAATTGGACCTAGATCGGATCCAGACGCGAAGGCAGACGATGGGCTGAGACAGGCACTGGGCCGTGACTCGGGAACTTGTGGGCCAACAGAAATTGGGTCAGTAGGCAGTGGGTCTGCTGGCGGATTTGGGACGGAATAGCTCGGATAAATGGTGGATAATATACGGTGATAACACATCATTCAAAAAATTATACGTACGAGACACTGAACTATACAATTTAGCAAATGGAAATTGGGTTTCGTCAAAAATAATATGGCGACTAATTATAATTTTGTTAGAGGATAAATCAAAACATTCATAACCACGATGATTAGATGGATAACCCAAAAAGACACAAGCGGTAGAACGGGCTTGCAATTTGTTAATTGTAGTAGACGGAAAAAACGGATAGCATAAACACCCAAACACCCTAAGATGAGAATACGAGAGATCTTTATTATAAAAAATTTTAAGTGGGGATTGATATGCTAAACCTTTGCTAGGGAGTATGTTAAGGAGGTAGGTAGCCAATTGTAACGCATGATGCCAAAAAGACGGAGGTAAGGAAGAATGAGCTAGTAAGGTACATACAATATTATTAATGGTAAAAAATTTTCTTTCGGTCTTCCTATTTTGTGAGGACGTATGAGGACAAGAAAACCGAAAATATATGCCATGAGTGTCACAAAATTCTCGAAATGACCCATTATCACATTCCCTACCATTATCACATTGAATGTTTTAAATTTCCCGTTCAAATTAGGTGCGGATGAAAGCTCTAGAATTTAAGAATGTGGAAAAAACTTGAGATTTTTAGACAAAGAAAAAGTCCACAAAAAATTAGAATAATCATCCAAGAATAAAACATAATAACGATGGCCCAAAGAACTCAAAACGGGAGAAGTCCATAAATCACTATGAATAATGTCAAACGACATCGACGTACTAGAAGTAGACGCTACAAAAGGTATTCTAACATGTTTTCCTAATGGACAAGAAGGACAAATTGGAGCACTACGCGTACCTTTACAATTAATACAACAACAACATACCCAGTGAAATCCCACGATGTAGGGTCTGGAGAGGGTAAATTGTACATAGACATTACCTCCACCTTGATAGGTAGAGCAACTGTTTTCGGGAGACCCCCGGCTCAAGACAAAGCATAATCACAGGCAAAGCAGGCAAAGAAAAGCAAGAGAAAAGGCCAGGCTCAGACGAAAAAATAAAGCATTATGAACATACATATAATAAAATCGAATACGCTATGGTAATGCATTCTAACAACAGGAAGCAATAGCTAACACAACTAAATAAGATATAAATTACACTAAAGAACACATAGTAGCATGAATCAAACTACATGGGAATATAAAGCACTAATGCGCCTATAAGTGTGATAGGCTAATTGAGCCTACAATAATAACACTACACTAAACCTTACAATCAATAAAATTGTTATTTTGCAGAGAATAAATAATAGGTGACCCTAGATGACCTAAACGTACATGCCACAAAGAAGGAGCAAGAGCGACAAACGTTGAAGGTGTGGCTTGACTTGTGGAAATGGTGGTGGTGGTGGTGATTGGATAAATCTCTTCCCTACTATTACATCTCATTAGAGGTATCCCCGTATTGAAATCATTCACAGAAAATTCAAAAGGGTCAAAATTAACAGAAACCCAATTATCAGTTGTCAATTTTCGGACAAACACTAGATTTTTAATCAAGTGAGGGGCATGAAGAATATTTTTTAAGACTAGAGGTGAATGTGGGGGAGACAAAGTTGTGTGACCATAACCATGAATTGGGATTGAATGACCATTACCAACAGTTATACCACGATTGTTGCTCAAATTGAAATAAGACGAGAGATTACCTGGTGCAGATGTCATATGAGAAGTGGCACCGGTGTCCATATACCAATTTGCGTCCGAGGGATTTAATCAAAGTGTATGCATCACGGCCTCGATATCCGTGGGCATCGGAACTGCCGCTAGGCCCGTAGTAGTGAAGGCCTGCTGAGGCCGAGGCCCAAGCAAGCCAGCTTGCTGCCATGGCCCAGCAGGTCGTGTGGATGCATTCTGGATCGGAAAACAGGGCCTAGTTGTATTGTGGAATTAGGCCCAATGTTCTGGAAAATTCGACGGGGGGTAAGGTGAGTTGGGGCCCCACGACCAATTGGCCCAAGGCTGTGGCCAGTGGGTCTGCGACCCACTGTTCTGACCAACACCACTACCACGACCGCCGCCGCGGTTCTTGCCACCATTTTTACGATTTTGATCATTTTTGCCGCCACCATTTTTACGCTTTTGGCTAGAATTATTCGAGAACGAGTAAGGGTCGTTCGACGTGGCCATCATCATGACTGAATTTGCTCCGGTAGCCGCCTTTTTAGCTAAGTCGGCATCTTCTAATGTGAGCATGGAACGGACCTGGTAGAACGGTGGGAGAGAATTACTTTGATGAAGAAGCATCCCAACGCCATTATAGGCCTTGGATAGGCCTGCAACCATCTGAAGAACAAAACGATCATTGGTGATGGCGCACTAACGTTTTTGAGTTGATCCGTCAATTCCTTCAGCCTTTTACAATAGGCTGAGATATTCGGAAAATCCTCCATGTTGACATGGGAAAATTCCTGCTCAAGAGTGACAACATGACAATTTTGGTTATCTTGGAATCTATCACACACCCTATTCTAAGTTTCCATCGCCGTGGCGTCGGATTCAATAATCATCTGCAAGAGGTCTGTAGAAATAGTGGAATAAATCCACTTGAGAACGGTAGCATCAAGAGTTGTCCATAATACATGGTCATCCTCGGGGGTAGGCACCTTCTCCTTGCCTATTACCGAGGGGATGATGTGATGAAGGACTTGATGCGAGCGTGTGTGAACCTTAAATAATTCCGCCACGTCGCGTATTGGACGTTTTCATTCTCAAGAACAATAGGGATGTGGTTCTTGATGTTGCAGACTGTAAGATCTGGATGAAACATGTTCTTTGAGTTAGACATAATGAAAGAACAAGAGGAGAATTAGAAATTTGGAGAAAAAAATTGGGAATAAAAGAAGGGTGGCCGACGGTCAGGTAGGGCAGCGGAATTGTGGGGAGAAGGAAAGTTTAAGAAAGTTTACCTGTATATATTTTTTTGGGTGACTTAATAGGTGTAAAAATTATTTTTTTACCAATGATGCTTATATAGTTTACCTGCATTTAAGCTCATATGTACTTCAATATTTGTTGTGTTGATATCTCCGTATTGTCTCAAGATGATAAGTATAAAGTACATCAATTGAAGTATTTACTTGGATAGAAGTCAATGTTTAACGCTTATTTCACACTTATAACATAGTTAATTTGTCAAAATATATGTTTGTCTGATGTGGTGACATATACACAATCCGTTACGCCATCAACAAATGTGAAGTGAATCTCTCCTCACCACGTTTCCAAATGCAGCTGAAATAAATGGTGGTCCAAAATGATTTTTATTTTTAAGAAGATAAAGAAACGCACACGTTCTCTTATTTTATTTTTCCATTAATACTTGTCAGATTCTAATATAAGATCAGTTATCGTCTCCAGCTACAGGAGAGAGGTATATATAACGATTTGTTGTTTGTTAGTCCTCATGGTGTTGAATTAAATTTGAAACAGATTAAAATAGACTGAATTAATAAATAGATCGATCGGCGGTTAATTTCGCCACCCTTAATCATGGTGAAATCTTAAATAAAATTATTCATCATATCTATAAAATACCGAGTAAGTGAGTAATACCTTATAAATAATAAACAATTACTCCATTTCATAAAATATTTTAGCATTAGTTTTAAATTTGGATAAGTTTTGATAATGGACGAAAAGAGTTAAGTCAGAGGAGTAATTAGTGATTACTGCATGCACAGCCATCTAGTGGATATGGTCTCTGAATAACAAAAAGAATTATACGTAAACAATATAATAGCAATTTGGTCAGGCACACACAACTAGTAGGTGTATTAGTATTTGATTACATAATTTCCTTAGTAAGTTTTATTCGCGGTGAAATAATTATTGGATCTTGGGTGGGGTGATGGAATAAGCCAGTGAATGCTGGTTTATTAATATTCACCAATCACCTCTAGTGTAATACGCTCGGATGGCAAATGAGACAAAAAAAAAATCAATAATCAAAGGCGGATTAAAAGGATTTAAAAACATTATTATTGGAGTTCGAAATTTCACGCATTTAATTTAGGGGGTATTCATACTTATTTAGTGAAGCTTTTAACACATATACCCTAAAGTTAGTGAATTAAATTTGGATAAACCCGTAAATGAAGCATTACATTCGTCTCTGAAATCTATACTAGTCATGATCACTTTTGCATAGGTCAAGATGGATGAAAATAAGGGGATACTATATATTATAATCCCATCCACTCAACATAACCCAATTTCCTTCCTTTTTAATTTTTATGCTTTTTGAAAAATAATAGGAGTAATCTAAAAGCTAATGTTTTTTTCTCTTTACATTGTTAGTTTAAGTTATTCCAGAGTAGCATAATTCAGAATCTCTACATTTGCTGTTTGGTGTTTCGCAGTTTGGGTTTGATTGTATTTTAATCCAACATTTTGATGAGTTATTCTATTGGAAATAACTTTTTTACCCCACAAAAGTAAAAATAAAGTCTGCGTACATACTACACTTTTCAGACCGCCCCAATTTGTTATATAAGGCAAATATTAGATAATTTTTTAATTTTTCGCATGTGAAATATATTACACTAGGTATATTATTGTTGTTGGTGCGTAATTTTGATTAGTCATTTTGAATTCAACCACTAGAATCAAGTCAACAAACGGATCATAACACAACTCATTCCGCGGAATACCAAGATCTGGATTGATTCCTCTAGCAGTATGACCTTCCTCAAGTATACAAGTGAATTTATTGTATGTTACAAAAACTTGTGTCTTCTCCTTAATAATACATACGGACAACTTTTTACGTCGCTGTCCGTCCAAGTAAGTGATCAGAGGGTAGACGGAGATGATAAAAGTTGAAATCAATCGAACGGCCATGATACTGTGTTGCAGTTGGCATTGATTTCGCCATTAATGACCTCTCCGGTTTGAGTTTATGTGTCATTTAATTCCTTCGTCCTAAAGAAGAAAACAAATGCTAACCATCTTCTCCTCTTTTTTCTTGATGAGCTTGTCATTATTATTACTACCTGGCTACACTCTCTTTATACTTTCTCTGTTGACTTTTATTTATTTATTTTTGACTTTGCACGATTTTTAAAAATTAATAAATGAAGTATATATCTTATCATAATAATCATATTAATTGGTGTATAGTCTTAATAAATTTTAAAAATGATTTGGAATTTAGTAATTAATGTTAATGGTGAAACAAGAAAAACAAGTTTGTCTTTTCTTGATATGCTAAAATGAAGAAGTAAAAGTGAAAATCCTTTTTAGTATAGTGTACAAGTAAAAATGAACAGAGGCTGGAGTATTAATTTATGTGATGATATTTGAGTGTGCGTAAAATTTAAGACAGAAAGGAAGATTTTTAGTTACTAAGGGTAAAATAGGAACAAAATGGTAAATTATCTCTTGATTTTCTAAAGTGGACAAGTAAAATTGGACAACTATTTTTAGTATAGTGGACAAATAAACTGGATGGAGGGAATAATTAATTATGCCTTGAACTTTTAAAACGACAAATAATTTGAGAAAACTATTTTTATTAACCACGATAAATAATTTGAGACGGAAGAAATATTTAATATATAAATGTTTCATTCTTTTAAAATTGACTAACAAAAGAAAAAAATGTCAAGTAAATTGTACCATGGAGCAGTATATTACGTTGTTTCATGCAATAGCTATTAATGCTACTAGCAAGTAGCGGAATACAGATTACAAATGTGAGTTGTATATACTGTATATATATACATTAGCAGTAGTGCTATATATATAAATATATGGAGTGTACACAGAAAATAAGGCCAACCAGAAGAAGCCACAAAGAGAAAAGCTTGAGGTGGGAGAAACTCAAGCTGCTTATCCTGCTGAGTTTTGTTAAATTATTTTTTTAAGACATAATTTACACTGGAGTTTGTGTCTGCGATCAATGGCTGTGGTTGGTCGTATGCCTGTGATTTTGAAGCTTCTTCTTTCTTTACTTATATGCCTCCACTTTAACTCTTCTCTCACTCTCACTCAAGGTATTTTTCTCATTTGTCATGATGATAGATTTCCTTTGTTTATTTTTTCGTTGAATTCGAGGTGGTCAGTATAAAATATGAGAACTCTCATAAAAGATCGATCTTCCTTTTTCATTTGTTTAGTTTCTCTCGTCTTTTGTGGTGAATCGGTGGGTACGTAAATTCTGGTACTTCCATTTTCCTTTGTTTTGTTTTGTTTTCTTCATCATGCTCAGCTCAGCTAGCCCTATCCGCCACCTTTCTTGCAATTCTTGTTTTACCTCTTCAGTTCTGATAATCGATTTATCGATCATAGATACACACACCAAAAGAAAAAAAGGGAGAAAGAAGCGAGAAGATTGAAAGAAAACGAGGCTAAGTTGCATGATTTGTTGTTAAATTACTATTTTTCGAGGTCCCAAAACCAGCCTACCAGTCCAAAGTCCAAACCAAAGATTTCTAATAATTTTAGTTTATTTAATATATATTTCTGGTGTCCTAGCCATTCATTTTTACTTTGTTGCATTGAGGGTGGATGACTCAGTAGGTCCTTGTAGTGGTAAACCTCTCATTCTAATTCAGTGCTCTCCGAACCGTGCGGGAAGAATTCTATGGTAGAGAACGTTGTAATAATAATTGGGCCATGAGAGACTGCTTTAAGCTTGGTCGGAGATTTTATGGCCCGTAGGTCATTTAAATAAATTGTTATATGAAATGGTCACGGACCTCTACACATCTCTGGAGCATACTTTATTTACTAGTATTATTACTCTAACACATAGTTGCTGCCTCCAGTGTAGTGTTAGTCTTACTATTAAATATATTGCGCTTTTGTAATTATTGTTAAGAATACACATCGAATATGGAATGTGAACATGTATTTCCTATATGGACTTGGACAATCCTCACCCTACAAGCTAACTTTTGAGTTTGAGTTAGATCCAAGATCCATTCTTTAAATGGTATCAGAGTCAGACTCATTTCAATTCTTTGTTCACCGATGTTGGACCCCCAAATTATATTATCTGCGCTCCAGTTAATAAGTTCATATAAGGAGTCCATGTTCTCATTCCATATCTGATATGTGACTTTTATCATGTAAGAATGGATCTTGTGCCTAACTCAAACCCAAAAGCTAACTTGAAGGATGAGTATTGTCCAAGTCCATATAAAGAGTCTATGTTCCCATTCCATATCCGATGTGGGACTCTTAACCATTATTAATTCAATTGAACTCGTCTAAGTCTTTATTGCATCAACCTGCCTCTGTTTGTGTGTACGTATATTGACTTGAGAAGGAAAACCCAAAAAAAGAAAGACTAGCATTTTAAGTGTGTACTCTTTTTTTCCTTCCTATTTTCCAACTATTATTAATTCAATTGAACTCGTCTAAGTCTTTATTGCATCAACCTGCCTCTGTTTGTGTGTACGTATATTGACTTGAGAAGGAAAACCCAAAAAAAGAAAGACTAGCATTTTAAGTGTGTACTCTTTTTTTCCTTCCTATTTTCCAACTATTATTAATTCAATTGAACCCGTCTAAGTCTTTATTGCATCAACCTGCCTCTTTGTGTGTACGTATATTGACTTGAGAAGGAAAATCCAAAAAAAGAAAGACTAGCATTTTAAGTGTGTACTCTTTTTTTCCTTCCTATTTTCCAACTATTATTAATTCAATTGAACTCGTCTAAGTCTTTATTGCATCAACTTGCCTCTGTTTGTGTGTACGTATATTGACTTGAGAAGGAAAACCCAAAAAAAGAAAGACTAGCATTTTAAGTGTGTACTCTTTTTTTCCTTCCTATTTTCCAACTATTGCAGTATTTTAATTTGAGAAAATGCATAAATTTGGAATACAGCAGCAGACAAATGGGAATCATGGCAAGATAAATATCCATTCATAAGAGAAGCAAGTACATTTTCATCACCACCATCATCATCAGATGCCAATTGGAACAGCGGCAAAAACAATGAATATGACTATATAATAGTGGGAGGTGGCACAGCTGGTTGTCCCTTGGCAGCTACTTTGTCACAAAAATTTAACGTCTTATTACTTGAAAGAGGCGGAGTTCCATTTGCAAATGCAAATGTGTCGTTCATGCAAAATTTCCACATCTCTTTGGCTGACACTTCGCCTGCTTCTGCTTCTCAATACTTTGTCTCTACCGATGGTGTGTTTAATTCAAGGGCTAGAATTTTGGGTGGTGGCACTTGCATCAACGCTGGTTTTTACACTCGAGCCGGCCCAAGGTATGTGCATCGAAATTCGTGCTAGTTTGTTGCTGAATAGCCTTCCGCTAACAAAATATTCTTATAGTATGTCGCTAATTCGTTTATTAAACAACAAAAGTTTGTTGTTTAATAACATAAGTTGTTCGTCGTTAATTTCTTTTTTTCTTTTACAATAGTGGATACGTATAAAATATTTGTTACACAAATAGTGCATTTATCTGTTAGAATAGGTAAGTTATCTGATTTTTCAGGTAACTAATCATCCATAGTCCCACACTTATCATAGGCGATTACGTGAATTTTTTTCTTGAGTTTATATTTTATGCATTGCTCGTGTAAAAATTTTACAAGTTAAAGTACAATAACAGGTATGTCCGATCATATTGGTAATATAGGAAACTCATTAATAATCTATTACAACTGGTTGGTATGCACGTATATAACTTAACCTTATTTCTCTTTGCTATAGTTTTTTTTTACTACACTTTGGAGTTCTTTTCTAAAGCCTAATTTTGAGTTGTTCATTGAGAACTGGTCGGTGAATAATGAACTCCCCAACTAGAAAAGTGAAATCAGCATGTGGTTTTTAATGGCAATAAATATTGGTCATGTTCTTGTTGTAAATACTTGTCTTATTTTTGGTATGCTCGTCAACCCATCCACTACGTACTCACGTTAAGCTAAATGTATTGATACTTCGTTGAACCAAACAAAGTAAAAAAAAAAGTAGTGGTTCTCAATATTTCTAGAGCTGGCCCCTCACTTTATTTTATTTTTAAGAAAAACGAAAGAAAAACTATGGCAAATAACCACCTATTTATATGACAAAAAATGTGTTATTAGACTAAGCTTGTTTTATAAATGAAAAAGATCGAGTTACTTGAGATTAAAAAACAAAATTGTTTCAAAAGGTTTTATAAAGTAAAAAACAAAGAGAACCTTCCTTTCCATGTCATTATGTCATTATCAACAGCATGAGTACTACTATTAACAAAGCCATTACCATCACCTACACGACCTTACCAAGCATGATTTAGACTTCGTAAAAGCTTAACTACAATTACATTATTTTGTATCGCTCGATTAATTGTAAAGTGAGACCAAAATAGGAACCATTACAAACATTTTTCAGTTATATGACATATTTTACATGAGTAGAGACGACCTTAATTGTATGGTCATTTTCCCTATTCAAATTGTAACCGGTTATTTTGTACTATTTCCTCGAAATATAATGAGGATAGTCCTTGTTAGCCCCGTTAAATCACATTGAGATATTCTTAAGAACACGTTTAAGTTATATACACTGTCATAAGTAAATTCAATACCATCATGTCATATTTACCTGTTGTAACATATAATATGTTATATTTTCAAAATTACAAATCGTATATTTTAAAGAGGATTACTTGTAAATATCCTTTAGGTGATCTGATAGCGTAAAAAATTACTTACAAACTCTTTTCCTTTAGCTTTTAATTTGTGGACGTGAAGCTTTAAGAGATTGTGATTTGTGTCTACCTTATTTCTTGGCCATGAAATAAAGATTTGGTGGGGGAACGCACACAAAAAATTTAAGAAAAAGCAGAAATTGAGTGTACATTTATACCTCGAAATTGAGCCCACTGCCTACTTAAAAGTTAAAACAGGCCAACTACCAAACTTATATAGTCATTTATTGTACTTATTATGAAGGACAATAAATTTAAGTTCCCTCTTTATGATGTTTATATTCCGTACTGTTTAAGCATGAATGATTTTGTGAATCCAAAATATGAATCAGAGAGGTGCACAAGCAGTTAATGGCTTGTCCTAAATCCTAATGCTAGCTTGCAATGTAAATGTAGAAAGTTACTCCCTCTGGTTCCAAAAATATTACTTAGTCGTTTTGACAAACTGAATTTGGCTCAAAATATTGATATTTTAGAAAGAAAAAAGTCATTTATTATCTTTTTTCTTCAATATCTACTCTAACTGGAGTAATAATTAAGTGAGATGTTCAAGGAGTGGTAAAAGTAGTTTAGACAAGTACTCTTATGTTTAAGGTTATTATATGTCTTTCTGAAGGAGTTACAAAAATTCTAAAAGACAGACGAGAACATAATCCATTTTAGACTTTAGAGTCCTTATGTTTTTATTTGTGTTGGTAGGGGTGGCTAGAGGACTGAGTACAGAGTCACAATTGTTGTGTTGAGTAAAAAAAATTGATTGCAGATCATACATTTTGTTGATGCTGTGATTTTGTTGAACTTACAGTTACATCAACAAAGTAGGTTGGGATTCTAAATTGGTGAATGAATCATATCCTTGGATTGAGAAACAAATTGTTCATAAACCAAACTTGGCTCCATGGCAAGAAGCAGTAAGGGAAAGTCTTCTTGAAATTGGTATCTCACCTTTCAATGGATTCACTTATGATCACATCTATGGTACCAAGGTCGGTGGAACCATATTCGACCGATTCGGTCGTCGTCACACTGCAGCTGAACTACTTGCCTCTGCTAATCGTAAGAAGCTTGATGTTTTGGTTCATGCCACAGTTCAAAAGATTGACTTTGATACATCAGGTACTTATCCAATTTATCGTAATAGATTAGTTATTGTAAAGAATGAATCTTGGACCTAACTCAACCCCAAAAGCTAGCTTGTAGGGTAAGGACTGTCCAAGTCCATACAAGGAGTCCATGTTTTCATTCCATATCTGATGTGGGACTCTTAACACTCTCCGCAAGTCCAGACCTTGTTAACTGGAGCGTGTATAATATAATTTGGAGGCCCAACATCGGTGAACAAAAAATTGGAATGGTTTGGCTCTGATATCATGTAAAGAATAGATATTGGGCCTAACTCAACCCCAAAAGCTAGCTTGTAGGGTTAAGATTGTCCAAGTCCATATAAGGAGTCCATGTTTCCATTCCATATCTGATGTAGGACTCTTAACAATTACATGTTGGTTAACCGTATCCTGAAACATGGAATTTGCCTAATAATTATGTAGGAAAGAAGCCAAGGGCAGTGGGAGTCATTTTCAAAGATGAAAATGGGAACCAACACAAGGTATTTCTTTCAAAGAGGAAGGGAAGTGAGATTATAGTGTCATCTGGTGCAATAGGGAGCCCTCACATTCTGATGCTTAGTGGAATTGGACCAAAGGCCGAGTTGGAAAAGTTGAATATCCCCGTGGTGCTTGACAATAAGTTCGTCGGTCAGGGCATGTCAGACAACCCCTTAAACACTATCTTCGTCCCCACAAATAGGCCCGTTGAGCAGTCACTGATTCAGACCGTTGGAATTACTAAAGCGGGAGTGTATATCGAAGCCAGTAGTGGATTTGGACAGTCCGGAGATAGCATTCGTTGTAACCATGGAGTCGTTTCAGCTGAGGTTAGTATCAATGTATATGTATTAATTCTATCAATTACAGTCTGTTCGGATTGTTGTTTTTCTGTATTATAATGTACATAACTGATAAATTTACTGAATTCCTTTTAGAGCCTGTTTGGATTAGCCGACTAAAAGTAAAGCTTTTAAGCACTTTTGAAGTGCTGGAGCTGAATTTGAATAGAAGTTGTTACGTGTTTGGCTAGAAATGTTGTAGCTGAAAAATAAGCAGTAGATGTGTTCGGGTGAAAATGCTGATAAACGCTATTTCTGTTTAAAATGACCAAAATAGCCTTAATCATAATTTACCTAACTTTTGTGTCCACATTTTGGAATGACCAGATTGGGCAACTGTCCACCGTTCCTCCGAAGCAGAGAACACTTGAAGCAATCGAAGCATACCGAAGAAGCAAGAAAAATATTCCACACGAGGCGTTCAGGGGAGGTTTCATTTTAGAGAAGATAGCACTGCCTTTGTCAAGAGGAAACATTAGCTTGGTGACTACCAATCCTGATGACAACCCTTCCATCACTTTCAACTACTTCAGCCATCCACGAGATTTAAAACGATGTGTAGATGGAATACGCATTGTGGAGAAGATCGCGACATCCAAACACTTCACCAACTACACACAATGTGACAAAGAGACATTGGATAAGCTGCTTAACATGAGTGTCCAAGCTAATGTTAATCTTATACCAAAACACACCAACAACACAGAGTCTTTAGAACAGTTCTGCAAAGACACTGTAATCACAATATGGCATTACCATGGTGGGTGTCATGTTGGCAAAGTGATCGCCCCCGATCACAGGGTTCTTGGTGTCCATAGGCTCCGTGTCATCGATGGTTCCACATTTAAAGAGTCGCCGGGCACTAATCCTCAAGGCACGGTGATGATGATGGGCAGGCAAGACCATAATTACAATACAAATTTCATGAGAAAAAATTACTCTTATTTTATTTTATGTCACTCTTTCCTTTTTGGTCTGTTAAAAAAAAATATGACTCTTATATTTAGAAATTCTTTAAATTTAAAGTTTCAATTTTACCCTTAATAATGTTTTTATAGCCATAGAAATGTCATGGCATCAGTAAGACCACAAGGTCTCTTTCTTTCTTTAAACTCAGTTCGTAGTCAAATATCGACATATAAAATGAAACTGACGGACATGACCAAAACAGCTAATTGTTTTGTGCTTCTTGTCCCATTGATGCAGGTACATGGGAGTGAAGATTCTAAGAGAAAGATTAGGAAGAGGAGCTGGTTTGTAAAGACTTAGACAACTTTGAAGTAGAAGAGGATTAGACCTATTCTTTTTAGTTTGTTTTGCTGAGGCCTGAGGGGTGTTGAATCAAGTGGAAAGGAACTGCTTCTTTTTTTAACCAAAGACTCTATGTCTTTACCATTCTAATTCTTAGCAAGCAGTTATGTGTAGTCTGTCAAGATTGGCTTGCCATTGATAACCTTGCATCTATATGCTTATCTCAAGTTATCACTCTTTTTTTTACACCGTCGGTTCAAAGAACTTGAACTCTTTCTATATATAACATGTTTCATGCATATGACTTGACTTGCAAGATTCGTCCTTGCCTAGTGAGTTTTACTAATGTTTGGCATTTAAAATGAACATGAAACAACTCAAACAATAGTCAGTAGGTTCATTAGGCAGTGAATAGACACAGAAGCAGTAACAATCATAATGTAGAAATAGTAGTGAGAGCTCAAATTTTTCAAACTGTGACGAAACTACTTAACTTAATTGCATCAGAGAATCAAGAAACTGCAAACAAACAAGTTTGAAGATGCTCACATCACTCTAGCTAATGATACTTGAACTCATGCCTTATCAAGCATTTTAAGAATTGAAAGGAATCTTGATTTATATAGATACAAATGGTCCCTCTTTTGATAACTAGTAATGGTCAATTTGATTAATCTCCTGGTTGAGGAACTGGTAGTAGGGGGTTGGAATTGTGGCCTTGTGGTCACAACACACCTAAGATTTTTTTTAAAATAAAAAATTAAGTAAAACAGTCGATAGAGAATGATCAGAATACATTCTGAGAATTAACTTCAGATATTTTAAAAACTACAAAATAAGCATGACTTCTTCATATTAACAAAAAGAACTCAAATGTTATTAGTCCGACTTTGCACTTAAAGTAGAGAGGAGGAGTACATAAAATGGATATCTTAAATCATCTAGCACTGAAAATGCTACAAATTATCAGGTTCAAATCTTCTTATGGCAATATCTACAGACAAAATAAGATAACTCCACAAACAAGAACACAGAGGAGCAATTTTACGTTCTTGTATAATACTATAGGACTTTATGGTTGTTGCTAAATATTCTCATCATGTCTTTGATGAAAAACTATGTTCACTCATGCTACCACTTGAAAGAACTCCCAACCGTTGCCAGAAATTCCTTTTTCTTCCCATTTTCAAAGGAGCAGAATTGAATTCCCTCCTAAAAGACTCAGATTCAAGAGTTCCATATCTAGCTGATGCACTCTTTAACTCTGAAGCTGATAATTCCATATTGACATTTAAAGGAGATTCAAAACCTGGAACCGATTTATGGACTAATGAAGTGTCTGTAACAGAAAGATCCCCGTGGCTGCAACTTATTTGTATATAATTACTGCCATCATTAAGGTTCTGAAATGACGATTAAACAAATGCAAAATTTGTATTTTAAGTTTTAATTCTCTAGCACAGTATTCATACCACTTCTTCATTTCCTCGGGCGATCTGAAGTTTAAGAGAAGAACCTATTCGTTCATGCTCCCTGGCTCAAATTTCAGAATAGCAAGATAGAAATCAGGTTCATCAACAAATTTGACTACTTCAAATGAATGGTCCGCAGCAACATTTTGCAGCAGCATCTTCTCTGGCAAGTTTGAGAAAACCACATCAGGATATAGTTTCCATTGCTCTTCAACCACTTGCCTGCCTTGTGGATGACTAATCACAACTCTTGCACCTGAATATATAAAAGAAACTATTACAACATTTAAACACCATTAAGCAATCCTTCTTAGATTTATGCAAAGATGATCATTTTGTCTTTGATGAAAACATAAAATCAAATGAAGTAGTACATAAGTTTCATAATCTGACAGAACTTCACCTGGCAAACAACGTTTTCCTAGTGCTTCCAGAATTTGACCAAGTTCAAAGGGCATTGCAGGAAGGAAGTAGAGAAAAACAACATCCAAAGGTGTCCACTTCTCTGGTACATATATTAGTTCTCCTTGCCAACATTTAACCTTGTCATATTTTTCCTTGATGCATGCTAACATGAAAAGGGAGTCATGAACGACAAATAATTGCCTGCAAATCGATGAATCAACTACTCTATCGACAAATTCATCAGAACTAATAGCAATCAGAACCTTAGAAGTCTCCGTGATCTCTCCTGCTGATATGATCTCATCAATTTTTTGCTTATGCTCATCGCTGGAATCTGGATACTCAAGAAATGACCAGTCTTTTTCCATGACATCTTTGAAATTAACCACAGATACTGTTCCATCATTTGATGAAGCAATAGTGCTAAAGCAGGATTGCAAATTATGAAAAGATGCAGATTTGACATGGACTGAAAAGGTACTGTTACCATGACTATTGAAAGCATATCGTTGAGGAGCTGGCTGTAAACTAAGACATTGTCTTGATGTATGAAGTGGTGATATAAGTGCGAGGAAAGACAAAGATGATGAGATAGAGCTCATTGGGCTAATACTCTCTACAAATGTCTTATTAGTATTTGAGGAGATAGAGATAAAAGTAGTCGTTATAAAGATGTCCTTAGCCTACAATCTCTTCTGCAGTGGAGGGAATACTTGTTAGTTTCTGTGCCCTGCCATTAGATTGAAGAAAATGCTTAATGGAGATGAAAGAGAAAGAAAAGCTAAAAAGTAGTTCAATAAGACAGTGTTGTCAATAAGTATTACTACTCCCACTGTCCCATATTACTCGTCCACATTACTAAAATTATCTCTCCCAAATTACTTGTCAATTTACAAAACCAAGACACAATTAATTAAATCTTTCCCATTTTACCCTTAATATCAAGTGTTCTTGAAAATAATCAATATTGATTAGAGTGTAATTAATTGAAGAGAGATAAGGGTAAGGTAGTATCTGTGGTCCGGCCGGCCCTTTCCCAGACGCGGCATAGTGGGAGCTTAGTGCACCGGGTTGCCCTTTTTTAGATAAGGGTAAGGTAGTAAAAATACACCTTTCATTTATAATTTCTTAAGGGTCATGTAAATGGGAAAGTGGACAAGTAATATTGGATCGAGGGAGTAGTAATTTATGATGAATGGGGAAGAGTGAGTCGGGTGACATGCTAAGGTGGTAATGGAGGAAATGCACATGACGCTTATAGTACCAATGAAGCCCGAAAACAAATCCAACCAATACAAACATCTCTTTTCGACCAACTCTTGCTGCTTTAGGGCTTATCTCTTGTACTGAAGCAATATATATATATATATATATATATATATATATATATATATCTTTCCAACTACTACTTCATGCTTCAGTTGACTGCCAATCACTATTCTTTCCAAATTGATCCTAATCCAAATAGGGTTCAAATTTCTACTCTATTCAACAACATATATATCACAAAACAATGTTCAACTTCATCTATGTATAGCAGAAGTATTGGAAATTTAAGATCTTTTTCCGTAAAAAAAGAGGAAATTGGGAAAGAGTTTCTCTGTGTGAACAAACTTTAGCCTAAAAAGAAACATCATACATCTCTTTCAAGTAACAAATATATTCAGGAATACAAATTTTATATGGTAAATTGCAGAGAGAAAAGAGCAGAGCTAACCTGGAAATGCTTTCTTGAATATGGGAGCAAGAAACTGGAATTCTATCCTTTTGCAGATGGAATAAAAACACACACTAATTGGGCGCAAACAAAGCCCAATTAAAAGATCAGGCCCATATACAAGAAGCGGACTAAGTTCACAAATAGCCTCAATAGGGTAGGATAGTCTTTATCTTTTGTCCCGCTTAATAAAAATTTCTAAAAAATAGCGAAAATTAGCTAGAAAAACTTTTGTTGTCCATCAAAAAATTATTTTTGCCTATAAGGCAGAAGTTCAAGATTATTGTCTATAAAGCTAGAATTTGATGGGGCAACAAAAGTTCTTTCCAAGGAATTTTTTAAAGTATTTTATTAAGCGGAGACAAAAATTCAATATTGGATACTTTTGGGAACATCACGCATCATTTCTTGCAAGAAGTGTACGCCAGCTTTGGGGGCTAAGAGCATAAGTATCCGCTTTTGGGGCCATCATTTAACTTGTATCCGTTTTTAAATCCATTTTCATCGGAGTGAAGATTCTAAGAGAGAGATTAGGAAGAGCAGCTGTTTTGTAAAGACTTTAAGAAATTGGAGCTTTTTATGTTGTTGTGTTCAAATTGTAATATGTATGAAGCGCATGCTTATTGTTTAACCTTGCATCTATATGCTTATCTCAAGTTACCACTTTTTTTTTTACACCGTATGTACAAAGAACTTGAACTCTTTCTATATATAACATGTTTCATGCATATGACTCGACTTAAAAGATTCGTCCTTACCTAGTGAGTTTTATTAATGTTTGGTATTAAAATGAACATGAAACAACTCAAACAATAATCATTAGGTTCATAAGGCAGTGAATAGACACAGAAGCAGTAACAATCATACTGTAGAAATAGCAACGAGAGCTCAAATTTTTCAAACTTCGATGAAACTAGATAACTTAATTACATCAGGATTCAAGAAACTACAAACAAACAAGTTTAAATGGTTCACATTATACTCTAGCTAAATGTAGTCATGAATTATAAACTCGTGTGCCACAATCCGTCAGGAAAGTTCTTGTCTCATACATTTTTTATTTCTCGGCAAACCTTATGCTAAATCAGAAAAAAACAGAAGTAATTATATGCTTAAGGTGAACATAAATCTATGTCGGCCAACAAAGCATGAAGAGTAATTGATCAAATTCTCGATGTTCCTACGAGGAAATGCAAGCAGTTTTTGAGAAATGAAAGAATTCTTGATTCATATAGATACAAATGGTCCCTCTTTTTATAACTAATAATGGTCAATTTGATTAATTTCCTGAGTGAAGGACTGGTAATAGAGGATTGGAATTGTGGCCTAATGGTCACAACACAACTAAGATTCTTTTTTAAGAAAAAAGGAAAACAGTCTACAGAGAATGATTAGAATACTTTCTGAAATAAAATTGAGATATTTTTAAAACTACAAAATAAGCGCGAACTTTTCATATTAAAAAAAGGGGCAGCCCGGTGACTAAGCTCCCGCTATGTGCGGGGTCCGGGGAAAGACGGAACCACAAGGGTCTGTTGTACGCAACCTTATCTTGCATTTCTGTCAGAGGTTGTTTTCACGACTTGAACCCATGACCTACTGGTCACATGACAACAACTTACAAGTTTCTCCAAAGTTCCCCTTCACTTTTCATATTAAAAGAAGTAAAAAGTTTTAGCCCCACATTAGGTTTTGCACTTAAAGTAGAGAATGAGTACATAAAATGGACATCTTATATCATCTAGAACTGAAAATGCTACTACAAATTATCAGGTTCAAATCTTCTTATGGCAATATCTACAGACAAAATAAGATAACTCCACAAACAAGAACAAGGAGCAATTTTACGTTCTTGTATAATACTATAGGACTTTATGGTTGTTGCTAAATATTCTCATCATGTCTTTGATGAAAAACTATGTTCACTCATGCTACCACTTGAAAGAACTCCCAACCGTTGCCAGAAATTCCTTTTTCTTCCCATTTTCAAAGGAGCAGAATTGAATTCCCTCCTAAAAGACTCAGATTCAAGGGTTCCATATCTAGCTGATGCACTCTTTAACTCTGAAGCTGATAATTCCATTTTGATATCTAAAGGAGAATAGAAACCTCGAACCGATTTGTGAACTAATGAAGTGTCTGTAACAGAAAGGTTATCGTGGCTGCAACTTCGTGACATAGGCTCTCGTGTTTCATCAAATTCATCACATACTAATTTCAAGGCTTGAACCACTTCTCCCATGAAAGGGCGATGTGATACTTCTGGCTGTACACACATTGATGCTATTGCTGCAACTTTGCTTATACTATCCAATGGGATATCAGACTCTATTGTTGGATCTATCATTGTTTCTAAACCTTCCTTGGTTGTCAGGAGCGGACGAGCCCAGGATACAAGATTTTCTTGACCTGGAGGCTGTGATAAATCCACAGGTTTTCGTCCGCTTAAGAGCTCAAGGAGAACTACACCATAGCTATAAACATCACTTTTCACCAGTAGATGGCCAGTCATTGCATATTCTGGAGCTAGATAACTGCAGCAATGATTAGCAAAAGTTATTCTTCACACAGAGTATAGATATGCAGTCACACTTCTCTATAACAATGTCATTTGTTCCAATATTTTTTGGATGTTATAGCGAGATATTGTTATAGAGAACATATAATATAACATAACATGAAAGATCCGTTCCACAGAAAACATGCTTATTATAGTGAAATGTTGTTAAGAAGATGACTGTTATAGAGAGGTCTGACTGTATCAACAAAAAACAGCTAAATTTTCGACAAATATTAAATGTTGAACCCCATAGTGTAAAAGGATTCAGTGGTGAGAACATAAAGTTTGAACGCGTCAAGTTTAAATTTTGAATCTGCTTCTGGTTATTAGTGTTGCCAGCACTAGGAAAAGTACAATAAGTCAGAAAATTTCTCTCGATGAAACAATACATACCCAAAAGTGCCCATCACATGTGTGGATATATGTTTGTTTCCCTCATCCAGTGCTGTTCTAGCCAAGCCAAAGTCTGAAACTTTTGGTGTAAAATCATGTTCTAGCAAGATGTTGCTAGACTTGAAGTCCCTGTGTATTACACGAGGACTTGAATCCTCATGCAGATAGGCCAACCCTCGAGCTGCACCTAATGCAATCTTCATTCTTGCATACCAATCAAGAGGAGAAGCCTCTTTATCAATTCCTGAAAGAGAAAAAGAGAAACCAACAGCACTTATTATAACATATGAAATATAAGTTTGGTATATTCATTTGTCAGATATGTACCAACCATGTAAATGTGATTCTACACTCCCATTAGGAACAAGTTCATAGACCAGGCATCGACAATTTTCCTCTGTGCAAATACCTATCAATTTGACCAAGTTTCTGTGATGCAGCCTACTAAGCATCTCAACTTCTGCCAAAAACTCACGGCTTCCCTGGCGATCATCTCTTTTTAAAACCTTAACTGCTACTTTCCTTCCATCGTCAAGGGTTCCACTATACACGAGTCCAAAACCACCTTCTCCAAGGATCCTTTTAGTGTTGAGGTTGTTAGTGGCTCGCTCTATATCGTTTGTACTGAAAATCTTCGCAGTTCCTGTGTACACTAAAATACTAGAACTGAAGGACATGGATTTTGAGCTGGGCCTACTTCCCAAAAGCGTCGATCCAGCACCACCTGTTCAGTATATATTCATCAGTTCCAAGACATATTATGTAACGACTTAAAGAAAAATAGGCCAAATGGGCAGTTTATCTGCATTTGCTATTTAAAGCCAAAACTCTCTATAACAGCATCATTTATAGAGAACATATAATAAACATGACTGTTATAGTGAAATATTGTTGTAGAGGATGACTGTTATAGAGAGGTTTGACTATACTATATTTCAGACATTGCAATTTCTATCTGTAGATTTTACCTGATGTTTTCCCCTGGGAGGAGAGTAAAATATGTGGTGGTTGCTTGGGTGATTGAGCACAACATCCGCACTTAAACAACAGAAGCCAAATAAATCCCATGCAAAGAACAAAGGCTGTGAATGATGAAAGTACTATCACAACGATCATATTTCTAGTTATCCCCTTCTTTCTCATTCTTGACACATCGACACCCAGAGGTTTGATTGTCCTTCCATCATTTTCATTGCCAGGATAGGCTGGTAGATCATCAATAGTGGCACTGCTGGAATAATGTGTAGGCGGAGAAGGTGGTAGCCCTGCAAGAGAATCACCTTTTTAAGAACTCAAGCAATAGAATGCATATAACACTAATAAAGATCAGATTAAGATATTAATGGTACCAATTGACAACCTGGATAACGAACATAAACCATCTCATAGGCACCAAAATCCGTAGTCTTTATTAATAGCGTCCTCTTCCAGAACTTCTGATAGATTGTTAAAGCAGTGGCAGCATCAAATTTTCCATCTGTAGGAACCAAATTAATATGTACAATTGTTTTCTCAAGCTGTTGATCAGCTGCATTTGCTCCCATAATGCGCACTTGACTCCTGTTTAGCGAAACACCAGCAGCAATTTCCTTGGCTAGCTCAGATACCAAAGGAAAGAAGGTATAGAGTGTGACGTTTAGGCGCACTGCTACTTGCATGGGCCACACACAGCAACACGGTGATCCAGGAGGCGTGTAGGTCAACGGCTCAGTGCATGTGAACGAACTACAATCTAATCATCATACATTTTACTTACTAAAAACTGACAAATAAAGGAAACTGGAAGAACATCAATAAGATTTTTGTGGTCTTGGCTGAACTTTCAATGCCAATGGAATTAGTTAGAAGAGAAGTTACTCTTGAATCACTACTACAAAAACAGGAATTAGAGACGGATCTGTAGCTAAACAGCAAAATCCACCACTAATCTTATTTGGCGACATATTATCAAAAAATTATATTAGCTACGAGCGATTTAGCAACGGATTAGTGACAAAATTTGTAACTAATTCCAGCTTTTTTTTGTAGTGAATAGAGAGCTAAAAGCACTTGTCTATGTACCTTGATTGGGAGGCGGAGGTGGCAGCGTCATAACAGGTAAAGGTGGTGCTCTCAGTTTCTTTCCTTTTATAGATGAACTCATTGGTGATATTGTGGGAACTGGAAACAATAAGAAGAACCAGATAATCAGTATTTGTTAGGTATTACCTTTTATATAACAAATAAGAAAAGAGATGATGCATTAGCTTGAAAATTTATATACATACTTCCCGAGTGACTAGGTTGGATTATCGGAGATGATACAGGTTCCCAGCTTACTGAAGAAGGAACAGGAGATGTGAACGGAGAGATCGAAGGCCCTATATGTTTCAAAAAGAGAATAGTGTAGTCACTTGTGCAGGCAAAACCATAAAGGTAATCTAATCTTTTGAACCATCCAAATATATACTTTACTGTATCTATTATATATTTACAAGACCGAAGGCAAAATATTTTTAGAATAGCTTACCTGATGGAAAGTGACTGTATTTTTTTCTCCTGTGATGGTGCCTAATAGAAGATATTGAAGGCGCAGATGCAGAACTGTGTATTTGATTTCGGCCAGAATTCCTAAAATGTGGTGAAGTAGAAGGTGCGTCTGCATAATTAGATGGTTCAAAGATCTTATGCTGATAAGTAGCTGCACAACCAAATCTGACTATCAGGTTTTGCTAACTTCAAAAAATAAATAGTTCTAGCTACTTAAAGTACCTTTACTTGGATGATGATATGGCTGTGGAGCACTGTGAAATGTTTCATATCTCGTCCAGCTAATAGATGGAGCAGGCGAAAAATCTGCAATGTGTACGCAATGCAAACAACATATCAAAAGATATGCTAATCAGGAAACATCTTTAGCATTTTACATAATTCTGGGCAGGGTGGAAAATAAGCTATGACAATAGCTTTTGTCATTTTCAGGTTGACACACACTTATTGCATACCGAATGTTGTTTTATAATATCATGGAGATAAGCTTTAAGAGGCCTTCAGTAAATTAAGATACACGAGTGCCAACATATACGAAGCATGGCTAAAGAAGGCCTCAAATTGAAGAAATCAAATAGCATATCCTCTGCACTAGATGGAAAACATATTACGAATAAACGAGTGTTGTAAAGGCCAGAGATCTAACACAAACAAAGGGAAAGAATATCACCTCCTTGTAATATCAGAGATTCTGTACTTCTCTGAAAACTAAGATCAATTCGTCCGTCCTTGAATTTGGAAATTGCAGAAGCTGCTGTTTTCATTGAATATAGGTTGAATCCTGCAATGGTGCTAAAGCTACTCAATAAATCCGGCATATTCATACAATACTAGATCATAACTTCATATTTAATACTTCCTAGAGTCAACCATTCCATTTACTCCAACTTCTTTCGTTCGATATCTTGAAAAGAAAGAAAAAACTACTTAACTACAAGTTCAGAAGCAGACGGAGCTTATAATCAACGGGATCAACTGAACTCAGTACACAAAACATATATGTGTGTGAAAAACTGAACATTCTACGAATTCTAAAATTTGAAACCATAATTTTAGAAGTACGAGTTCAGTGTTAAGTTTAAATCTATAAAGTTTAAATATTGGATCCGCCTCCGACTTGAACAAGCACAATTACCCATCAAATCCCTTGCTCAAACAATCAAGAATTGCATTATTGACACAAAATCAACAAAATACACAACCAGAAACATAAGCATAGTTGAAACAAAATGCATTTATCAATCAAGTTCCAATTTAAGCACAAACTTGCCAAATGGTAATGTGATCACAAAAATATGGTACCTGCAGATAATTGAACTGAGAAACCACATAGAATCACCAATATGAAACTCTGCAGCAACCCCATTTTCCTCCTCAAGAAAAATGTAGAGAGGATCAAATTACAGAACCATACATTGGTCTATCAAGCAGGAATTTCAACCAAGAAAAAAAAATTGAATGAGAACTGTACTATTTAGTACAATGTGGTTAGAAAGAACATGATTATATGTTCAAAAGGAGTACAAAAATACAAGTGTCTTTATCTTATGCAAATGAGACCCAAAAATGGTACAACCACCAAGAACTCTGTCTAAGTTAGGTGGGGAATAAGTAGTAATAAAAGTATAAAACCACAAAATCTATCAGATTTTTTTATATTCTTGGAATGAAAAAAAAATTAAAATGGGTTAATAAAGATTGTTAAAACTGATCAAAGGACCCAAAAAAAAGAAGATATATAGTACTAGTACAACACTAGAGGGTTGATCCAGAAAAGAGCTAAAGCTAAAGCAAGAGAGACACTGTGAAAGAAAAAAGCTCCCTTCTTCTTCTTGTGGGATTGAAAGAAACAAAGGACAAAGAAGAATATTTTCTTCTTTGAAAATTATATTCCTAGATCCATGACATGATTTGTTAGTTGAAAATTAGTAAACATTGAAAATCTATCAGTTGAAATTGTTGACATATTGTTCAACTGGAAATGCCACCCCTACTGACTTTTTTTTAATTTTTTTTTTATATCCAGCTTTCCGACTTACATCACACCTATTTCTGGTGATAGTAGTCCCGGTCCCTCAGCTACTACCAGTAAATCACCGGATGTGATGGCTTACGGCAGACTATTCCTAGTGATAGTAGTCCCGGTCCCTCAGCTACTACTAGACATGTCCAAAGTTCGGGTCAGGTGCCTTTTTTTTCTGTTTGTCCGACCCTGGCCCGATCCTGACCCTGTTTATTTTTTAAATTTTCCGATAGTGGCCCTGACCTTTAGGGACCCTACGGGTCACGGCTCGGCCCTGATCCACTCTACAAAATAAATAAAAATATTTTTTTATTAAAATAACAGTCCAAATACAAGTCCAAAAATATAACATATATTCTTAAAACATGTAAAAAAAACTCCAAATTAAATGATTTTTAAAATAAAAATTCCAACATTAAAATCAATTTGTGTTTTTCCCCAAATCAGTTTCTAATTTCCCTTTTTCTTTAGTAAATATCTCACTGGCCAGCCCTGGATTAGTCTATGATTTGTAAAGATTCTCATCTTACTTAATTACACTCTAGTGCAACTAAACTGATGTTTGGTAAAAGGTAGTGTCTTTTCCACCTTTTACTTTTTATACTTGATAAATTGAAAGCAGTAACATAATGCCACATGTTCGATACGTGAGTCCACCAATCTTAAAGTTGGAAGAGTTTTTTAAATAGTACTTTTGTTTCTTTCTCTAATCGTTGCTTAAGTCAGGTTGTGCATGACTCGATTTGTAGTTTGATATCTGCTACCTTCACTCACAGACGAATTCAAGATTTAAACCGGAAAGATTCAATTTACTTTTAAAATTATACATCAAAATTTTGATAATTACTATTTTAATAATTCTTTTATATGTATATTTATTTATACTTCATGAGGAAATGATAGGCTCCATCGAACGTAACCCATTATGTGCAGGGTGCATCCGCATTGCTTCTAGTCCGTTTAGGTACATAGTAATTCCACCTATCAAAACTTAGATAGATAGAAAAATAATCATGTACCTAACATTTTGTCTTGTTAAAATATTTCGTTCTAAACTCCTTTCTTTTTTCATTAAATTTTTATTGTCGGTTTGTAACTATGTGATCACCGGAAGTGGAAGAGCTATTTGATGAGACTTCATCAGATGATTGTACAAGAAGGAACTAGATAGATTAGAGAGAGGGAAAAAAGAACAGATGATAAAAATAATAAATAAATAAATAAATAAAAGAATTTTGGATTGGGTCAGGAATCCAAGTTTGAGGCGGTATTTATTTCACCTTATTGACCATTAAAATCACATTCTTGAATGCAAAGAAATGAAATTGCACCACTCGTATTCGATTTCATTATTATATGTTGTTTTCTTTGCTTCGATTTTGTTTGTTGTTGCTATTGTTCTCTTTCAATTATATTCAACATGATTTTTTCACTATTCTATTTCCTTTCCATACTTAATTATGATATGTTTTACTTGAATAGAGAGTCTTATCAGAAACAATCTCTATCTTTACAAGGGTTATTAGATACCTCACCCTCCTCAGATTTCATTTGTAGGATTACAATGAGTGGTATTGTTGTATATGAATATTGAAATCATAATTGGATAGGTTATTGTATAATGGGTAGAACCTAAATATTACGTCAATTGTCTGGTGGGTACTGTTGAATATTTGGAAGATATTATGACAAATGAAATATTGGCTCACTTGTACCTTTAAATTTAATAACCCTATCATTTTTATTATTATTTATTATGTGACGCCTGTCGAAAATAAACTCCACTCCTCCCCACCATATCTTTTCCTTCTACCCAATTCCCCTTTAGGAAAAATATCTGACTCGAGTGAATTTCTCGAAGGGGCCTACCAGAGGGGCAAGATGAAAACATTCACAAACCTTTACTTAGATGAAGAGAAATCTCTTTGATTGTTTTAAGACCCTAGATATGTAGCATATAATACTAATAAAGCCCTCACAATCTAATTCTGAACTTTGTCATTTATTAGAGTTTAATTCTTCGTTACATTGCTATTCCAATATGAAATTTCTCAAAATCCTCGATGTTGGTTGTATCTTCAATTTTCAGAATTTAAAATTTACTTAATCAAATAGAAAACAAAAGGGTAACAACAAGGGATTTGGGTGCAAAGAGATCGATGTGCAGATGCTTTTTCTAAAGGTAATTGGGTCATGGGTGATGGATCATGGCCTCATGGGTGGGCCGGGTAGAAGGAAAAGATCTGGTGGGGAGGGTGGGGTTTTATTTCCGATCAATAAGGAGGTGTCACATAATAAATAATAAAAAAAAAAGAGGGTTGTTAAGTTTAAGGGTACAAGTGAGCCAAAATATGTGGATGAAGGTTATTTTTAGCCTAATAGATGGATGGAGAGTATTTATAAATCTTCTGGCATAGTTTAGGGGCATTGTTGGACTTTTTTTGTTAAATTTTATGGGTTCAGCTTCTAATATTTTTTGTATGAATCCATTATATTTTTATAATTATGAGTTCATCTCTACTAATTATTTCATTTTTGATAAAAAAAAATTCACATAAATTTATACTACGCGTAAAAAATTATTGGGTTCAGATGAATCTGGTACCATAGAGCTGGATCCGCCCCTATTGAATTACGTTAGAATCTAGAACAAAAGCGAATTCAAAATTTAAATTTGATGTGTCCAAATAATTATGTTCTCACAACTAAATGTATTTCACTTTGCAATTATGGAATTAAAATTAACTCAATATTTATTAAAATTTTAATTATGAGTTAAGTTGAACCTATTAAAACTACATTTTATCTGCTTCTGATCCAAAAAGGCGAGGGGAATAATGTAAATCGAACTCATGTATACATTTTATTGTAGTACTTTCACCGATAATAGAAGGGAAATATTATTCAACTTAATATATTTGTGTACAACAACAATAATATATTCAGTGAAATCCTACAATGTGGGTTTGAAGAGGGTAGAGTGTACGCAAACCTTACCTCTACCTTGGTGGGTAAAGCGGTTGTTTCTGAGAGTCTCGGCTCAAGACAGAGCATAAGCACAAACAAAGCAACAACAAAAGCAAAGTAAGAGCAAAACAAGAGCAAAACAAGAGCAACGGTCAGACCCAGTCAGAAAAAATTTAAAGCAGTATTAAAATGCTGCTATCAAAAGCGAATAAATCATGATAACGCATTCCGAAAAAGTAAGCAGTAGCTAGCACATGTAAATAAGCTAAACAAAGTACACTAAAGGACATATAACATCAGAAATCAAACTACATGAGACTATAACGCAATACTGCGTCTATTTTAAAAATTTTAAGTAGTATTAAAATGCCGGTATCAACGGATACGCCATGATAACGCATTTTGAAAAAGTAAGTATTAACTAGTGCAGACAAATAAGCTAAACAAAGTACACTAAATGATACATATCGATAGAAAACCAGCTACATGTTACTATAAAGACATAACGTGCCTATTTGTATGATAGGCTAAGCAGGCCTATAATACTAACATTACCACTACCAGTTTGCAAGCGTAAGTAGGACTTCACTCGACTACCTACTGTCCTTCTACCCTAATCTGTGTCCTCCACCACCCCCTATCTAAGGTCATGTCCTAAGTAAGTTGCACATGCGTCATATCTAGTCTAATCACCTCTCCCCAATAATTCTCTTGCCTACCTCTACCCCTCCTGAACCCGTTCATAGCCAACCTCTCACACTTTCGCACTGGGGAATTTGTGTCTCTCCTCTGCACATGCCCAAACCATCTCAACCTCGCTTCCCGCATCTTATCCTCCACCGAGGTCACTCCTACTCTGTCCCGGATAACATCATTTCTAATCATATTCCTCCTTGTATGCCTGCACATCCATCTCAACATCCTCATCTCCGCAACTTTCATTTTTTTTGATGTGCGAAGTCTTGACTGACCAACACTCCGCCCCATACTTTTTTATCACATAAGACTCCAGATGAGAGCCTCCATTTCATCCACGCTGCCCCAATACGATGTGTGATATTGTCATCAATCTCTCTATTCCCTTGGATAATAGACCCGATGTACTTGAAACTTTATTTCTTTGGGATGATCTGAGTAACAAGTCTCACCTCCACGTCTGTCTCAAGATCGCTCCCGTTACTGAACTTGCACTCCAAGTATTCTGTCTTGGTCCTGCTTTGCCTAAATCCTTTAGATTCCAGAGTTTGTTTCCAAACCTCCAACTTAGCGTTCAATAAAAATATAATGCTTGATTTTAAAAGATATATATATATATATATATATATATATTATAAGAATATTTAGTGCAATAAGACGTTTATACTAAAATGGCTATTTTAGGGGTGTTATAATTACGTAAAGAATCTTAACCATTGAATATTCTCCTTTGATGCGGTCTGTGACGTTAATTCTATTGCTTTCAATTAAATGACAATAAATGACTTAAATGTTCTTTAAATTTGAGTGTAAAGAAGCTTTTAAGATGTGGAATTTAAAAACTCTTTTCTAGCATTTATACCGAACATTTATTGGAAGGGAGGTGAGAATTCAATAGTTTATTAAACCACTTTTTTTTTTGAAGGGCAAGGTCTTTGATTAAAGGAGTTTAATATTTTCTTTCCTTATTTTAATTATATACTTAATTTGTGTAAAGTATAGCATTAGTACCACTGGTCATGTAAGTTTTATATTATGGTTTACCAACTAATTTGTCAGTATTAATCAAACATGAAAGTTGCTCCATGCTCCCATTTGTTTAGCAAGAAGGCTGTTGGGTCTCTCTACGGCCCAATGAGGCCGTTGAGTGGGCTGCTGATCAGTAAATTGAGTTTTTAGGCTCTTGGGTTTCCATACGGCCCAATAAGGTCGTGATTGGGCTGCTCAACAGTAAATTGCAGTGTTTTTGCAGCACCAGAGGAGAGACTTTTTTGGAAGCGCGAAATGGGTGTTATAATATGGACGCTGTGATATTTTTGTTCCTTATGGAATTTCATTTGAATCCGATGCAAAGGACATGTTTCTAAAGATAATTTGAATTGGCTACAGAATTTTGGTCTAATATAAGAGCATATTGGGTGATGTATAGATTAGGCGTATATTACATATTTGAACTCTATCGCACATAAAAGCATAGATTTAAGTGGAGAATTTATAGGGGTGATAGATATGCCGTTTGGGCTGAAGTTGGAGGGTCAAGATGAGCTAAATCAATACATGAACAATGCCCAAACCATCCAAAACTTACATGGGCTAAGATGAAGGGTCAATATGAGCTAAATGATGGGTCACAACCCAACTTGACCAATTATTTTTACAAATTTCAAACTTACCTTCTATGATGTTATTTTATTTTTATGTATTTAATTTTTTCATATCTTTATTTTTAAAATAAGAATAATATTTTTAAGATTTTTTTTATTTTTTATAAAAGCAAAATAAATTTATAAAATAATGGGTGGGAGGGCAGGGGTAGTGGGGCGGGGGTGAGAGGCGGGGGGATGGGTAAATGGGGTAAGAAAAGTTTCTCATTTTTTATAAAAAATAGTATAAGTAAAATAAATATATAAAGTAAAAACTTCGGATAGGGTGGGGAGTGGGGATAGGGTAAGCAATTTTTTCTCATTTTTTATAAAAAGTTTATAAAAGTAAAATAAATATATAAAATAGAAAATTTGGTGGAAGGGTAGGAGGGGATTGGATGATGGGGTACGAAAAATTTATCATTTTTAATAAAAAATTATATATAAGTAAAATAAATATATAAAATAAAAACTTCGGGTGTGGTGTGGGAGGGCAGGGGGTTGGGGGTGATTCATATTTTTTATAACTTTTTTTTATAAAAGTAAAAAGAATATGAATAGAAATTTGGAGATGTGGGTAGGGCATGGGGTGGGGGTGGAGTGGTAAGAAAAAATTTCATATTTTTAATAATTTTTTTTTATAAAAGTAACAAAAAATATGAAATAGAAATTTGAGGATGGATGGGGGTGGAGGGGGTAGGTGGGGTTAGAGCGGTAGGGGGGGAGGTAAGAAAAAATTTCATATTTTTTATAAAAGTAAAAAATATATGAAATAGAAATTTGAGGATGGGGGTGGGGCAATGGGGTGGGGTGGGGTGGCGGAGGGAGGGAGTAGAGGCGAGAGGTGGGGTAAAAGTAGGTAGGGGTGGTAGGGGGTAGAAGTGGGTAGGGGTGGATAGGGTGGGGTGGAGTAGGCAAGGTAGAGGACAGAGACGTGAGGGTGGTTCAATGCTTGGGTTGGGGTTGGTGTAGAGGAGGGGTAGGGTGGATGGATAGTGTGGTGGGTGGTTGGGGTGCGTTATGTATTTTTATTATTCCGAAATAATAAATGAATTTTTAAAATAATTAGTTATAAATAAATATCTTAATCTAGAGTGGAGCTTTAACCGTTAAAATTGAGTATTTTCGTGAGTCAAGTTTGGGCATCATCATGGATTCATTTGGGATGTTGATTTATGATGGGTCAACTTGGGCTAGCCCAAACCAACACATCATCAAAATCACTTTTGCCCAAACCCATGAAAGTGGACGGGTTGGACGGGTCATTTGAATTTGGATTAATTTTGACACCCCTAGTTATTTATAGAGTTCCGAATTATACGCCAAGCCAATGTTAAATTCTCAATTATAGAAGAAACGATAATCTAAAGTCCTGAAACATCGACTGCCCACAAGTTAAACTTGAATGGGCCTTGAATACCGGGCAAAGCGCTAGAACTCTATGTGTGGGCTAAGTACTAGAACTCTTTATGTATGGGCCTCGAATATTGGTGTTGGTTTGAATTTGTAAAAATAACGTACACTGATTCTTTTTCTAGTCTTTAAAAATTAGCCAATGTCCTAAAAATCTATAAAAAAATATATGAAGTTAAAAATGATTATTTGTGAATTTTACATGTGGATTTAGATGTTTTGTCGTGCTCTATTAAGAACGTACTGCAACTCAAAATGTTGCCGAAATCTTGGCTCTTCTCAAGCTATATAAATACCTCCAATTACTGCGGAGCTATTCTTGTTTGCTTGGTTATGGGGATCTTTTTTCTTACATTTGCTTTTATTCACCGCTCTGAATCGATCTATTATTCGGGAATATAAAGAAGAGTTCTTCATAGTTCATACATCATGCTAAAAGTTCTTGGAACTGGATTTTTTATGAAAATAAATGTTTAGAATTGTTGTTGATGATTAGAAGAACATTCAATATTATCATTCCTTCCGTGCCATATAGAATGACTCTTTCGTTCACTTTTACTTGTCCATTATAATAAAAATAGATTTTCAGTTTTACTTGTCACTTTTAGCATATCAAAAGAATTTTTTCTTTCTGTTTTATCCATAGTATTAATTAGTCATTTCAAATCATTTTTCAAGTCTATTAAAACTATGTACCAATTAATATGTATATCATAGTAAATTATGCGTTTCATTTATTATTTCTTAAAGAGTGTGCAAAGTCAAT
This sequence comes from Anisodus acutangulus, assembly GCA_029783415.1. Lineage (NCBI taxonomy): Eukaryota > Viridiplantae > Streptophyta > Magnoliopsida > Solanales > Solanaceae > Anisodus > Anisodus acutangulus. The sequence goes on along the minus strand of CM056506.1, from coordinate 1,713,865 downwards.
AGTTGACAAGTAAAAGTGAACGAATGAAGTAACTATTTTTGAGGTCACTTAATAAATGTATTTTATTTAAAAAGTTAATAGATTAAGTATTGAATTTCACAATGAAAATCATATGATTTGACCCTCGAACTTTGAATTGTTCTTTCCTTTTGTGACAATTTTTTAACGTTTTGCTTCAAAGTGGATAAAATATTTTTCTTATGAGTATTAACATGTAGTAACATTTAACTAAATCTACTATTACTAAGGAGTGTGGTGGTACGATCGAGATCCCTCTACTCAAACCGCTCTTAGTTTCAGATCTAAGCCTTGAAAATGAATAGATACCTCGTAAGGACGGTCTCTCCTTTAGTACACCTTACAAGATCTGAATTTAAATTAGTTAAACTAGCTAGTTGTACATAGCGGACGGTTTTACCTACTCCAACTAACCTAATTGGGCTAAAAGGTTAATGATTGTAGAGTTGAAAGCAGCCCAGCATATGTGCAACAAACATAACAGGAGTAGAGGCAGGTGAGTAGGGACCGCCAGATCTCACTATCACACTTGCCTTTTAACATTCAACCATTCCACGCAATGCAATGGTGGAGAAGCTCATCATGGAACAGTATATTCCAAATACTGCATACTATACTATACTCCCACCGTCTCATATTAGTTAGCCATTTTTTTTTTTTTTGATAATCCAGGTTTCCAGGCTTGCGCCTGACTACTTCACTGGTATTACCCAGACGTCCTGGAGGTAATAGCACCGGTCCTTCAACACTATTACCAGGTAAATCGCGGGATGTGCTCGGTGGCTTTTTCTGAGGCGTCTGATCAATGAGACAAAGTCAAATTTCCCAACATGCAGAGTTTCTTCGTGCTTGCGGGGAATCGAACTCACGTTGTCTCATGCCAGAGCGCCTTATAGCGCCCAGGCTTTACCACTGGACTATGCCCCGGAGGACTAGTTAGCCATATTATTAAAAATATCAATCTCAAATTAGTTGATTACTTTTTAAAAATAAGATAAAATTAATTAAGCTTTTTCTACTTTGCTCTTAGTATTAATTATTTTTTAAAATAATCAATATTGATTAAAATATAATTAATTAAAGAGAAGTAAATATTGATTAGGATACAATTAATCGAAGAGAGATAAAAGTATTATAATAAAAATATCATTTTTATTTATAATTTTTTAAAGAATGTTTAAAAATAGTCAAGTAATATGGACGGGGGAGTACTTATTATGCCCCCTCAAAATGCCTGGGCCATATTTGTTGAGGTGGACACATCTATTTTAGGTGCAATTACCCATATCTAAGGCCCACTCGTTTACCACGACTGCACTACTATTTCACTTTCTTTTTGATTTTCCAATATTCCTTTATATCATCTTATACATATTAATCTTGCTTTTCTGCAGTATTAATTCTCCTTACACTTCACAAAACGTATCTTCTTTTTCTATCCAACGTTAGTAACGTGAAAATAAAATAAAACGAGTAAGAATAACTTTGCTTTTGTTGTTTCAATTAGCCTTTCCTGTCTCTTCCTTCTGATTCGTTAACCAAAATAAAAAGAAAATGAAGGTAAGTAGTGCCCTTCTAATAATCAAATTGCCAGAGAGAGACTTTGGAAAATTCTTAATTTTTCCTTCTTCATTAGAGGCACTAATAAAAACAAAAATGGGTTATTCGTATTTCGTCTTAAAAGTTAAAAGGTGAAAATTCTAAAGATTTACCGTAATTAATATGTGGAAGCCTGGAAGGAATCCAAATCTCATAGAGTTGTTCATTCAGTGATGAAAAATTATTAGTGTAGTTGACCACTTAGTTTAGCGCCTAATTATAATCAATACCTGCAATTATTAAATTTCCATTCCTGAATTATTTTGAAGGCAAGTTTTCTTATAATATTGAAATTGTCAGAAACTCGCAAGACTTTGATAAGTTAATTTGTTTCCTTCTTTTAAATAAAGAAAAAAATGAAATATTTGTGAGATTTAAGCTCTTGACCAGTTAGCTGTAGTCTAAAATTACGACCATGCAACTCTAATCTCAACGAATCTTTAAATTTCCATTTATAAATTATTTTCCATAATTCCACCCCACCCCACTCGCCTGAACATTCCAAAGTAACTGTTCCACGTACACAAATAAAGGCGATAATCATTAATCACCAAATTAAACCTAATTGGTGGGTGATTAAACACTCGCTAATAAAGCGTGTGGTGTGTGATTGGTTGGTGAGTGACACCTATAATTTGAGCATTAGTTATAAGGTACTTGTCTGTCTCCATTGTTGTTCCCATTTCACCTTCACATAATTCAACCCTTTTCACCTTAAATTAATATTACCCCTTTCTCTCTGTATAAATACAGAGAAACAAAACCCTAATCCCTAATTCCATTTTTTCAAGTTTCTAATATGGCGGATAGAGTATACCCAGCTGCTAAACCCGCCGCCGCAAATGGCACCGCCGCCCCCGCCACCGCCGTCAACGGCGGAGCTAATCCAGCTTTTCCAGCAAACAAAGCTCAACTTTACAACGCCACACGTCCTACCTACCGTCCTATGCCGCCTCCTCGCCTGAAACATCGCCGGAGCTGCTGTTGCTGTTGTTGCCTCTTCATTACCTTTTTCATAGTCACAATTATCCTTCTCGCCGCAATTGCCGGTGCTATTTTCTGGGTACTATACCGTCCAAAAACGCCGTCGTTTAATGTTCAATCTCTACAAGTCTCGCAATTCAACCTTACGTCCACAAAATTCGCATCTAAATTCAATCTCACTGTCATCGCTCATAACCCTAACAAAAAAATTTCTTTTTTCTACGATCCAATTAATATCAATTTCAGCACCGACGATGTCGACATCGGCGACGGATCGTTACCGGCGTTTATACACGACACAAAAGACTCAAAGACATTGAAGACTATCGTGTCAAGTACAGGAAAAACTCTCGACGATTCGGAGATTTCGACGTTGAGATCTAAATTGAAGAACAAAAACAATCTTCCATTGGAGATTAAGCTTGATACTAAAGTTAAGGTTAAAGTTGGAAGCTTGAAGACAAAGAAAGTTGGAATTAGAGTTAATTGTGATGGTATTAAAATTTCTGTTCCGTCTGGGAAATCGCCGACGAAAGCTACTACTAGAGATGTGAAATGCAAAGTGGATCTTCGGATCAAGATCTGGAAATGGACTCTCTGATGAGTACTTTAATTTTAGGGGTGTGATTTTCCCTTCTTTTTGTTTTGATTGTTGAATTTTTTTCGTTTTTTTTTTGGGTAAATGGATGATGGTAGGATATAGCTAATTCGATGTGATTGTTATATATACATTAATCTGCAAAATCGAAATTTGTTTAGTTAGGATTGGGAGTAGCATATATTCATTCTTATACATAGTATATTTGTTTGCGGTATTTGATCATATTTGAATTTGCATTTCAATGATTCTTCTTTCTGCTTTCATTCTCTTAATCTCTTCTACTTCACTAACAACTTATTCTCACTCTTCATTACCTAACCATGGAAGTTGATGAAAGCTGTCAGTGATTAAATTAATGTGTTTATTAAACTGGGTGCATTGACTTAATTAACTCATGATAAGAGTAGAGCCAAAGTGCCTGTACGCCAGAAAACAGCTGTATATAGCCCTGGGTCACAGATAGATTGGTGGAGGTAACTTAAAATTCATCTGGAGGTCGTCAGCGTGTGTTCGAATACTGATGAGAGCAATTTGCTCTCTTCTGTGGTAAAACTTGTAGGTGATATCAGTTGCTATGTTCTCAAACCCTGGTCATTTAGGCACATTCCGCGATTTACTAATAGTAGTGCTAAGGGGCCGAGATTACTATCTCCAGAAATAGTCTGACGTAAGTCGAGAAGTTGGATATAAAAAAAACAGTTGTATTTATTGATAGTCAAAATCTGAAGACGAGCAGATTGCAGTAGGAGATGTGGGTTCACGGGAACTCATGTTAAAAATTTCACGGAATATTTAATGATGAACCTAGTTATTATTACATACTCCTATATTAACTTGATATTATTTTAAGAACTAGTAAATGTAAATTCTGGATTCGCTTGCCTTAAAATAAAATGCCGGCTGGAGGGGTTGAGGGGCCATGGAGTGCTGGGGTTCAATAATGAAGATTAGTTTAATGTAGTAGTGAATAGGGTGAAGAAAGGTGTTGGTGGTCCCCGGCACAACTAAATGACAAATGAGGAGAACTTAAAATTCAGCTGGAGGCCTGCAGCGTGGGTTCGAAACCTGGTGGGATCAATTTGTTCTCTTCTTGAGTAGGACCTTGTAGTTGATATCAGTTGCTCTGTTCTCAAACCCTGATCATTCAGGCACATCTTGCGATTTACTGGTAATAGTGCCGAGGGACCGGGACTACTATCTTCAGAAATAGTCTGACGTAAGCCGGAAAACTGGATATAAAAAAAGAAGAAGGTGTTGGTGAAACATGTGTGTAGTTGAACTTCAACTTGGAGTAGTAGGACCACTCGACGTTTCCCCTCATTTTCCAAGATTTGTGGTTTTTTGCGGTTCTATAAAGAAGATGATTAGTTACCTTTCTTTCTGATACATTTGTTTATTGTTTGTTCGAGGGTGTCTGGTTTGCAGAATATGAGGATCATACATAAACTGATAAAAGTACACAACTCTAAAGGGGTTCGGACAAGAGTCGGCTCTCTAGTTCTTTGCATCAACTTATGATAGAATAAAAAGTGTATGTGCCTGAATTAAATCTAAGAATTCAAAAGAATCTGTCTTTTTCGAATTACAGTATAATTCATTTGTTAGTATCCATTTGTGATGTGACCAATGACTTTTTGACTTGAAATGTATAGTTGTGGTTAAATAATTAAAAATTTATCTTCATATCCACGGATAAATTTACAAGTTTAAAATTTTCAAGTCTGTTCAGAAACTCCTTTCTAAGTTTACGTTTTAAGGTGCTTGGTGTTAGACCTCTAGACAAGTCCCTCAGTATGTGGCAAGGGTGTCAGACATGTTGGCCAAAATGAAAATAATGATGCCGATGTGAATTCAGAATTTTAAATTTACGAGTTTTCAGCTATTTCAAATTAAAAAGAAAATTAATTAGAAGTGCTCAAGAGAATCAAACTCTCATCAAGGAGGGTAGCAATGCCTTAGCAGGTTATCTGTGCGACCAAGAACCTGTTTTGTCACTGGGGACCCACCAATTTTTTTATATATTAGTAAATGGATTTATCAATAAGTATACAGATTATACGCAAAAGTTATTGTATTCCTGAAAACTCACATCCAATATCCTTGATCAGCCCCTAATAATGATGGCAATATGAGTGTTGTCGTAGGCTGAATGAGTGGTGCATAGGCAAAGCCATTAGCCGATGTTGATGTTGCTTGCGCGGACAACAATGGTGATTAAGCTTTGACATGTTCTAAACATGGGAGCTATTTGTGTCTGTGTTTGAATTAATTTGAACTCCTAATAATTGTGTGTTAGGATTTGAGAATCGGAAATCAGTAAATAAACGAAGAATAAATAACACAGATTTATAGTGAGTCACCCTCAATACGAGAGTTACGTCCACTTTGCCGCTGCAGATTTTACTATAATCAAATAGAGAGTTTGAGTTTACAATTCTCTTTTTCTCTCTTGCTCGACCTCAAAGAAAGAAAAACGGCGCCCTAGTTTATATAAAACGAAAACTAGAGCGAACATAATACAAGCCTAAAATAATCCAATCCCTTATGTTTTCCCTCATAACATGTCTCACGGATTGGCAAAAGCAGGTTATTATAACTCAACAAACTATGGTGTATTATTTTATCAAGATAGCATAAGTGAGGATGACATTTGTGGTAAATGACATAACTTCTTGTTTGCATTACAGGCATCAATTGCTTGGGAGAGAATATTTCATGCAAGAGCTACTAAAGAGTGTGAGAGCTGACTGGCCAAGTGTAAACCAAAATAACAACCGGAGGTTTTTTCCTGATATCCTCAGGAGTTTCAATTTACCTTGGCAAAGATTATTGGCAAAAGCAGGTTATTATAACTTAACAAACTATGGTGTATTATTTTATCAAGATAGCATCGGTGAGGATGATGTTAGGATTTGAGTCCCAAATTCTACCTAATCAGAAAGCAGTAACTAAGCGAAGAACAAATAACACACACATATTTATAGTGGTTCACCCTCAATGCGAGAGCTACGTCCACTTTGCCGCTACAGATTTTACTATAATTAAATAGGGAGTTTGAGTTTACAATTCTCTCTTTTCTCTTGCTCGACCTCAAAGAAAGAAAAACAACGCCCTAGTATCTCTCTCTATATATATAGCGAAAATTAGGGCGCACATAATACAAGTGTTCTACACTCCGCATAGGGTGTTCATAGTGTCAGCGGTGAATTAGGCTCCACAACTCAACAATCTCCCACTTGGAGACTAATTTTCAATCATCTGTATCCATCTACATCGGTGACTCCGATCCTCATCTAAGAAGTCCAACTGAAGTTGCACACAACTTCAGTTTATCATTAGGCACAACCTTCGTCAGCATATCTGCTGGATTCTGACTTCATGGGATCTTCTCAAGCACTAATACTCCATCTTCCAAAGTTGTTTTGATGAAATGATACCGGAGTTGTATGTGCTTCTTGCGAGCATGGTAGATCGGGGTTCTTTGCCAAATGAATGGCACTCTAGCTATCACAGTATAGCACACTCCCCTCGTGGTCCTGATCCAATTCCCGCAGAAAAGATTGTAGCCACATCATCTCCTTCGTGACCTCCGTCATGGCAACGTACTCAGCCTCACAGCTAGAGAGAGCTAATATCTTCTATAACTTTGAAATCCAACAAATCGCAGTACCTTTGAAGGTGTAAACATACCCGGATGTGCTCTTTCCGCTATCAACATCACCACCATTATCAACATCAACATATCCTTGCAATCCTGTCTTTGACTTTCGAAAACACAAAGTTGAATTTGAGCTGCCTTTCAGATACCTAAAAATCTACTTCACATCCTCCAGTGTTGCTTTATATGATTAATCATAAACCTGCTAACAACTCCCACTGCATGTATACATAAGATTGCCAATAGAAGAGGCATAAGGCACCTTGTCCATATGCTCCTTCTCGTCCTCGATCACAGGCGACTGATCATTTGACAAACGAAATTGTCCAGCCAAGGGAGTACTGACTGACTTGGCATTATCCATATTGAACCTCTTAAGAACCTTCTTCACGTATTCTTCTTGTGAGAGCTTATGACCCTCCTTACTTTTGATGATTCTAATCTCGAGGATTTGGTTTGTGGCTCCCAGATCCTTCATTGCAAATTCTTCTGACAGCTTCTTCATCAGCCTATCAATCTCATGTAGGTATGTTCCTACGATCATCATATCGTCAACATAAATGAGCAGTATCATGTAGGAGTTTTCAAATCTCTTGAAGTAACAACAATGATCTACTTCGCACCTTAGGAATTCGACTTTCTTCATAAAGCTGTCAAACTTCTTATACCACGGTCTTGGAGCCTGTTTCAGTCCGTACAGGCTCTTTTGAAGCTTACACACCAACTTCTCTTTCCCTTTGACCTCAAATGCCTCAGGTTGCTTCATGTAGATTTCCTCTTCTAAGTCACCATAAAGAAAAGCAGTATTTACGTCCATCTATTGAAGATGCAAATCTTCTTTTGCTACCAACCCATGAATAGTTCTGATTGTCACCAACTTGACTACGGGAGAGAAAATCTCTGTATAGTCAATGCCTTCTTTCTGTTGAAATCCCTTCACAACCAGCCTTGCTTTATAACACTTACTTCCATCATGTTTTCCTTTATCCCGTAGACCTATTTGTTCTGCAATGTCTTCTTCTCCTCTGGTAACTTAGCTAACTCCCATGTATAATTTGACAACAGTGAGTCCATCTCATCTTTTATTGCCAGCTCCCACTTGATCGATTCATCAACTTGCGTCGCTTCTTCGTAACATTCCGACTCCCCTCTATTAGTAAGCAGAATGTAGTTGAGGGACAAAGAACTTGTGAACATGCTTACTGATCCTGGATGATTTACGTAATTCTGTGATCGGCATCTGCTGATTTATTTCAGAATCAGCATTTTCATCAACTTCGCCATCACTGGCTTGTCGGCCTTCTTCTATTGCTGCTTGTTCCTCTGCCGCAGTAGTACCTTGCTATAGCTCGGGTGCCGAGAAGTATCTCAAATCAACTATTTCTGATTCCTTGTTCTTAGATTCTGAACTCTTCCGCAACTTATCCATGTACAACATATGTTCATTGAAGACGTCGTCCCTGTTTCGGATGATCTTTCGATTTTGGTTATCCCAGAATCGATAACCAAACTCGGTGTCACCATAGCCAATAAAATAACACTTCTTTGATTTCGGATCAAGATTACTTCTAGCAATAACATCAATAAGAACATAGGATAAACAACCAAACACTTTTAGGAAAAAAATTATTTTTTTCCACTCCAACCCTCTTCTGGAATTCTGAAACCCAAATGAACAAACGATCCTCTGTTAATCAAGAAGGCTGCTGTATTGATTACATCTGCCCAAAATGTCTTAGGCAGTCCAGCGTTTATTCTCATGCTCCGTGCATGCTCGTTCAATATTCGATTCATCCTTTCTGCTATTCCATTTTGTTGGGGCGTTCCAGGAATAGTCTTCACCATCTTGATCCCATTATCAGCACAAATACCGTTTGAAGTCACCATCAATGTATTCTCCACCGTTGTCGGACCTCAGGCTCATCAACTTGAGATTTGTCTCATTCTTGACCATGGCTTTCCACCTTTTGAAGACAGTGAAGACGTCATATTTATTTTTCATAAAATAGACCCATAGCTTCCTGGTTGAATCATCAATGACGGTCACATAGTAATGTGACCCTCCGAGTGAGGGGACAGTAGCAGGTCCCCACACGTTAGTGTGAACCAATTCAAGCTTCTCAACTTTCAATTCTCTACATGCACTTGAAAAACTTACTCGCTTCTATTTTACGAGAATGCATCTCTCACACATATGATGATCCACCGACTTCAGCTCCGAAATCATGCCGTTAGGCACCCTAAGCTTCATCACTTTCTCGCTCATATGACACAACCTGTAATGCCACAACTCTGTCTTCTTGGTGTTGTCAACAACAACAACTGTATCATGGCAACTCGTCGTCATATAAAGAGGACCAATTTTCTTACCTCAACCAACCACCATAGCACAATTCGTCACCTTTTAGGACCCATTACCAAAGTTTGATCATGTCCCTCATCATTAAGCTGACTCACTGAGATTAGATTACGCTTTAAATCTGGCATATGTCTGACCTTTGTGATCTTCCACACGTTTCCATTTGATATCTTCAAATTAATGTCTCTAATACTAACAACGTCTAAAGGCTTACCATCTGCCAAATAGACTTTTCCGAGATACCCAACAACGTAATTCATCATTATATCATGATGTGGGGTGGTGTGAAAATACGCTATTGAGTCAAGCACCCAAGAGTCGATCGGGCTATCAACAGACAACAACAACACATCAACAATATCTTCAGTGGAAACATTGATTTCACCCCCTTGTTGTCCTCCTTCTTCGGTGCCCTGCAATTCCTCTTGATATGACCTGTTTTCCCACAGTTCCAACACTCAAGTGTTCGCCCGAATCTGGATTGATTCTTGCCATTCTTTGACTTCAACTTGCCCTTATTTCGATTGTAGTTTCTGTCATAATTTCTTCCTCTGTTCTCAACATTCAAAGCAGAACTCGTCGATGCCTCACCAGAATCTATCATGCGAACCTCCTCAGCAAGGATACTATCTCTAACATCGTTGAATTTCAGTTTATCACTGCCAACAGAATTACTAAACGCTGCTCTCATCGGCTCCCAACTGTTCGGTAGAGACGCCATCAAAATTAGGGCTTGCACTTCATCGTCAACGTATGACAATTGATTGACAATCGTGTTGAATTCATTCACGTGCGTTGTAATATGAGCACCTTCCTCCATTTTTAGATGAAAGAGTCTCTTCATGGGAAATACCTTATTGTTTGCCGAAGGTTTCTCATACATGTCGAACAGAACCTTCATCATGTCAGCAGTGGTCTTCTGTTTTTTCACGTTGTGAGCAACGTTTTTCGACAATGTCAATTGAATGACTCCCAGAACATGTCTGTCAAGGAGATTCCACTCTGCATCATTCATCTCCTCTGGCTTCAGACTAAGCGGTTGATGAAGCTTTCTGCCGTACGAATAATCTTCAATCTGCATTCTCCAAAACGCATACCATCGAATTTCTCGATGCCGTGCGCCGAACCATCTTCGACTCCCATCGTTTTCTAAATCGCAACACAACTTGTCGCTCTTGATACCAGTTGTTTGGATTTGAGTCTCAAATCCTACCTAATCAGAAAGCAGTAAATAAGCGAAGAACAAATAACACACACAGATTTACAGTGGTTCACCCTCAATGCGAGAGCTACGTCCACTTTGCCGCTGCAGATTTTACTATAATTAAATAAGGAGTTTAAGTTTACAATTCTCGCTTTCTCTCTTGCTCGATCTCAAAGAAAGAAAAACGGTGCCCTAGTTATATATAGCGAAACTAGGGCGAACATAATACAACCCTAGTCGATCAGCGTTCCACACTCTGCGTAGGGTCTTCATAGTGTCGGCGGTGAATTAGGCTCCACAACTCAACACTATATATGTTGTAACATTTTGTACGTTAGTTTGATGTTGATTTACATAGTATCTTCTGTACTGGAAATGCTACACACTGCAGTTGCAGCTACTGAGGTGTGTTTGGCAAAAGGAAAATCTCTCTTAAAAAGAAAAACAAAAAAAAATTACTATTATTTTTGCTGCCTTCAGTCATGTTCTTTTGTTAGTAACTGAGTTCATCCGTGCTAGCCTTTAGATTAACAACGCTGCTACAACCCTTGAGTGATTTTGAGAATTATTGATTTTATAACCTCTCACTAATGCTCGCTGACCTTTGTTTCTATTATGATAATTGTGAAAGATAAATTACAACATAGTGTTTTCAGATTATAGATTCACTATTTATATAATTATATTTTAGGGCAAGAAATAATTTACATTAATTTCTATTTAAAAAGTAGTTGTTAACAGTATTCGGTGAAAGAGCTGCATTTATATTTTAGATGTTAACGTTTGACAATAATGTGTGTTACTTTTAGCAATTTTCTTTCTCACAAAAAATAGGAAGGTAGTGTCTAAATTCATTTTATATAAGCTTGCAAATCATTTATAAATTTACTTATGTTTTTATTACAGCGGGTAAATGTTAGAATGAAGCCGTGTATACCATGGGTATACACGGCCAAAGACCCCAGAATCTTACCATAACTGTTGTATTTACTAGTTAATGACATAATTCTACGTGTGTATTTGAGATTATTCCACCTTTAATCCGACACGCTTTCCAGAGGTGTGTGTAGCAACATATATATATGTGTTCACAATTACAAATCTAATTAAAAAATAATCTCTACTTTACATAATTAGGTTAGAATAATAATTACATAATATATGAAGAATATTAATATAATCTCTATCACACCCCCTCAGTCGGAGCGGGATGGAGACCGGACGTTGAGACTGAATCTGAAGTCAAGGAATAGACGTCGAGGAAGTCCCTTAGTAAATATATATGTGTACTGATAGGAGGAAGGAACATGTAACGCCCGAACATGGCTCATGACAACCTTCTCACAAACAAAATGAATATCCATCTCAATATGTTTGGTTCGTTGATGCTGAACCGGGTTATGAGACAAGTAAACAGCCATACGTAAGGGGCAATGAAGCTCTAGAAGGAGGTTTTTTGAGCCAAAAAATTTCGACAACAACGACCGCAACACCTCTATATTCTGCTTCTGCACTCGAAAGGAAAAGCGTGGCTTGCCATTTTGCAGACCATGAGATGAAGTTGTCACTCAAAAATACATAATAGCTGGAAGTAGGGTCTTCATAGTTTCGACGGTGAATTAGGCTCCACAACTCAATATTGGGGATGCCAATTTTCATAGGATAGAGTCATTCTAAGGCTTACACGTGTAAGTGGCAATGCAACACATTTGATAAGGTAGAATTTCAGTGAAGAAAATCACAGCATGACACTTGGGAAGGCATCTCTTTCATGGTATTGGAGAAGAGTTAATTAATGAGTATACATAGACATCAAAGGCATGTGGGAAGCTTGTGTAAAGGGCGACTATTTCATAAACATACAAATATGCAAATTGCAATTAAGTAGCATGATTGGAGAATGGTGATTGGGCATGTGGACAATGCCATATTGATGTATACTACTAAGTACTAACTAGTCCAACAAATAGTAACATGCCCACATGTTCGGTCATACTTGGCTATGCTTCTTCAATCATTGTAACTCAACCAATTCTCCTGCCTACAGCTCATATTAGTGCGACCACTGCCTCCTACATTGGTTTATTCCATGTAATTGCCATTAAATTTAAGATTTTTTTAGATAAGTATGTATAATATTTTTAAGCTATTATATTAAGTTATCTTCAATGCCAGGTAGTAGTTTATAATGTACATGATGTAATCTAATAACTGAAGAAATATATCGTCAGATCTCTCCATGATGGTTATCTTTTATAATAGTAATATTTTATTATAATGGTCATACTTTTTTAAAAAATAATAATTTTAATGTGTTATGTTATGTATATGATATAACAACATTTTGTTGTAATAAAAAAATATTAAAACAAATAATATTTTTATAGAGAGGTTTTACTATGTTACTAGTATAATATATCAATTTTTGTGTAAAAAATCTAGCTATCATTGTTTTTAACTTAAAATTAAATCATTCTAGAATATGTATACAATTATGAAATCCCGTGTCCTCCTCTCTATCTAAGTTCAATGATTGGCGCGAGTTGCCAGATAAGCATTTCCCTGATTATAAGAAAATACTGGTACGTTATAAAGTCTCAATTAGGGATGATAATGGATCGGATCTGGATCGGATCTTATTAAATTCAGATTCAGATTCATTTTTCATATCTGGATCCAGATTCATCGGGTCCATAAAAATCAGATCCAAATTCGAATCCATCGGATCCACTGGGTCCACGGATCGGATCTGGATCCACATGTAAAATCAGTAGCAATTTCCAAATGATTAATTGTTTTCGTGTACGAATAAGACTGTCCAAATCAGTAGCAGCAAAATTAGGATGCATGTTGAAAAATCACCTTAGATGCTTGCAATTTGTAAATTGATATTAGGATTTTTCAACTTTTTAGAATTGTCAACTCAAACACAGTTTCCCTCTTTTTAATGCATCTTTTGTAGGGGTAGGCTGGTGGTTCAAAGTTCAAACTGAAGTAGATATAACTACAATAATTAATAAAAGAGTTAATATGTTTTTCCACATTAATTATTTTGACATTTGACAATGTTTTTCAAATAAATTTTTTTTACTCTCTAAAGTAATAATCAATGACATATCTCGAAATAATTATACCAAAAAATATGTTAAATGATGTAAAAATACAGAAATTATGAAAAATTTTAAGAAAATACTTATAAAATTACATTCTATGTTATGAATATATTTAATTAAAAATGAATCCACGGGTCGGATCTGGATCGAATACGAATCTCAAATACAAAATCCGGATCTAAGATCCGCTGCCATCTCTAGTCTCAATTGTTAGGTTTTCACTACTTTATTTATTTTTACAGTTTTGTGAAAAGGCTGGCTAGAGAAGTGGTCCCACTTAGTTTCTTTAATTACTACAACTATTATTTCTTTAATCTGATTCAATTTAATATACCCTGCTTTTACAACAAGGCCACTGCATGTGATAGATTACTCCATTTTCGTTAATATTTGTTCATCTTTAAAAAGTCAAACTTTAAGAATATGGATGACGTGTGTTAGCAATTAATAAGACCAAATAAATTTCTAATTTTCCCTATGTATCAGTGGGAAGTGAAGAAATTGTAGGGTTTTTAATTAATAGTCAAAAATATTTAGGCACATTAAAAACATTGAACTATGGTCAAAATGTTGGGACGGTGTAGAATGTGAAGTTGGAGCCGAAAATTCATTTTTACTATGAAGGTTGATATCTCATTTTCGCCGCATCGTTTGTTTACTACTATTATCTATTTTCTAGATCAACTACTGTTACAAAGCAGTACGGAAAGTAAATAAATATTACAAGTGTTCGAAGGATAAACAAATAGCTAATCTTCTGAATTGCCGCAAAGTTGTTGAGAATTGAATCTTGATAACCTGAAATCAAGAAACACTAAATCTGAATGGTTACAACTGTGTGTTGAGTCGAGTGATTGCACTCTGTTCTTAAGACAAGATTGCCCCATATATATGCTTTTACGTTAATGGGCAATAGTCTCCCAAGATAAAACAACACTTTAATCTCAACACTACAAAGCAAATAGGTTGAGTCTGACGAAGAAAACAAATACGAATCGACTTGCTGAAGAAATGAAAAAGGAAGGAAGAGTTTCTGTTTTCGTCCAACGTTTTTGGACTGACTTTCTCTTATGTTTTGTCTCTGTGTATATAGTGTGTCTCTGTTGTGTATATCTTGTGTATATGTGCGTCTTTCCTCACTGTTTTTCGTGACTGCATGTGCCACTGTATTTCGTCACTGTATGTACCACATAATTGAGCCAAAAGGCATCAATATATAGCATGGAGGATGGACTCCTCAACTGCCACAAACAAGGCTGTTAATAGCCATTAGTGAGGGTTGTTAATGGCCATTAGAGAGGCTGATTATGGTCATTGAAGGAGGGTTGTTTATGGAGGAGTTAACAGCCAAGTAATGGCTGGTTAATGCTCCAAAAAACAGCAATGTTTCTGCCTTACGTCATTCCCAAAATTAACTTTTCATAAACTCTAGGGACCAAACTGTAAATATTAAGTAATTTGTGGTCCAAAAAGATAATATCAAAAAGTCCCCACAGCCCGTGACCGGACGGGCGGGCGGCGGCGGTGCGCGTGTGGGCTTAGCCTTGAACCCAAGCACATCTAAGTCCTCCCTCCTTTAAACACATAGGATACCCCTTGGGGGTCCCAAACCCTTAACCACTTTAGAGACTTATAAAGAGAACAATTCTTTCTTTTTCCACCGATATGGTAGATTTGTCCCACACCATATTTTCATGCCTCAAACATCTTACTTCGTGGACCAATATCTCTTTCATTTCTCAACGAAATTTGACGATTCTTGGCCCTACGGTCATCTACTCACTTAGTAGAATATGCATGTGAGAAGAGACAAAGCCTCCAACATGCGGAACACTAGTGTTTAATTCATTAAATATGGGTGGACGCACTCCCCGCCAAAAGCTAAATTTCCAACACAATTAACATAATTTTCCTTTTCCCACTTGATAATTTGTTTTGCCTCTGTACATATTTGCCTTCAGCTATTTCATAATTTAAGAAATCTGGATAACAACCCAACTACTATTTCTGGGTAGATCTAGGAACGTGCTACCTAAAATAATAGCATTTCACTCACTCGATGATGATTTCACAACTACTACTAATATTTTTACATAATCTAGTGAACTCTTCTTTTTAAAAGATATTTCTGATTTCTTTTCTTTTCAACAAAATCAACAGATGATCTGATCATTTAACAGTGACGGCCCATCCAATAACCTAATTTTTCTATTACAACAACATACTCAGTGTACTCCTACAAATGAAGTCTGGGGAGGTTAGCATGTACGCTGACCTTCCCTACCTTTGTGGGGGTAGAGAAGTTGTTTCCGAAAGACCCTCAACTCTAAAAGAAACGCAGTCAATTTTGGGCAGCCCGGTGCACTTATAAGCTCCTGCTATGCACGGGATCCGGGAAAGGGCCGGACCATTCTATTGTACGCAGTCTTACCCTGTATTTCTGTAAGAGGTGGTTTTCACGGCTCGAATCTCTGACCTCCTGGTCACATGACAACAATAATTTATCGGTTGTTAAGCTATACATGTATATGTTGAATGAACAAATGAAAGGAAAAAAACGTGAAACCACAGCTTGTATTTTTAAAGAGACATTTGAACTAATTCACCCTCCAGATTAACTCTTTGTAAATTTCTTATCCTTCTCCTGCACAGCTGTTAGAGCTGGGCATTTGTACCTGACTACCTGCCAGTTATAGATTCTAATTAGTCAGTTTCAGCTTGCTTCATCATTTTCTGATTGGGAAAGGTAGAGAAGTTAGTTCTCTATCACGCAAGAAGTAGAACTAAAACAAAAGTTTACTTTACACATTCTTTTCCTTGAAAAAAAGTTTCCACCTTCCGGTACATCCCAGATGTTTTATCATGGCCGTTTCACTTTTGGTACGCTCATTTTTATACTGCTTTAACTTTCTTGTCCGGATCTGACCATTTCTCTTGCTTTTACTTGAGCAGATGGTCTTTCGGAAACAACCTCTCTACTTACCAAAGTAGAGGTAAGGTCTGCGTACACTCTACCCTCTCTAGACCCCACGTTGTGGGATTTCATTGGATATGTTGTTGTTGTTGTTGGTACATCACAGATGTTTGGCGCTAGGCTGCCGCATAGCCAATAGAACACTACTATGCCTCGGACCAAAGTTAGTTGGGGTCAACTATATGAATCTTCACTATCCATATGTGATAGAAGGAAAAGTAATAAAAGCTAAACCCATAAACATATAGCCAAGCAGCCCAATGAATGTGTCTGAAACTACTGACAATGAAGTTGCATGCGAGTCTTCTAATAGAAGAAAACAGGCAACTAGAGCATGGGTCTTGTCTGAGTTGGTAAGCTCAATAAGACCAAAGATTCTAATTCCTAAAGCAACATCACATTATAACAACCCAACAACCCCGGCTCCTCCTTTCCACTTCACATAGTTGCAGAGCCTTTCACACTACAACACCAGAAAACATGGAATCTCGGGGACTATAAAAGCAAGTTACAATTTCATATTTGAGAGATTTTACTGTGCTGTTGCAGGTGCTTAGACATTAAGCATCTAAGTTTAATCTTTTGATCCTGCATCTTACAATTAGTTATATAGTCAGCAGGTTATTAACACGGGTCTTGAAGCTGAAAAAATTGCACAACGTTATATATAAATAACAATAATATACCTTTTTCATGTTGAGGGGAACAACCCAATTAAAAAATATAAATTGTTCCTCCACCAATATTTGCTATATAGCCCTTCCATTTTGTTCCTCCAGCATCTCTCCAAGCAATTCTACACCTCTTTTGTTAATGTCACCACCTCTTAACAGTGTTGTAAGGAATCTGGTAGGATAATCCAGGCTACCAGGCATATCCTACAAAATTTAAAACTCAAAGATCAGCCTACGTTGTGCAAAAAGTAGACTACCGGTCATAATAAGTGAGAACAAGAAGAGAAATAACACTTAACATGCTCATCTCCAGGACCAATAGTAAACATACTGGTACAATTTTTATACAGGAACTCTAGCTGTTTCTACAAGTACAACCATCTAATGTGATGCAAATCATGTAACTACATTCATGCCATGTTATAGGACGCTGTTGGTGCAATACGATAAAAGTGAGCCAGCACTATATTATGTAACTGACTTGACCAGACACTGCACTAGCCACGATGATGAGTAGAAATGGAATTACAGGCAACAGAGCTTGATTGCAAATCATCAGAAGTATTGGAACTTGAATGCATCATTTTTCTGAAAACACAAATCTAAGGTTAAAAATAGTCAACAGTCTGCGACCAAAGATAAACTTCATCTCCCATCACTTCTATCCTTACCATTTAATACTAGACCTTTTTTTTGAAGCGGATCACAACAGCATCTAGTTTACTTTTAGTCATTGTCCAGTGGATAGCTTTACGCCACACGTACACACAAAGATAGAGAAATCATGCCTGCCCAGACGACAACACTAACATCAATTTGGCATCATCATCCATAAATGATAAACCTGAGCCTCTACTTGATCTTTTAGATCTCAACTATTAGGTTGTAAAGCCCAGGTCTATCTTAACGCTCCTTGAAGTCTTGAATTATACTCATCCTATGACAATTATTGATAAGGAATAAATTTCTAAGTCCCAAGACAATATGAACATACAAACAAGTGTTAAAGAATTATTTAGAAACCTAGTTGAATGGATGAAGTAATTACAAAATATATATTAATGGAACATATGCATTTAATATGTAAGCATATTTATACAAAAAGGGAAAAATTGAGATAATAATGATAAGTGAAATAATGGGCCAAGCTCACCGGATTCTTGAGTATATGGCTACGCGTATTAGGTAATGGAATCAAAGCTTTTCACTTCGATTAAGATCAGCCACCGAAACAAAAAACTTGGCTTTGTGCTACAACAAGCTACAGAGGGATAGTTATTGGAGATGATCCGTGAGGCTAGCACAACGCAGTTCCGAATGGGTTATTCCATTAATTTGCTAGTTTGGAGCAAAAACAACAAGACACAAATATGAAGCTTTCAACAGAATTTATTTGGATCAATTTGTAGTCTCTATTCAAGGTAATTCCAAGTCTCAAGCTTCAAGTATTACAATTACAATTACTATTATTATTATAGTATTCAAACGACCTTGAATACATTTATGGAGTAAATTATTGGTGGAACTGAAGATAACTATCAATGGACTTCCGGGAATTTTGTGGAAGATGATAGAGTAATTAGTGGCTATTAGAAATTATGATTTGAGGTGATTAGGTCTGCGTAGCCATACACTCTACCCTCCCCAGATCCCACTTGTAGAATTATACTGGGTATGTTGTTGTTGTTGTTGATTTGAGGTGATATTAGAGACCGACTATGTTGTATGGGGCGGAGTGTTGGATAGTTAAGAAAGCTCATCTCCATAAGATGAAGGTAGCAGAGATGTGGATGCTGAGATGGATGTGCGGGCATACCAGGAGAGATAAATGGACAAGGTGGGAGTGACAACCGTGGTGGACAAGATGCGGGAAGGAAAGTTGAGATGGTTCGGTCATGTGCAGAGGAAATGCGCAGATGCTCCAAAAAAGAGGTGCGAGAGGTTGACAGTGGTGGGCCTGAGGAGAGGTGATTAGACATGATATGGCGCAGCTTCAGCTTACCGACGATATGACCCTTGATAGGAGAGTGTGGAGGTTGAGTTTAAGGGTAGAGGGCTAGTAGGTTTTCGCGCGAATTACTTTTCCGAACTAGGAGTATTATTGTTGTTGTACATTTGCTTAGTTCTAGATCTCTAGTACAACTTGATTGTATCTTTCACTTCGTTTATCTTATTATCTTGTTGTTATTACTGCCTATTATTATTGTTGTCTTTGCATCTTTTCTTGAGCCGAGGATCAATGGTAAACAACATCCATATCTTCACAAGCTAGGGAAAGGTATGTGTATACGCTACCCTCCCCAAACTCCGTCCAGTGGGATTATACTGGTATGTTGTTGTTGCTGGTTTGAGATAGTATTAATGATGATTTTAGCCCGTTAAATAGTGGAATTCAGGCGGATGAGACTAGGTGAACCTAATGTATTAAACTAATTAAGCCTTTTATTATAAGAAAATATTAAACTAGTTAAGTTGAATGGCTCGAATCCATTTGTTACTAGGTTATGAGATTAAGTTGATGGACTTGTAATGATTAAATTGAACCCGATTGTATTGTAGATTAGGAATGTGAATCAGGACGTCCTTGAAGGACGTGCAAGGTCAAGTTTAAGCTTCAAGGCTAATATTGAGTTGTTGATTGTTGTTGGCAAACGTAGAAGTTAATCTTGCTAGAAAGGAAGAATCTTAAGGTGAGTTAAAACTCATCTTCACTAAAGTTCTTTTCTCACTAAAGTCGTGCTTATAAGATTCTTGATTAAATATTACTTTGAATGATAATGTGAGCTTCATTAGAACGAGTAAGCTCAGAATATCCATGTTGTTGAGTTAAGATTTACTTGTAATTAATTTATAAAAGAAGTGTTCTTTTAAGCTTTCAAATCCATGTCACCAGGCTCAGAGTCATTGATGAAATTATATAAGTAGGAAGTTTTACTTATACTTGCTATGAAATGTGTAAAGATTTGATATTTTTTTTATGCTTTCAAGTGAAGAACGTTATGATGTACTTTATGTGTCATAACTATGTTAAAGTTAAATGCTTGAAGATTTGATTCAAACTTTAATAAAATGGTAACCGTACAAAGGGATACTAGTAACCGTACAAAAGGTTACTAATTTTACAATAATGAGATAAAATATTAAATGGTAATAGTACGTACGGTTATGAGTAACCGTACAAAGGGTTACAAATTTTGTCATAATGAGGTGAAACATGAAGTGGTGACCGTAAAGGGTTACAAGCACCTTTTTTATTCCTTTTCAAAAAAGGGGTTGTTAATATTGCCATAACGAGTAACATAAAATTTGGTAGCCGTATAAAGGGTTATGAGTAACCCTATAAAGGGTTACTGATCACCAGAGCTGACATAATTAAGAAAAATTCAGTTGACCGGAACTATCTAAAAGCTAAAGAAGGAAAGCATGTACTTAACTAAGAAATACTTAGTGGTGGCTGCTTAAATGTGATATTATTTACGTGATGAGCTTTTATGAACCGTTCCCTTTAAGAGTTTATGTTATTACATACATGTTTATTTAAACCTCGTTCTTTCTTCAGTGAGGGAAGTGTTGAGACTCACTGAGTACAATGGATTGGATTGCACTGACGTTCTCTTCTTTTTTTTGGAACCTACGTTGGTCTGCGGTACAACGTAGGGGCCAGTTATGTAGACGATCACACTAGAGATCCCTCACTTTCCATGTTTTTGGTAGCTCCACTTCTTGCTTTTGGTGGGTATATATATGTTGACACCCAATTTTGTCCCATCTTTTTTGATTATTTGTTTACAAATTTAAATATTTTGACACCGCAAAATAATTATATATATATATATATATATATAAATAACGCTTTTAATATCGTCGTTTATTCTCAATATCATTATTTATTATCATTATTATTATTTGTATTTCTACTACCATTTGCCTTTTAATATCCTAATCATAGTTTTTATCCTAATACTATATGTAATTTTATTTTCGCAAAACGGCATCGCATTTTTATTTTAAGCATTAAGAATTTCGTAAATATTATGCTTTTATTATTATCACATCATTATGTTTAATCTTTATAATTTAATTTTTTTGCAAAGCATTCTTTTATTAATAAACCCTTTTTTATATTTTAAACCACAACCCGTTTTTTCCTTAACCTAAAACATTCTACCAACCCACCAAACAAAAGCCCAATCGGCCACCCCATAAAAAACAGCCCAACCGAAACCCCACATCAGCCCAACCCCACAGGCCCAACTGGCCACACCCCAGCCCAAACTTATTTCGACCCACACCCCTTTCATTACCCTTAAACTTAAACCTAAACCTAAAAAAAAAAAAAACCTCTCTCTCACGCATCCCCTCCATCGGCTGCCCCCATCATCTCCCCCAAAATCCGCCGACCCGACACCACCACCAGCCCCCCTCTGTCATCTCTGCCACCACACCCATCACTCATCACTTCACCCATACACTATCCCCCCTAAATCCGCTCCAGAATCGTCACTTTTACCCTTTTATTTTGAATTTCAAACTCAAAATTGAAAGGGGTATGGGGTGAACGATCCTTGGGGGGAATCCATCTATAAAAAAACCCTCGGTCTTCATTTTTAGGGGGTCTTTTTGGGGTCAGAATAAAAAACAAAAACAGTTCGAAATCAAAAAAGAAAAACAGCCCCAAAAAGCATCGAAAAACAAGGCAAAAATCTGAATCCAAAATGGTTTGTTTGTTCTTAAATTTTGCTTAGAAAAATACTCCTTTTGTTTCATAATTTTAAATCCGAAATACCTCTTTGTTTTCATAAACTCTAATCCGAAAACCCCTTTTGTTCTTCACATTTTTGGGCTGTTTCGGGTCAAAATCGAAACCGGATCTTGTTTCGGGTCGGGTCAAAAAATCTGAAAAATACTCCCTTTTCAGTC